>CM060918.1:107100128-107700128 GCA_030737875.1 Allium sativum
GCCATTATTTGGTCCGAACTGCGTGATCCATTTGCTTTCAAAATGTAACCAACTCTCATTCGCTCATTTTGAAGCCTTTTAATGTTGTTTTGAAGCCAAAAATAGTGAAGCACTGCTTCGAACTCTTTTTAACTTAGCTTTGAATCGACAATGCTACTTCGATTACTCCAAAGCCAATAGGAAGAATCGAAGCTGCCCTTTTGATTGATTGCTTCAAGGTTCTAAAGCATTACTTTGAACTGTTTGTTTCACTTCAAACTAAGCCAGGGAGGAAGGGCTCAAAGCCATAATTGCTTAACTTTGCATATACCGACAAGGCGGGGGTGCGAAGCACTCCTTTGATTATTTTTCTTCGAAAGTTTCGAAGCCTTTGTTTACTTGATTGCTTCGATTCCACGATCTAGGGAAGCATAAGCGAATCAATTTTCGAATCTGATCGATTCAAAGCAAATTACCTTGATGCTATTGGTTTTGCTTCACACGAAGCCTTTTCATTGTTCCCTTGGATAAAGGGTTTTGAAGCAATTGTTTGCTTCGAGGGGACGAAGTCACACATAAGATATATGTTGCTTCGAACCAATGGGGATATCTATGTTTATCATGTGTTATAACTTTCGCAACTCAACAGTTATTAATTAAGGACATCAATTGTGGTAAATTATTGGGGATACAAGTAAATATAAGTTAAACTGTATGGATACAAGATCTAGACATAATACTTTTGGGTTATAGTTATCCAACGGAAAAAATTATAGATTGAGTAAAGTTAATCCACAATGATGTCGAGGATAGGTAATATCCATAACATGCCAAGTTAAAGGTTCATAGTCGTCGTACGGGTAAAACTATGGGATTTGTGATGGTTAGTCCACATCTTTTGAATAAATAAAGCATATAATTAAAATAAAGTAACCAAAGGGATAGGTAATCGATATGGTAGGAAATGGGTAATCTTACTGTTTATGATAGTTAATCATTTTAAATTTATGATAGGTAATGATATAAATGTCACGATAAATAGTTAAAAAATAACGGTGATGGATAATCTACTATATGTTGCACACATGCACATGATATGTCATTATTTTCCTATCCATTGCGAGTGCATGAAGCATAGAATTAGTTTATATTACTTAGATATTAGCAAGGGAAAACCAGTTCCCTTAAGCAGTGTGGTCTCTTTAGATATCTATTTGGTTTCGCATGGTAGGATATTACTCACACCATATTGTTATCTGACTTGAAGTTCTGGTTTTCCCCCTTAAACTCTCGGTTACTTACTTGAATAGATAGAGAGCTAAAAAAATTTAGTTATTAAGATTAGATTAATAAGCTTCCAGAGACAAGCATGAGGCATTTCTAGTTATTTTAGGATCTTTTGTTGTGCTGTTTTTTTGGATATAAAGAAAAAATTGTATTCTTACTTGTGTTTACTCTGATCAATCAAGGGGGAATATGTCACTCTTACAAATTTTTGGTAATAATTTATATTTGTATGAACGTGGATTACGCATGGTAACATATAATGGAAATTATCAAACAACGAAACATTTTTTTTTCATATTCTTGTGTGTCTTTGATATTTTTAGCTAACACATATCTCATTTTATAATAGGAGAATAGTACAACTGATGACTTTAACATCAGTTGCGTTTTCTTTTAGGATATAGAATGAGGGATGTTATAGTTTTGTATTAGAGCATAGGTTTATGCAGACTTAAAATGATTTTTAAACTTATAAATGTTTTGAAATTAAAATCGTATGAATAAGAGATATGATCGAGGTTGCGAAAATGCTATAGTAAAGTACTCATATTTGTATTATATAAGTATGCATTTTCCCCAGTCTTAGACCCTCCTTTGGTACCTTCAAAGGTTCGTATGTACTTAAAAAGAAGTAAGATATGGAAGGAACACCACACCACAAAGATGATTTTGTCACTCCCTTGTACTTTAAATTTGATACGATCTATAGCCGTATCAAATTTAGATATGGCTCGTAGCTGTATCTAAATATTTAGATAAGCCTTTGAGTCTAATTTAAACTCGACACGGCTATAACTCGCATCAAAATAGTGTCTGTTTACATGTAAAATTTTCCACCCAACATGCACACCTCTCTCTCTCATTTTTTTTATTCCCTTCATGCCCTCTCCCTCCTTTTTTATTTCCCTCCTATTTGTATCCCGTGCCCTCTTCTCCATTTCTCGATTCGCTGTCAAATTGTTTGCATAGTTTACAAATCGTAAAATTGTCTTCTTAAATCAATTTCAAATCAGCTTCTTCGTCTTAGTCTGCAAATAGTTCGTCACGATTTCTGGTAAGATTTTGATTCAATTTCTTGTAATCATTATTGTTTTAGGGTTTTTGCGATTTCGTCTACAATTCGTTCGTTTTGATTTGGTAATTTTTGTAATTGTTCGCGTTTTTGTGAGTTGTAGAAATAAAATCGTGTTCTTCTCGCTTGGTTTTGAAGCTGTCATCTTTTTGTAGTTTGAATATTTCTGTCCTTAGCTAAAGAGTAGGGTGTAAAAATAGATGCTTAGTTATACTTTATTTGATTTATTCAACTTTTTTTTAACATATGAAAGTGGTTAGAATATTTCTGATTTTATCAAAAGAGGCTTAGTCCTGAAACTTCTTATGTTTAAATTGCATAAGACTTGCAACATACTATTTGTAATAGGATATTAAGTTTTATTGTTCGATATGCAAGTGTGGTATTTTTCTACAATTCATGTTTCTGTTTGTTATAGATGCACATATGGTAGGGTGTTGCTTGCCATTCTTTGTGTTTGCACTTTTTTATGGTACAAACATAGCTTTAATAATTCATTCTAAATAATCCATGCCTTGAAAATATTTGATTTAGCACACTATAAACCTAAAAATACTTTTCACTTTACCACCGTAGATGAATTTGGTAATTGTCTCAATGAGTCTGAAATCTAAATAGTAGCCTGAGTCATTTACATATATTTTGAGCGCCTTTCTATTATTTCTGTTATTATTACGTTGAATGTTTGTTCTTCATTTCATATTACTGTATGATTGGTTTTTGAGAAACTGACTATGAACATAAGCCTCTTGTCAAACTATACATTTTTTGACATAAATAACCAACCAGCATAAAGATATTAATCTGCTGATACATTGGTCCTAAATATTATATATATGCTATTTAATATTTGATGCATGGTAAATTTTAATACACTATAAAATATACTAGATCTCATTTAAAATTGACATAGTATTTCAAAGGCAGGGATTGTGTATTAAAAGCATTACAATAGTGCTTCCTCTCTTCACCTATTCTTCTTGAAACAAATCCTCTTCGAGAATGCTATTTTTCCATTTTTTTACTTAAGGAACTAATGGAGCCATTAATTATACAAATGAAATCAAGTATAATGGCTCCATTGCTTAGAATCGGCGTACATATTTGCCTCGTCTTGATAATCGAAAAAACACTGATTGACAATCAGTTTGTATGCAAAAATATTTAGAATAAAACCTAAAAGAATATACAAATGTGATCCAATATAAGGAGATGAGCAACTTCGTACTTCAGCTTTTCCTATGGTGCTTGTACAAATTCCAATGTATAATGACATGCAAGTTATTCTTTTGTCCTTGTCATCAACCGAATATAATAACTGTAACGACCCAGAAAATCTGAACCAATTTAAAGTTTTTAAATTGGCTAAAATAATGGATTTTAAATATTTAAAATAAATATTTTAAATAATGGCGATGAAAACTGAGTTTGAATCGACAATTGAAAACGAATATAATTAATTATAATTATAAACAAGGCCTGAAATGGCGTGGCGGTTTCAAAAATTGAATTCAAACTTTGTCGGACTATACCGGGTGCAAAAAATCCGGATTTTAGTGAAACCAAAAATAATGGAATCTAATTGATAATATCTTTCCAACGAATCTGACAAATCGAAATTTGATAGCGGGAATCAAAAGATATGTCCAGTTGAAAATTCTGAATAGTCGCTATGGAATTCAGGCCCTTAAAAATGGACATTTTGCAAATGACATCGGATTTCGACGAAACCACTTTTGTTGGATCCGCAGTATCAAGTTATTGTTAGGTTTCAAATTTCATAATTTTTCGAATCAATATGTGAGCGTGGGAAAGGAAAACGCGTTTGACCGGTTTCAGTTGATTTTAATTGACTGGAAATTGGCCATTTTTCAAACGGTCTCAGAATTTGACGAAACTAGTTTTGTTAGGACCGTATCGTCAATACGAAGCTAGAAAATATTTTTCGAGAATTTTTCTAGTTAGTATGTGACCCCGGTAATTTGAAATGTGCGTTAAAATTAAATATATACTGATTTATATTTTAATTTTGAGAAAAACCTATCGAAACGGACAAATTGGCTTACGATACATATCCCATTGTGTTCGGGATGGGGGTAATAAGCTAGGGGCGACAGTCGTTGGATGGGAATTGGAGATTGAACGAAAAAGCAACCTTTTGAAATTTAAAATAATAAAATATATAAAAAACTCTCTCCACTCCTTTTCTCTTTCTTCCTCTTTACTTTTACCCCTCGTCACTGTTAATTTCAGAAAAATTAAAAGAGGAAAAAAAACCCTAAATCTAAATCGCGTCGTGCCTCTTGGGAGCCACCACCACGCCGTCGCCGTCCAACCCTCCCCGCGCCTCCATCTCCTCCTTTCTGATCCTTCTCCTCCCTCCTTGCCCTCTCCGCTCGACGACCACGAACACGAACCCCAAGCACCCCAGACCCGACGCCACCGTTCGCCCCACCACCGCGGGGAACTCCTGCCGCCGACCCTGACATCGCCCCCCTTCTTCGCAGATACAGTAAGCTGTTGTTAATTTATTTTTATTTTAATTCTGTAAAACTGATTTTTTTAAAAAGGTTATAAAACTGATTTTAAAAAGGTTTAAATTCTGATTTTTAAAAGGTTATAAAACTGATTTTTAAAAGGTTATAATTCTGATTTTTAAAAGGTTTAAATTCTGATTTTTGAAAGGTTTAAAAACTGATTTTATTTTAAGATATAAAAAGGAAAAGATTAGAACTTTAAAAAGAAAAAGATTTAAACTTTAAAAAGAAAAAGATTAGAACTTTAAAAAGAAAAAGATTTGAACTTGGATAGAAAGATCAGATTTTTAGAATAGAATAGATCAGATCTTTAAAATAGAAAAGACGGAATTTTTTTTTAAGTAGAAGATGTAAGATATGATTTTTATATATTGAACATCGAAGCATAGTAAAAATAAGATTTTTTATATATGGAATAACGAAGTAAAAATTCGATTTTTATATATTGAATAGCATAGTAAAAATTCGATTTTTACATATGTAGAGAATACGGGCAACGAAAGCGACAAAAGGCGAGATTGGCGAAGATTTCTATAAAGGAAGAGTCGTAGTATTGGATAGCTATTCGGTGAGAATTTCTCACTCTTCCATTTCTTTTTCTATATATATATGTGTTGAAATAAAAGTGAATTGCTATATATAATATATATATATATATATATATATATATATATATGTACGCCCCTCGTCCACAAACCATGGACGATATTTATTGATTGAAATTGTTGTGAAAATTGATTGATAGCGAATGGTTGTTTTGGGATTGTTTGTGGTTGATATTGGTTGATTGGGGTTGAAAAATACCCATTTGTGATTGAGAAATATTTGATTGAAACCACATAGGATTAGTTTTGTGGAAATGAAATGAAATAAATATATACATGCCGCCTGCGTGCGAACTAGATGCATGATTCCCATTGTCAAAAACCGCGAGGTTTTAAGGTAGAGCGAGGAGCCGTACTAGGGACGGTCCCGGTTTTAACTACCCTACCGTTATGCTGCCGAAATTTTGAATAATATTCATGTGTTTGAATTATTTTCATTTGCTTAAACTATATTTATTCATTGAATAGAAAACCTTCATGTGTTGAATTGATATTCATACGTTGATTAGAAATTCATGTGTTGAATGGTATTCGCGTTTTAAATATAAAAATCACATTTTTATCTATATATAGAAACTATAGAAAACCTTCATGTGTTGAATCGATATTCATTCGTTGATTAGAAATTCATGTGTTGAATGGTATTCATATTTTGAAATAAATTGTTTGATAATAAAAATCACCTTTTATCGACTACATGAACTGTGTAAATTAATCTCGTTTTAAAAGAAATTGTTTTATGATAAAAATCCTATTTTTATCACCAATATGAAATATATCAAAATAATAGTGTTTTGAAATGAATTGTGTTACAATAAAAATCACATTTTTATTGTATGCATAAATCGTTGAAATGTGAAGTGTTAAAAATAGCCACTTGTTCAAATAAACATATATGAGTTGATATATTCATTAATTAGCTAATGAAATGATTTGTACCTATGTATGTAACCTTAGAGTGAATGGTGTTTTTAAACCAAATAGAAATCAAATATGAAGTTGAATAGAAAGTGATAAATGATAAGAAATATATATATGTACATGCATATTCATTGAACAGGTTATAACAAAGGGGCTAGAGAAGAGGAATAAAATTTTGTGCCCGACAAATAGGTACACATTTACTGTTTTGTTTGGGTGATGATTTTATGAGCCTGTTGGCTAGCCGCTTGGCTTTTTCTTTTTCTTTTTGAGATTAGAAGGACCGGGAAAGCTATTTGCGATTTCCCGATGCTCCCGGTGCAGGGGAAGTTATGGCGAAATTTTCCAAAATTTTAAGGCGTTAGTGAAATATTTGAAGTGAAAACGATATTGAAATTGTTGAAGGAACTATATTTATATAATTATATAAATATAAATAAAATTAAAACGAAACGTGGCCGTGCAGTTTGCATTTTGAAACCGTGATTTCAAACAACTAGTGCGGGAAATCCGACCATTGGATTTTCCCGAAATCTCAACCGTCGGGTTCGCCTTGGAAATATCTTCCCAACGGCACCAACTTTGTAAAAATCCAACGGTTGGATTGTTTGGAATGCTTAATTCAAATCTGATGAAAAACAGCGCCAGAAGCGATTATATTTATATATATATATATAAATATAATTATATATTTAATCGAATAACGACGCTGCAGTTCGTATTTTGAAATCGAAACTTCAAACGATTGTACCGGGAGATCCGACCGTCGGATTTTCCCGAAACTGGAACTGTTGGATTCATTTTGAAAAGACCTTTCTAATGATGTAAATTTTGTGAAGATTCAACGGTTAGATTTTCAGATATGTGTAAATCAAATCTGAAGAAAAACAGCGCCACGGCCGCTTTATGGCCCGAAGCGTCGTTTTGAATAAATAGGCTATTTTAAAATAAATAAAAATAGCGATAAATCATTATAAAATATCATAAACGATATGGAATGCAAATAAACTGAATTTGCTCGATTTATGTGGCTTTTGATGGTTGAATGTGTTTGGTGTGAAAATTACATTAAAGAACACAATTGGTGTTGTCGAATAATTTAACCATTGAAATAAATTGATTTGAAATTCTAAATATTCGTGAACTATTTGAAAAGGCCGAGTTAATTCTCATTTCAAATAATTGACCGACGATTGAAAGTCGAAGATGAAGACGATGGTCGAAGACCGGAGATCTTCACCTCGTTTGGATGGTAACTGAGGTCCTGATTGGGAGGCATCCCGAAATATGGATAATGAGTGGTGATCGTCCAGACGTACGTGGTGATCGAAGGGTTTGCGAGGTATTTAGTGCCTCCGGTTTCGTTCAGACCCAGAACGGACTTGTAAATGGACCGTGTGTCTGACATTGGATTTTATTCTGTGTCGATTGATCTCTATTAAATATACATCTGTTTGGCGGCGGAGAATTTATTCTTTTGCTTAACGCCCTTCTGTGAGACGCACGAGCTCAGAGGTTGTATATCGATGGACATCAGTCGCATGGCATGAATTGCCTGTGTGGCATACTGAGATGCAGTGATCAGGGCTTCTGTTGAAAAGCAAAGTCTTGTGGTGATGATCAAAGCACCGCCTGTGTGGCGTAGCTTTGTGTATAACGTGAATTCGTGAGCCTCACACCCCGGTATGAACCTAAAACGGGAGAGGACATCAGGGAGGGCCTGCGTTTCTTTCTAGCTAGGGTGGTGTCAGTGACCTACCAGCCCTGACATTTATATACTTTTCACCTTTGTGGTTGTTGCTGTTGCGAGGTGCCTCGGTTTGATCGGACGATCCGGGTCCGATGGAGTCATTCGTTGGCTCATTTACACCCCAAAGGGTGGGGAAACGCAGTGTTCAGGAATTTTAATCCACATCGGTGGACCGGCCCTGACGATCCAAGGGTCACTCGAGCTCTGATCCTGAGGGGCGGGCTAGAGCGTCTCGAATTCGGTAAGGACTATCTTTTGCCTTGGTTCATGACGGAAATCCAATTTCCAAATACGACATCGTGCGGTTTTGATTGTATATATATATGGCGACATGATATATGGTACCCATGCTGTCTATGATTGATAGTTATGATTTGAAATTGTTTTCAAAACATATAGACACTAACAATAATATCAAATGCCTTTGTTTTGTTCGTATCAAGCATATTTTGACCGTTATAAGGTAAAACTCTATCCTCCGGTTTGCGTTGCATTGTGTGATGGGAACTGAGTCTTATAACGGTTTCATTTTTTTATAAAAAGCATAGCGATGTTTAAAAGAAAGATTTGTTTTAAAGCACTGGCAATCCAATGGAGTAAACCCGTTCCACGAAAGTGGCGTGGTCCTGTGATTAGCCAATTATATATGTGTTGAGTGGATTTCTCATACCAGTCCCATGACTGACTCGTAGTTTGTTTCACTTTCAAACTCGGGTGCCCCTTTTTTCTACACGGGCAGCCTTGTATTCAGGTTTAGCTGGTTCTTTTTCTGGATAGCTGGAGCTGAAGATGGATTCTATCATTTATTTCTTTTTTTTGCTGTTCAGCTCCTATTGTACATATTTTGTTTATTTCCGTTGTAGACATTTATGTATAGCTGAACTGTATTTGTACTAAGTAAGATCCTGTATACTGTGTAACTATGATGATTACTTTTATCCAGTATATTCTATTGTTCATTATCTGGTGTATTTATTTAATTCTGTTCTGCTATTATCTGTTTCTGTGTTATATTCCAAAGATAACCCTTGTTACCGTGAGAACGGGAAATCGGGTCGTCTCAACGTGGTATCAGAGCATTGGTTAAGCTTAGTTCTGGAATATAACATTTGAACAAACTCGTCAGAAATAGAACCAGTAGTGTTCTAGGACGGGTGACTCTATATAGATAGGATCAGCAATATCCTAGTATGAGTAAAGCAGAATGAAATTACACCTCGATAAACACATTTACACTTGAAGTATATGTTCCTATGTTTTAAGATATCTTTTCTGTGACCTGACACTTGTTCTGCTAATTGCATAAGTACTAGAAAAATGAGTGCCAGAAACAGAAGAAATGCAGAACCCGATCTAGAGGCTCTATTCAAGAGGTATCGAAATCTGGGTGGAGCACAATTCTCGGGCAATGAATCTATTATTCAAACTCAAGCTTGGATGAGTTCTGTCGAAAGAATCTTTGAGCATATCCAGCTTAGAGATGACCAGAAAAGATTAGTAGCATCTTGGGCGCTCAATGGAGAAGCTTTAATCTGGTGGGAAACAATCATCAATGATAATCCAGAGTGTGATATAACCTGGGACAGATTTAAAGTGATTTTCCTAGAAAGATTTACTCCTCCCGAAGCAACCGAGAGATTATGTGATGAATTTTCTTATCTAATACAAGGTGATATGACTATCCCAGAATATCATAAGAAATTCAACGAACTTGCTCACTTTGCTCCTCATCTGATTTAAAATCCAAAGAGGAAAAATCTGAGATTTATTCATGGCCTGCAAAGGAGATATCAGAATAGTGTGATGAGGAATGTGAAGCTTCCTTTTCCAGAAATGATATACATGGCTTATCAGTATGAAGATCTCCATAAGAAAGGAATGTTGCGCGACGAAGTAGAAGTCTGTTGTAGTGACAAAACAGAGTCAGAAACTGATATTCCTGAAGCAAGTACAAGGTCTGAGGTCAATAAGAGGCTCAGTGCCAAGAGAAAAAGGACTGAATCTGGGAACGAACGAATAACGACCGCCACGTGCTCAAGCTGCAATAGAAAAGGACATTTGGCGATAAGTTGCAAATCTTGGAACCAACAAAGAAAGAATAAGTTCCCACCCAAGAAGGGATTTCAAGAGAATAGGAAATGTGGTGGATGTCATCAGTCGGGTCATCTTTTAAAGGCCTGCCCGCTATTCAGAAAACCTAAAGCAGTACATGTAAATGAAGTGGTAGAAGTACCTGCCTCCCCGTCTGCTCAGGAAAGGTCTGATGTTTTGGAAGGCACGCTCAACGTCAAAAACATTCCAGTTAAAGTACTGTTTGACACAGGCGCGTCACGAAGCTTTATTGCAAAGAGTGCAGTCAAGAAGTTGGATTTGAATTTGAAGAAGCTCAAAGAGCCAATGACTGTCCAAAGTTGGAGGTTCCATCAATCTCAGTTGGGCTTGTGCAGTACCTGTCTCTTTTTCCTGCTATAAATTCCCTATTATCTCTATCGTCATGAATTTTGATGAATTCGATCTTATTCTGGGATTGGATTGGTTAACCAAATATGAAGCAGAGGTTAGATGCGCCGAGAGAGTTGTTAGAGCTAAGATTAAATCAGGGAGTTATATAACCATACCGTGTGAAGGTCAGAATGCTAATAGAAAAGACTTCTGGGCAGCTCTAAATGTTTCTCCAGCTCAAATAGAAAATATCCCTGAGGTCACAGAGAATATTCCTGACCTCATTAAAGACATCCCTGTCGTCAAGAACTATGCGGATGTGTTCGAGGAAGTTGTTCGCTTACCTCCACAGAGAGAAATAATTTCAAGATTGCTTTAATTCCCAATGCAAGGCCGGTGGTTCACGCTATTCGAAGAATGTCCTTGAAAGAGAAGGAAGAATTAGACAATCAAACACGACAGCTAGTATGGAAAGGTCTGATATGGCCTAGTTTCTCTGATTGGGGTGCAGCAGTGGTGTTTGTCCCAAAATCTGACGGTACTCTACGTCTATGTGTGGATTATCGTGATCTGAACAAACAGACAATAAAGAACAAACATCCATTGCCGCGAATTGATGATTTGTTGGATCGATTAAATGGAGCACAAGTATTCTCACGAATGGACCTAGCTACAGGTTTCCATCAACTTCGAATCACCGAAGAGTGTGTTCCAATGACAGCATTCAGTGGTCCCGACTTATTCTACGAGTGGTTAGTAATGCCGTTCGGCTTATGTAACGCTCCCGCTTACTTCGTCGATCTAATGAACAGAGTATTCAGAGGAGTATTGAATAAATTTGTTCTGGTTTTTATTGATGATATTCTAATCTTCTCTAAATCAAAGGCCGAACATGAAAAGCATCTGGAACAGGTTCTAGAATTCTGAGACGGAATGTATTAAAAGCAAAGTTTTCCAAATGTATCTTCTGGCAGGAAGAAGTGAAATTTCTGGGCCATGTTGTATCGAAAGAAGGAATTGCTGTGGATCCAAGCAAAATCACGGCCATTCAGAATTGGAAACAGCCCAGTACCCCCACTGAAGTCCGCAGTTTTCTCGGATTGGCTAGCTATTACCGGAAGTTCGTTAAAGACTTTTCGAAGATATCTGGTCATTTAACAAAGCTTACTAAGAAGCACTCTAAGTTCAAATGGACTCCATAAAGTGAGGAGGCTTTTGAGGAGCTAAAGTTAAGGTTGACAACTGCTCCAGTGTTAACCATCATCGATGGCAACCAAGATCTAAAAGTCTGGACTGATGCGTCTAGAGAAGGCCTTGGCGCAGTGTTAATGCAAAGAGGCCAAGTAATTGCTTATGCTAGCCGTCAACTGAAGCCGCACGAAAAAAAACTATGTAACTCATGATCTTGAGTTATTGGCTATCATATTCTCTTTGAAAATCTGGAGACACTATCTTCTAGGTGAGAGATTTGAACTGTTTACAGATCACCAGTCGTTAAAGTATCTGTTCACTCAGAAGGACTTGAATTTGAGGCAGCAACGTTGGCTGGAGTTTCTTGCAGCATATGACTTTGGAATTATATATACTCCAGGAAAAGCCAATGTCGTGGCCGATGCATTAAGCCGAAAGAATGAAATGATCGCCAGTTTTATTATCACGACTTCATTGCTAGATAAAATATCTGCTCTTCAGGAAAATGATCACTTCATTCAGAAGATCAGAGGGATAATTCAACAAGGCGAACCCTCGAGTTTTCAAGTAGATAGTGATGGGATTTTAAGGCTCAAAGGTCGAATCTGTGTCCCTAACATTCCTGAACTTCAAAAGGAAGTACTGGATGAATGCCACAAGTCAAAACTTAGTATCCACCCGGGAGTAAGCAAAATGTATAATGACATCAAACGCACTTTCTGGTGGAAGTCGATGAAAAGGGACATTTCTTTATATGTCAGCCGATGCCCTACTTGCCAGCTAGTCAAGAGTGACCAACAGAAATTGGCTGGATTATTACAACCGCTAGAAGTTCCTGGCTGGAAGTGGGAACATATTTCTATGGATTTCATTGATGGTTTGCCTAGAACAAGAAAAGGAAATGACAGTATTTGGGTGATCGTAGATCGCTTCACGAAGACCGCCCATTTTATACCTGTCAAATCAAATAGAACCGCTCAGAGTCTGGCGCAGATTTACTTCAGGGAAATAGTTAGACTACATGGAGTGCCGCTCAGTATAGTCAGTGATAGAGATACAATATTCACTAGCAAATTCTGGGAAGCATTTCAAGTCGAGCTAGGAACGAAGTTGAACTTGAGCACCGCTTATCATCCTCAGACAGACGGTCAGACTGAGAGGGTGAATCGCATTTTAGAAGATCTATTGCGGGCTTGTGTTCTAGATTTCGGTGGATCATGGGAAGACCATCTGCATTTGGCTGAATTCTCTTATAACAACAGCTACCAGGCGAGTCTGACAATGTCGCCATTCGAAGCATTGTATGGTAGACCGTGCCGATCTCCTACTTGTTGGGTCGAACCTGGAAATAGACTTGTGTTGGGTCCCGATATGATTCGAGAAGCTGCCGACAAAGTCGATTTTATCAAAAAGCGATTACTCGCCGCTCAAAGCCGACAAAAGAGCTATGCCGATAGAAGAAGAAGAGATATATCCTTTGAAGTTGGTGACTATGTATATTTGAAGGTATCGCCGATGAGAGGAGTTATCCGGTTCGGTAAAACTGGAAAGTTGGCACCCAAATTCATTAGTCCGTTTCCTATTTTGGAACGGATCGGAACTCTCGCTTATAGGGTCAAACTGCCTGACTGGTTGCTTGGAGTTCATGATGTATTTCATATATCTCAACTTCGAAAACACATTCATGATCCAGACTTGATCGTAGAAGAAGCAGCTCAACAGGACATTGAAATTACTCCAGAATTAGCTGTAAGAAGAGAGCCGCTAAAGATAATAGGCAAAGAAACCAAAGAGCTGAGGAACAAGAAAGTTCACTTAGTCAAAGTGCAATGGAGTGGAGATCCGCGAGATTGTACTTGGGAAACAGAGGAGAGCATTCAGAAAGCTTATCCTAGATGCCGAGTAGATATCTCTGATTGACTCCGGTGCAAGGTACATTTACCCTACTTTGCACTACCATTCAATTCTCTACTCTATTGTTATTTCTTTTCATAGATGTGCACTTTTAATTATATAGTCTGGATGATTTTTAAAGGGTATAGGATTTGATTAGTATATTTTTGAAGGTTAAAAACAATTGGATTGGTTGTTGTGTTGTGGGATTGTAGATTTATCAAACCACTTTCGACTTTATTCCTTTTCGGGGACGAAAAGTTTTAAGTGGGGGAGATTGTAACGACCCAGAAAATCTGAACCAATTTAAAATTTTTAAATTGGCTAAAATAATGGATTTTAAATATTTAAAATAAATATTTTAAATAATGGCGATGAAAACTGAGTTTGAATCGACAATTGAAAACGAATATAATTAATTATAATTATAAACAAAGCCTGAAATGGCGTGGCGGTTTCAAAAATTGAATTCAAACTTTGTCGGACTATACCGGGTGCAAAACAATCCGGATTTTAGTGAAACCAAAAATAATGGAATCTAATTGATAATATACTTCCAACGAATCTGACAAATCGAAATTTGATAGCGGAAATCAAAAGATATGTCCAGTTGAAAATTCTGAATAGTCGCTATGGAATTCAGGCCCTTAAAAATGGACATTTTGCAAATGACCTCGGATTTCGACGAAACCACTTTTGTTGGATCTGCAGTGTCAAGTTATTGTTAGGTTTCAAATTTCATAATTTTTCGAATCAATATGTGAGCGTGGCAAAGGAAAACGCGTTTGACCGGTTTTAGTTGATTTTAATCGACTGGAAATTGGCCATTTTTCAAACGGTCTCAGAATTTGACGAAACTAGTTTTGTTAGGACCGTATCGTCAATACGAAGCTAGAAAATATTTTTCGAGAATTTTTCTAGTTAGTATGTGACCCCGGTAATTTGAAATGTGCGTTAAAATTAAATATATACTGATTTATATTTTAATTTTGAGAAAAACCTATCGAAACGGACAAATTGGCTTACGATACATATCCCATTGTGTTCGGGATGGGGGTAATTAGCTAGGGACAACAGTCGTTGGATGGGAATTGGAGATTGAACGAAAAAGCAACCTTTTGAAATTTAAAATAATAAAATATATAAAAAACTCTCTCCACTCCTTTTCTCTTTCTTCCTCTTTACCTTTACCCCTCGTCACCGTTAATTTCAGAAAAATTAAAAGAGGAAAAAAAAACCCTAAATCTAAATCGCGTCGTGCCTCTTGGGAGCCACCACCACGCCGTCGCCGTCCAACCCTCCCCGCGCCTCCATCTCCTCCTTTTCGATCCTTCTCCTCCCTCCTTGCCCTCTCCGCTCGACGAACACGAACCCCAAGCACCCCAGACCCGACGCCACCGTTCGCCCCACCACCGCGGGGAACTCCTGCCGCCGACCCTGACATCGCCCCCCTTCTTCGCAGATACAGTAAGCTGTTGTTAATTTATTTTTATTTTAATTCTGTAAAACTGATTTTTTTAAAAAGGTTATAAAACTGATTTTAAAAAGGTTTAAATTCTGATTTTTAAAAGGTTATAAAACTGATTTTTAAAAGGTTATAATTCTTATTTTTAAAAGGTTTAAATTCTGATTTTTAAAAGGTTTAAAAACTGATTTTATTTTAAGATATAAAAAGGAAAAGATTAGAACTTTAAAAAGAAAAAGATTTAAACTTTAAAAAGAAAAAGATTAGAACTTTAAAAAGAAAAAGATTTGAACTTGGATAGAAAGATCATATTTTTAGAATAGAATAGATCAGATCTTTAAAATAGAAAAGACGGAATTTTTTTTAAGTAGAAGATTTAAGATATGATTTTTATATATTGAACATCGAATAATAGTAAAAATAAGATTTTTTATATATGGAATAACGAAGTAAAAATTCGATTTTTATATATTGAATAGCATAGTAAAAATTCGATTTTTACATATGTAGAGAATACGGGCAACGAAAGCGACAAAAGGCGAGATTGGCGAAGATTTCTATAAAGGAAGAGTCGTAGTATTGGATAGCTATTCGGTGAGAATTTCTCACTCTTCAATTTCTTTTTCTATATATATATATATGTGTTGAAATAAAAGTGAATTGCTATATATATATATATATATATATATATATGTACGCCCCTCGTCCACAAACAATGGACGATATTTATTGATTGAAATTGTTGTGAAAATTGATTGATAGCGAATGGTTGTTTTGGGATTGTTTGTGGTTGATATTGGTTGATTGGGGTTGAAAAATACCCATTTGTGATTGAGAAATATTTGATTGAAACCACATAGGATTAGTTTTGTGGAAATGAAATGAAATAAATATATACATGCCGCCTGCGTGCGAACTAGATGCATGATTCCCATTGTCAAAAACCGCGAGGTTTTAAGGTAGAGCGAGGAGACGTACTAGGGACGGTCCCGGTTTTAACTACCCTGCCGTTATGCTGCCGAAATTTTGAATAATATTCATGTGTTTGAATTATTTTCATTTGCTTAAACTATATTTATTCATTGAATAGAAAACCTTCATGTGTTGAATTGATATTCATTCGTTGATTAGAAATTCATGTGTTGAATGGTATTCGCGTTTTAAATATAAAAATCACATTTTTATCTATATATAGAAACTATAGAAAACCTTCATGTGTTGAATCGATATTCATTCGTTGATTAGAAATTCATGTGTTGAATGGTATTCATATTTTGAAATAAATTGTTTGATAATAAAAATCACCTTTTATCGACTATATGAACTGTGTAAAATAATCTCGTTTTAAAAGAAATTGTTTTATGATAAAAATCCTATTTTTATCACCAATATGAAATATATCAAAATAATAGTGTTTTGAAATGAATCGTGTTACAATAAAAATCACATTTTTATTGTATGCATAAATCGTTGAAATGTGAAGTGTTAAAAATAGCCACTTGTTCAAATAAACATATATGAGTTGAAATATTCATTAATTAGCTAATGAAATGATTTGTACCTATGTATGTAACCTTAGAGTGAATGGTGTTTTAAAACCAAATAGAAATCAAATATGAAGTTGAATAGAAAGTGATAAATGATAAGAAATATATATATGTACATGCATATTCATTGAACAGGTTATAGCAAAGTGGCTAGAGAAGAGGAATAAAATTTTGTGCCCGACAAATAGGTACACATTTACTGTTTTGTTTGGGTGATGATTTTATGAGCCTGTTGGCTAGCCGCTTGGCTTTTTCTTTTTCTTTTTGAGATTAGAAGGACCGGGAAAGCTATTTGCGATTTCCCGATGCTCCCGGTGCAGGGGAGGTTATGGCGAAATTTTCCAAAATTTTAAGGCGTTAGTGAAATATTTGAAGTGAAAACGATATTGAAATTGTTGAAGGAACTATATTTATATAATTATATAAATATAAATAAAATTAAAACGAAACGTGGCCGTGCAGTTCACATTTTGAAACCGTGATTTCAAACAACTAGTGCGGGAAATCTGACCATTGGATTTTCCCGAAATCTCAACCGTCGGGTTCGCCTAGGAAATATCTTCCCAACGGCACCAACTTTGTAAAAATCCAACGGTTGGATTGTCTGAAATGTTTAATTCAAATCTGATGAAAAACAGCGCCAGAAGCGATTATATTTATATATATATATATATATAAATATAATTATATATTTAATCGAATAACGACGCTGCAGTTCGTATTTTGAAATCGAAACTTCAAACGATTGTACCGGGAGATCCGACCGTCGGATTTTCCCGAAACTGGAACCGTTGGATTCGTTTTGAAAAGACCTTTCTAATGATGTAAATTTTGTGAAGATCCAACGGTTAGATTTTCAGATATGTGTAAATCAAATCTGAAGAAAAACAGCGCCACGGCCGCTTTATGTCCCGAAGCGTCGTTTTGAATAAATAGGCTATTTTAAAATAAATAAAAATAGCGATAAATCATTATAAAATATCATAAACGATATGGAATGGAAATAAACTGAATTTGCTCGATTTATGTGGCTTTTGATGGTTGAATGTGTTTGGTGTGAAAATTACATTAAAGAACACAATTGGTGTTGTCGAATAATTTAACCATTGAAATAAATTGATTTGAAATTCTAAATATTCGTGAACTATTTGAAAAGGCCGAGTTAATTCTCATTTCAAATAATTGACCGACGATTGAAAGTCGAAGATGAAGACGATGGTCGAAGACCGGAGATCTTCACCTCGTTTGGATGGTAACCGAGGTCCTGATTGGGAGGCATCCCGAAATATGGATAATGAGTGGTGATCGTCCAGATGTACGTGGTGATTGAAGGGTTTGCGAGGTATTTAGTGCCTCCGGTTTCGTTCAGACCCAGAACGGACTTGTAAATGGACCGTGTGTCCAACATTGGATTTTATTCTGTGTCGATTGATCTCTATTAAATATACATCTGTTTGGCGGCGGAGAATTTATTCTTTTGCTTAACGCCCTTCTCTGAGACGCACGAGCTCAGAGGTTGTATATCGATGGACATCAGTCGCATGGCATGAATTGCCTGTGTGGCATACTGAGATGCAGTGATCAGGGCTTCTGTTGAAAAGCAAAGTCTTGTGGTGATGATCAAAGCACCGCCTGTGTGGCGTAGCTTTGTGTATAACGTGAATTCGTGAGCCTCACACCCCGGTATGAACCTAAAACGGGAGAGGACATCAGGGAGGGCCTGCGTTTCTTTCTAGCTAGGGTGGTGTCAGTGACCTACCAGCCCTGACATTTATATACTTTTCACCTATGTGGTTGTTGCTGTTGCGAGGTGCCTCGGTTTGATCGGACGATCCGGGTCCGATGGAGTCATTCGTTGGCTCATTTACACCCCAAAGGGTGGGGAAACGCAGTGTTCAGGAATTTTAATCCACATCGGTGGACCGGCCCTGACGATCCAAGGGTCACTCGAGCTCTGATCCTGAGGGGCGGGCTAGAGCGTCTCGAATTCGGTAAGGACTATCTTTTGCCTTGGTTCATGACGGAAATCCAATTTCCAATTACGACATCGTGCGGTTTTGATTGTATATATATATGGCGACATGATATATGGTACCCATGCCGTCTATGATTGATAGTTATGATTTGAAATTGTTTTCAAAACATATAGACACTAACAATAATATCAAATGCCTTTGTTTTGTTCGTATCAAGCATATTTTGACCGTTATAAGGTAAAACTCTATCCTCCGGTTTGCGTTGCATTGTGTGATGGGAACTGAGTCTTATAACGGTTTCATTTTTTTATAAAAAGCATAGCGATGTTTAAAAGAAAGATTTGTTTTAAAGCACTGGCAATCCAATGGAGTAAACCCGTTCCACGAAAGTGGCGTGGTCCTGTGATTAGCCAATTATATATGTGTTGAGTGGATTTCTCATACCAGTCCCATGACTGACTCGTAGTTTGTTTCACTTTCAAACTCGGGTGCCCCTTTTTTCTACACGGGCAGCCTTGTATTCAGGTTTAGCTGGTTCTTTTTCTGGATAGCTGGAGCTGAAGATGGATTCTATCATTTATTTCTTTTTTTTGCTGTTCAGCTCCTATTGTACATATTTTGTTTATTTCCGCTGTAGACATTTATGTATAGCTGAACTGTATTTGTACTAAGTAAGATCCTGTATACTGTGTAACTCTGATGATTACTTTTATCCAGTATATTCTATTGTTCATTATCTGGTGTATTTATTTAATTATGTTCTGCTATTATCTGTTTCTGTGTTATATTCCAAAGATAACCCTTGTTTCCGTGAGAACGGGAAATCGGTTCGTCTCAATAACTCTTATCTCATAAATATGAATTTAATGCTTGTAATAAACTGTATGCATTAGGTGTATAAGCTTTCGATTGATGCTACATGCAAACTTTGGTAGCCTTCTGATCATTTGATTGTGCAAGTTTTGGATGATTCAATTGATCCTAAAATCAAGTTTTTTGAAATGTCTGTTTTCATTATAACAATGTCTTTACATTCTATGATCTCAACAATTTCTCAAACGATTAAGTTAAGCATTTAGCATTTGCTATTGTAAATTTGTAATTTTGCACTTGGTATTTGTTTGAGATAAGAATAAGATATGTTTCCTTTATTCGGTATTGCATTGGTTACCGTTTAGATTTCGTATTGTAATGATTTGGGTCTATATTTGGTATAGAATTATTTATTATAATTGACCTAAATATATGCTCTAGAATATTCATGCATAGAATGCTCTTTTAGATAAGGATAAACCGTGTACAAATAAAAGCAAGGTTTAGCTTGTAAATCAATAAAGCATCTTTTGTGATAATCAATCAAGTAATCAACAATAAAAATGTAGCCTTTCAATTGTTTTCCCGAATCTCTCTCCTCTCTGGATCAAATTCTAACATGGTACCAGAGCTAGGTTCGAGAGGAAAGAGAGACAAAAATAGAAGACTGGAAGTGAGTTTTTACCATTTGTTTCTCTTCTTAAAATAATTGAGTCACGGCCCCTTTCGTTTTAGAAAACAAAATCGCAACTAAGACCAAATTCGAATTAGGTTTTCAAATCGGATTTATTACTACGTGTGGTGGCTTCGTAGTGTGCTCGAAGATGGGGGGTGGTGGTTTGTAATATGCTATGAAATTCGATTTTGACACTTGCGCTGTGGATCTTGAAGTTGCAATTTTAGGTGAATTCGCTGCTACGAATTGTGATGTGGGTTTATCAGAAAATCTCGAAGCTATAGGCTACGAATTGGACTTTTAGGGTATTGTGTTGAGGCTGGATGCTTTTCGTGATTTGGGTGTGAAATGGTGATTGGTATTTTTGGATATTGTTACTGTCTGGGGTTTGCGTGATGGTGAATTTTGGAAGTGCGGTGGGTAAGTTATCGGCGTTTTAACCTGGGAGATGGTAGTGATCAAAAATGGTATGGTGATTTGGTGAGAAGTAATTTCAGTTTCCTGATGCTATGCGTGATGAGACTTTCAGGCATTTTTGATTTGTAGCAAAGGATGGTGCAGTAATAGTGTGGATGATTGAGTTATGATTTGTGAAGGTTTGTTGAAATTGTGTGCGGATGATGATCGGAGAAAAGATGTTGCCACCCTTGGATGCGCTATGAGTTTTTCGGGAGCAAAGGTGCTTATCGTTGACTGCAATCAGATCCTTGCTTTTTGATTCTTGCTTCGAGACCCATGTTCCTCTTTCTAAGTTGTTTCCACTGATGTACATTGAGATGGTGAAGTCAAAGGCTGTTGTGTCTAGAGGGAATTGACTAGCTAAGGTGAATGATGGAGGAGTAGTTGGAGTAAGTTGTAACTGTTGGGTATTCGTATTTTTATGACTGTGTGGAGAATGAAGGAGTGGTTTGTGATTGAAGTAGGTTTTGGAGGATGGTATATCGGTTTGTGAATGGTTAAGGGATGACTTGTGTATGTGGTGTGATACGTAAGCAGTAAAGTATGGACGGGATTTCGTGGTTCAGGTGTGGTGACTGGTGTATTTGTAATGTGGGAGGAAGTCTAGTAGAACGAGCTAGTGAAGTTGATTGCCTGGAGATGTTTGGGTATGTATGTTAGCTGGAGATGATATTGTTTGAAGGGGAGTTTCTGGTGATGTTTGGTAGATGCGGATAGGAGATTGATGGTGTATATAGGCTATGAGAGGTTTAAAGTGGTAGTCGTGTATGTTGACGATAATTGAAGTGTGAGGTGGGTTTTAGTGCATTGGTGATTGTGGATTGGTGAGTTGTGACAACCCGAATTTCGACGGACCGATTTTTTTTCAAAATTCTAATCTATCGAAACTTGTGTTGGTTTGCTATGGTATCCTGCAGAAAAGACAGACATAAAATATGTCAGAGCTCAGAAAATATCTCACAGCGGAATGGATAAAATATAATACAATCAAAGTATAGCCTTATCGTATCAATAATACTGCCTAACCAGTATCCAAAGCTATCATGTCTCTGTAACAAATCTAACTTGCGAGTATGTTATGAGGAGGGGGTCAGAACACAAGTTCTGCTGACTGGATTTAAACTATACACTTTGGATAATCTTACGTATACCGTTCAATCACATGTTCTTATTTATTAGGTTACTTTTGTTAACAGCACTCAAGGCTTACACACACGTCGTACCCATTTACTTCTCAATGGATTAACCTAATACAATATATATGTAGCTACCCCCAATATTACGGTACACCCCATGGTACCCCCACTCGCACGTTTTCCACTGTAATACCACAGAAATATACGCAGTCCCTCATCCTATGCTGGAGTGACGTACGGATCACTATATAACAATGTTACGTCCACATATATCTGTCAATTATATGCTACGTAAGCATACAGACTGCCACCTTCGATCAAATCAGATTCTGTACTAGAGTAATGCCCTCAAGTCTACGATACACCACCCAAAGCAGACATGCATGTATATAGACTTTCCCACATACGTAACGTCAATTGTAGCTCGATGCCTTAACTGCACGTCCTTTAATGTGCACCGAGTTCCATGGCAGGGCGATACAAGAAACACGGAACTCGGTCGGGAGTTTTTCCATATCTGTACAGGTCCGCCTTTAAGAGCCTCAAAATACAGATCTTCCTAGAGTCTGTTTTTCGTGGTGGCTACGGCCCCACCTCAGCCCCTCCCTCAACTAGTAAAGACTACAAGAGCTAAGCGACATGCCCCTAACAACAAACAATCTAAACATCCAGTTGGTGTCTCCCCTCAACCACCGTACCTCGATAATGAAAGGTGAATGGTCTATTGAGTTTAGCTCTAGTCTTTTCGCATTCCACTGGCTGCCGATGACAGGTATCCGACGATCTACTATCCTTATTGGTCGTGACACTCTGCCTCCCCGTTGAGGTGACCGTCGATTCACCCTAGTGTCACCTCGTTACAACATTTTGACTGCAAAGCTACTTTTGTAGTCAAGGCCCACCCACCTGGCAGTTACGCGTAGACCCAACCTCTGAGAGCACAACCTAAACATTTTCCACCATACAGAGGACTACCAGGAGCATCTTACATACCTCAAGAAGATGCGTGCTTCCCCTTCCAGTCCTTTGGAGCTGACAATAATTAGATGAACGTGCGCTCCTCTCGTTCCTTATGACACCACGATGATCTACCCCGTTGGGTTATTCAACCTCAATCGTGTGGACTGGTCCAAGCGCCTCACTTTAATATATTATTAGACCCTATGTCTAAACATTCTTTTATGCGCTTGTTTTACCTAATCGGGTTTCCATTTAACTTGGTTCTCATCTTAACTTTTTGTTCAGGTTACCAAGTTCTTTCTAGCCCCTTATATCTCTAAGGATTGGGCCCCTCTCGCTTATTAATTTCAATTATATAACTTAACCCATTTAAGTTCATTAATAAACCAACAACATGTTATTCTCTAGATTGTGATCCAAGGTCTGTAATCCACAATCCCATTATATTCTTGTTTGATTCAAGGTTACAAAAACATGTTCTACTTAATACGTAATTAAGTATATCTCAATTTACATGTTTTCTGTCTAACATGTCACTTGTCATTTATATTAAATATAACTTATTTCATTTCATAAGTTTGCCTCACTCTTTCCAATTTAATCGTAATTCCATCTTACATTGCCACTATAACTTATCGTTGTTTACTTATTAACTTAGTTATCTTCACTAAGGTTCACTGACAAGTCTCCTTTCCATTTATTATAACCTATGTTATAATTTCCTCTTGTCCCTAGGAAAAGCCTAAACATGTTATTCTTATCAGCAGATTTCAGACTTCCAAGTTTACAGATTCTTAATTTATAATTAAGTATAAATTCTTACATTCCATAAATTTTCTCCCTTTTCTCTACTTATTGCAAACAACTGGTTTCACGCTTCCCCGTTTACTGATTACTTAATTTACAATTAAGAGCCACTTATCTCATTTCACCAGTTATCTCATTTCCTTACTAGTTTATTATAACCTAAGTTATAATCTTCACTTGTCCCTAGGACAAGTCTACCTATTATATAACATTCTCATTAATGTAATTTATTTATAAGAGGTTATTATCATTTCACGTTCATTCCCAATTCCTTTTACTGTTGTAATTATCTTTCATCCAATTCCATTCATTTATATTAATTTCAATTAATGTCATTTATTAATCCTTCCATACACATATTTTGCACTAGATCTCTCACATTAAGCCTACACTTGTGGATGCTGGATTTGCCGGACGGTTCCGGGCAGACTTCTTCCACAAGTTGACTTAACCTCGTGTCTTAGCACTGTTACATGTTTTGTTTATGCACTTGGACCTCTCACATTAGATTTACCACTTGTGGATGCTGGATCTACCGGGCGGTTCTGGGCAGACTTCTACCACAAGTGTAATTTAACCTCGTATCTAAATGCGGTTACAGTTTCTTATTTACTGTATATCTTCTATATAATCTAGGCATGTTGTAACACCCCGTATTTTAATAACGTGTAATAACCATAAATCAGGGCAGAATTAATTTTTAAAATAAGAATCAAGGGTAACGGATTACGCCATTGCGTTCGTCTCGAAATTCTCTTGGAAATGAGTCCGAGTTTTCGAAAATCCGAGTCCGTATGACCATGTTATGACCCTTCGAAGTTTTCAGAAATTTTCAAGTTCAAGACAGCTCAGAATTCGAATTCAAACCCCTGAATGGACTGGGCGGGAAATTTCCCGCCCAGGACCAGGTCGACCTGGGGGTCGACTATGTAGTCGACCTGCCCAGGACCAGGTCGACCATAGAGTCGACCTAGGGGTCGACCTGGTGACAGAACCCATTTTTGAGTCTGAGTTCGTTTTGATGTTTCTGGCCTCGTTTCTGTCTACATTCGTTTGCCTGACCCTATATAAACAACCCCTAACACTAGTCTCTCTACACAAAATTTTCCCTGACCTTATGCTACTCTAATTCTGGTTGAAAAGTTAGAGAAAGAGACTACTTCTTCTATGTCGAAACTACGTTAAGAGAATTGCTGATTTGGGGACTTCTGTTAGGACTCGACTAAGCATATAAAGATTCAACATCGACTTTTTTTTTCTAATTCTCGAACCACGATCTGTAAGCCCCAGTTACTTATAGATTTAAACTGTAAACCTAATATGAATATGTGTAAATTGAAATTGGACCTGTGTATGATGACTGTTTTACATCCATTCTTGTTCATCTGGGATCTTGACTTTTGGGTATATTACTATGACATTGATTTGGGGCCTATTCATGTTGTAAATTAAAAAGAAAACCCCCTCATATTATCATGCCTGCAATGTTGAATCTGCTATTAGTCACAAGTTTATGACTATCACCTTATGTCAACCGTCACCATGAATATCGCCTTATGTCAACTGTTATCTTGACTAGTACCTTATTTTGCTAGATTTGGAATCTTTATGTTTGAGGATGATATTCTATATGCCAGTAATGTTGTAATCATTTATCTCAAGTTATACCATGCTATGCTAGTAATCACTTTTGCCACCTTATACTCGTCCCTTTCTATGTTATTCCACAATTAGATTTATTTGTATCGATTCGAGTTTACGTGCGATGGGAATACGATTTGGGTAGATTAGGTAAAACATGAATTGGCTTTGAACTTGAACATGAACGTTATTATAACTTGAACCCGTATATGGACAAGAAATTGACATGAAATTTACATGAAACCTGACATGAAACTCGACATGAATTTTGACATGAAAAACTTGAACATGGACATGACACTTAGATAAACTTGAAAATGGCCAACTCGAGGTTGGGTTGAGTTTGCAGTGTAAATCTGCCCGGAACCGCCCGGCGAATCAAGTAACTGCAAACAATAGGATCCAATGTGGGTAGTTGGTCATATCGCACCTAGAACCCGAGGTTAGACTATGTTATGGTGTAAATCTGCCTGGAACCGTCGGGCAAATACAGTGACCACAACATTTAGTCTAATGTGAGAGGTTGGGGTGCATTAATGAATTAATGCCACATGATAGGGTTAAGTCATGAACCACTTGAATATACTTAACCAATTTGACATGATGATTTGATAGGGTTAAGTCATGAACCGCTTGAACACACTTAACCAACTTGATACATGATTTGGATAGGGTTAAGTCACGAATTTGAATGACAACACTTAACCCATTAGAAACCCTAGTTACGCGGTCCTTTTCAGCAGTAACCCACTTAGATGTATCACGATACCCTGGGACTAGGCAGGGTGGGGCACGATTACTGGGCTGATTGTAAGCGACCAGAACGACGGCTGAGTAGGTGCGCCATTGTAGGTTCAGGCGGACTATGGTCGTGCACGTAGTCCGAAGTTGAAAAAGCAGGCATTGGGCACCCGTAGGTTTACACTGTGCGTGCTTGATTCGTGTCAATGGTTGGCACCCTAGGGCTTGATACACCCTAGGGTGGACCTAACACAGGTGACTACATTTCGTGATTGGGCCGTATGACACAGACACTTGACGAGCTAGGACTTGTAGGGAGCCGATCGATTAGTAGATCGTACTGTAGGACCCCGTAATGGGTCACCTCATGATATTGGGCCAAGGGATCATTTCATGATTAATACTTGACATGGGTTAGAATACAAGTACAGTTGGTGCAGCGAACCTTGAACATGCGATGCTATACTTGAGTTATCTCGTTATCTTAGTTTATCATGCCAGACTTATCATCATCCTTATGTTTATTTTCAGTTTATACATGTCTTGTTACCTTTACTAGTTTTTATACTGAAAGTCACTAGGACTTACCAGTCTTTATGACTGACCCTTTTTCTTTCGCCTCTTTTTCTTTCGTTTCCCCCCGCCTCCAGGTTCTCAGGGAGGAAACACTAGCTCTTAGCTTGGATTTAGCTTGCTTTCTGACAGCTCATGTACGGTTTGGTCTTGAGCTATGCTATGGCTGCACTTCTGCTATGTTTGGGGAATAATTTACTTTTGTTACTTTAAGTTTATGCTTCTTTATCTAGAACTTGATGTAATGGAATAATTTGTACCTTGGATATATGAGGTTTCGACTCTTTTCTTGAAAGTAATGAAATTTGGTTTTTAATTTCTACCGCTGCTTATTTTATGTTCTGTCTTATGATATCTCTGTGTATGCTTACCTAGATAATACTCCACCAAAACTAGTGCATTCCCTTTGTGAGTGACCCTAGCGGAGGTGGGGTGTTACACATGTCTATTCTTTCAAATTTCCACTGTAATATATATTTTACATGTCATCATATTATGCCTATTTTATTTCATATGTTTTTTCTAACATATAATCAATTCTATTCTAACATGTAATTTTCTCAATTTCTACCGTTAATGCTCCAGTACATAAATGTCACAAGTTAATATGGAATTGAAACAACAGTAACCGCTACACATATTTTGACAAGTTTATCCTTCAATATATAAATTTTCCTACATATTAATATCTTAGCATGTTAATATTCCAACATGTCATATTCGTCACTTTAATCCTTTTAACATATGTTTAAACATTTCAACATATCATATTTAAACATGTCATAATAACAATTCAATACTTTCAATTATTCTAGCAAATTCGCATTATACAATATAATGGGGAATGTTAAATGATATTATATCATTATCAAAAATGATATAACTTAAATCCACTCATCTTTATATGCCGATCTAGAAAAGTATCTCTTTGGATTGGTTGCAAATGGAGAGTCATGAGTTTGTACTGTTGTTGCAGTTGAAAACGCCTTATTTTATGAATTTGTCATTGTTGACGATAAATTTTCCTTTTCTTTTCTTTAATCTTCATTTAGACAACGCCCCAGTATTATAGTTAATAATTTTATTCAGAAATTATATGGATAATAAGAAGAGAGTGAAGAAACAACAAATGAGAATGGAGAGCTATATGGTCCTTTATATAAGAAGCTTAAATCGATGCTAACCGTCTATTTTCCTTGATGAAATATATTCTCTCTATATCATATAGTCAATAGGAAGTTGCCACGTCAACAATAATTTTGAATTGGACCAATAGAATAAAGCCAACAAGGCATGAATTGTCATTTCCTACCAATTAAATGTACCAATTAGGCGCGAAAGTTTGAATTGTTTTGGCGCAGAAATTTGATTTTCGAATGTTTGAATTTTCTGGAATTTATTTAACTGTTATATTCACGTAATTTTCTTATACATATGCAATTCTTCTAATGATCATTTTACGTGTATATATATACGCACAATTTTTGTTTCATTTTCAAAATTCAAACGGTATTGCACTGTTATTTGATTCTTACCATATTTCATTCACTATAGCCTTATCTTGAATTTTATCTTTTGTATACATATTTTTGCATATATATATATATTTATTCTCATATATGTACATATATTTTCTTTATTTCCTTATATGTACGTTCTTATCCTTGCAAAATTTGAATTTGTATGCGTACATATGTTCATTTGGCCCTCTCTAAAACAAAGATAAAAATTATGTTGTTGTCGAGATTCGTACACTTAACCTCTATGTTACAAATCCAATGTCTTAACCAACTAAGCTATGTTGTCTTCTGTTAATAAGTTTAGAAACAGTGGTAGTCATTATTCTCCTTCTTTTACCTTATTTTCATGTTTTACTACCACACTTTATTTAAAGGTATCTCTTTCATCTCAAATCAGTTTTATGCAATCTATAGGTCTAAATTGACTAGAAAATCATCACGAATGCAATGATGTTAATCCCATAGCCAAATTTTGGAAGCTATTCAAATTTTTCTTTTTAAAATATACATAATCAGTGCATTCAACATATTTACACTGCATGCAACCTATCATTTCTTTCTTTTTCTATGCATACATTATACTTTTATTTGCATTAATATTTTCTTCTTTTAAATATATATGTCAATGCATATATATACACATATACATTGTTTAATTATTTAATTATTACAAAATACAGGGTGTTACATTCTCCCACCCTTATGAAATTTCGTGCCCGAAATTTGATAAGGGTAAAGAAAATCAATTAACCCCTCGTATAATGTACATCCATCATGTGTGCTTCTAATTTTTGCAAACATTGTGCACTTGTGCCAAGGGAAATACAACATAATAATACATGTATGCCTAAGCAGTACCTCCTATATGTATGCAAATTTTCAAAAATTCTTTAAAAACATGATGCTAACAACCTAAATATACTGGAAGTTCTACACGAATGCATTATTTTGAAATTCGAAATTGCTTTTTCA
The DNA here is from genome assembly GCA_030737875.1 of Allium sativum. Taxonomy (NCBI): domain Eukaryota; kingdom Viridiplantae; phylum Streptophyta; class Magnoliopsida; order Asparagales; family Amaryllidaceae; genus Allium; species Allium sativum. The sequence goes on from CM060918.1 coordinate 107,129,092, forward strand.
TCCAAATTTTCCCGCACTCTAAATGAGCAAGAGCGTAGTTCATCCAATTTTTGCATCCAAAATCCTAGCAACCAACTTTATTTTTCGAATTTCAGAAAAATCTAATTTTCTTAATTTGATTTCTTATGTTATAAAAAGGTGGAAAACGGAAAACTTCACATATTCCGTCTTTCTTTTAATTACCTTTTTCCAACCATACTTGGATTTTATGAAACTATTCTTTAAAGATCCCTTATTTTTCAATCCAAGCATAACCCCCATAAGAAATTTTTTCTCTGTTACTGATTTTCTTTTTCATCTTATCTTGGAAATTTTTATCTTTATCCATCTTTCCTCATAATTTATCATGTTTGTTGCTTTACTGAATTTGCTATTTCCTTTTTAGTTGTACCATACCTCTTTTCTTAGCTTATTTAATCATCTGATCTAAGTTTAGTTTTCAAATAAGCCCTATAGTCTTTCAGCTAAAACAGGAAAAAAGACACCCTACATAGCTACTACTAAGGGCCAAGAATCTTAGGACTATGTATTCTGCTGAAAAATTCAACCAACAGGATGTAAATATTTACTTGCGCTCTAATGTCTAGTAGTCACCACTAGTCCTAGCTATGTACCAACAATTATTTCAAGCAGCACCCTAGGCTTTTCAATGCTTATGCATTCTGTGGGAATTTACTAATTTTCCAAGATAATTCTCACTATTTTCTTTATAGCCTCAAAAAAATTTCCCGTCTTTCTTAGGCTCTAATCCTTACATACTCCATTTTTTTAAAAACATAGTTTGGCCTTTTAATTTTACTTTTCTTCCAAAAGTGTCGAAACTTTATTTTCCTCATCAAAATTTACTTTTGCCAAACCATAAAACATGTAATTTAAAAAAAATTGTAAATCATCATCATTCTTTTTTTTTTCAAATCACAAAAACTGGAGTAGACAAGGACAACTAATTCTCAATCAGGCTTACGACTGGTTCTTACCTATAAGGTCGGTTCAGTCTCTTACTACAAGGTGCAACCATCTACTCTTAATTTCTATAAATTATTTTGTCCACCCAAAATAATTTATCAAAAAGGATTATCATAAGAACAGAGACTTCAAAACTTCCTTTATTAAAAATTCTTTTTATGAAATATAACATGAAAACTAGCGAGCTATACATGCACTATAATATGCACCTTTTACTGAAAGAATTTTATTTTAACAAAATTTTCGCAAGAAATCACTATTTAAAAAATATACCCCATTTTACTTTCAAACTCAATATGTATACTTTACATATTTATAACTTCTAAGATTAAAACTTGAAAACACCATAAACCATTTTCCCAAAACTTTTACAATCTCAAGTTCCTAAAAGTTAACAATGGGGTTAGACTCAAAGCGGATTTTCAATTTTTCTAGGCGTTCCTTGACACTCCCACCAAGTCAATTCTCTCAACTATATATATTCCTAATCCATTTTTTTTTAACTTTTTCCAATTTATAAGGTCTTAGTGCCAAACCCACTAACCCAAAATACTAGTCATATGGGATTCACCTTCCTTTCATACAAAATATATTGTACTCTTTCCACCCAAATTTCCTAAAGGTCTCAAATTTCCGTTTTCATTCCTTTAGTGTACAAAACAAATATCCCATTTCTTATCATATTATGCTCTTCCTATTTAGTTGGTTCCTATGGATCTAGGTATATATATGTATAATAGATATAATTTTATTTTTAAAAATACAAATACGTTCACTCATTATTTATACAGGAATCATAAACCTAAGCTCTGATACCAGACGTGACAACACGAATTCCGACAGATCAAATTTTTTTTTCAAAATTTTAATCTATTGAAACTTGTGTTGGTTTGCTATGGTATCCTGCAGAAAAGACAGACATAAAATATGTCAGAGCTCAGAAAATATCTCACAGCGGAATGGATAAAATGTAATATAATCAAAGTATAGCCTTACCGTATTAATAATACTGCCTAACCAGTATCCAAAGCTATCATGTCTCTGTAACAAATCTAACCTGCGAGTATGTTATGAGGAGGGGGTCAGAACACAAGTTCTGCTGACTGGATTTAAACTATACAGTTTGGATAATCCTACATATACCGTTTAATCACATTTTCTTATTTATTAGGTTACTTGGGTTAACAGCACTCAAGGCTTACACACACGTCGTACTCATTTACTTCCCAATAGATTAACCTAATACAGTATATATGTAGCTACCCTCAATATTAAGGTACACCCCATAGTACCCCACTCGCATGGTCACCACCGTAATACCACCGAAATATATGCAGTCCCTCATCCTACGCCGGAGTGACGTACGGATCTCTATATAACAATGTTACGTTCCGCATATATCTTTCAGATCTATGCTATGTAAGCGTACAGACTGCCACCTTCGATCGAATCAGATTCCATACCAGAGTAATGCTCTCAAGTCTACGATACACCATTCAGAGCATACATGCATGTATCTAACTTTCCCACGGACGTATCGTCAATTGTAGCTCGATGCCTTAACCACATGTCCTCTAATGTGCACCGAGTTCCGTGGCAGTGCGATACAAGAAACACAAAACTTGGTCAGGAAGTTTTCCATATCTGTACAGGCCCGCCATTAAGAGCCTTAAAATAAAATATTCCTAGGTTCTGTTTTTTATGGTGGCTATGACTCCACCTCGACCCCTCCCTCAACTAATAAAGACTACAAGAGGTAAGTGACATGCCCCTAACAGCAAACAATATAAACATCTAGTTGGCATCTTCCCTCAACCACCGTACCTCGATAGTGAAAGGTGAATGGTCTATTGGGTTTAGCTCTAGTCTTTTTGCATCCCACTGGCTATCGACGACGGGTATCCGATGATCTACTATCCTTGTTGGTCGTAACCCTCTGCCTCCCTGTTGAGGCGACCGCCGAATCATCCAAGTGTCACCTCGTCATAACATTCTAACTGCAAAGCTAATTTTGCAGTCAAGGCCCACCCACCTGGCAGTTACACGTAGATCCAACTTCTGATGGCACAGCCTAAACATCTGCCACCACACAGTGGACTACCAGAAGCACCTTACGTACCTCCAGAAGCCGCATGCTTCCCCTTCCAGTTTAGAGCCGATAATAATCAGTTGAATGTGCGCTCCCTTCGTGGCTTATGAAACCACGATGACTACCCCATTGCGTTATTCACCCACAAACTTGCGGACTGGTCCAAGCGCCTTACTTTAAAATGTTATTAGACCCTATATATAAACATTCTTTATGCGATTGTTTTAACTCATCGTGTTGCCATTTAACTTGGTTATCATCTTAACTTTCTATTCAGGTTACCAAGTTCTTTATAGCCCCTTATATCTCTAAGAAATGGGCCCCTCTCGCTTATTAATTTCAATCATATAACTTGACCCATTTAAGTTTATTAATAAGCCCACAACATGTTATTCTCTAGACTGTGATCCAAGGTCTGTAATCCACAATCCCTTTATATTCTTGTTTGATTCAAGGTTACAATAACATGTTCTACTTAATACGTAATTAAGTATATCTCAATTTACATGTTTTCTGTCTAACATGTCACTTATCATTTATGATTAAATATAACTTATTTCATTTTATAAGTTTGCCTCAATCTTTCCCATTTAATCATAATTCCATCTCACATTGTCACTACAACTTATCGTTGTTTACTTATTAACTTAGTTCCCCTAACTAAGGTTCAATGATAAGTCTCCTTTCCATTTATTATAACCTATGTTATAATTTCCTCTTGTCCCTAGGACAAGCCTAAACATGTTATTCTTATCAGCAGATTTCAGACTTCCAAGTTTATAGAATACTTAATTTACAATTTAAGTACAACTTCTTACATTTCATAAAATTTTCTCCTTTTTCTCTGCTTATTACAAACAACTGGTTTCAGGCTTCCCCGTTCTCTGCTTATTTCACCAGTTATCTCATTTCCTTACTAGTTTATTATAACCTAAGTTATAATCTTCACTTGTCCCTAGGACAAGTCAACCTATTATATAACATTCCCATTAATGTAATTTATTTATAATAGTTTATTATCATTCCCCGTTCATTCCTATTTCCTTTTACTGTTGTAATTATCTTTCATTCAGTTCCATTCATTTCCATTAATTTCAATTAATGTCATTTATCAATCTTGCCATATACTTATATATATATATATATATATATATATATATATATGTTTATGCACTAGACCTCTCACATTAAGCCTACACTTGTGGATGCTGGATTTGCCGAGTGGTTCCAGGCAGACTTCTTCCACAGGTTGAGTTAACCTTGTGTCTTAGCACCGTTACATGTTTTATTTATTCACTTAGATCTCTCACATTAGATTTACCACTTGTGGATCCTGGATCTGCCGGGCGGTTCTGGGCAGACTTCTACCACAAGTGTAATTTAACCCCATGTCTAAGTGTGATTACAGTTTCTTATTTACTATAAATCTTCTATATAATTTAGGCATGTCGATTCTTTCAAATTTCCACTGTGATATATATTTTACATGTCATCATATTATACCTATTTTATATCATATGTTCTTTCCAACATATAATCAATTCTATTCTAACATGTAATTTTCATAGTTTCTACCGTTAATGGTCCAAGTACATAAATGTCACAAGTTAACATGGAATTGAAACAACAGTAACCACTACGCATATTTTGACAAGTTTATCATTCAACATATAAATTTTTCCATATATTAATATCTTAGCATATTAATATTCCAGCATGTCATATTCGTCACTTTATTCCTTTTAACATATGTTTAAACATTTCAACATATCATATTTAAACATGTCATAATAACATTTCAATACTTTCAATTATTCTAGCAAATTCACATTACACAATAACGGAGAATGTTAAACGATAATATATCATTATCAAAAATGATATAACTTAAATCCACTCACCTTGATATGCCGATCTAGAAAAGAATCTCTTTGGATTGTTTGCAGATGGAGAGTCATGAATTTGTACTATTATTGGAGTTGAAAACTCCTTATTTTCTGAATTTGTCGTTGTTGATGATAAATTTTCTTTTTCTTTTCTTTAATCTTCATTTAGACAGCGCTCCAATATTGTAATTAATAATTTTATTCAGAAATTATATAGAGGAAGAAGAGGAGAGTGAAGAAATAACAAATGAGAATGAAGAGCTATACGGTCCTTTATATAAGAAGCTTAAATCGATGCTAACCGTCTATTTTCCCTGATGAAATCTATTCTCTCCATGTCATATAGCGAATAGGAAGTTGCCACGTCAACAATAATTTTGAATTGGACCAATAGAATAAAGCCAACAAGTCATGCATTGTCACTTCCTACCAATTAAATGTACCAATTAGGCGCAAAAGTTTGAATTTTGAATGTTTGAATTGTTTTGGCGTAGAAATTTGATTTTCGAATGTTTGAATTTTCTGGAGTTTATTTAACTGTTATATTCACATGTAATTTTCTTATACGTATACAATTCTTCTAACAATCATTTTACGTGTATATATATATACGCATAATTTTCATTTTCTTTTTTCAAAATTCAAACAGTGTTGCACCGTTATTTGATTCTTGCCATATTTCATTGACTGCAGCCTTAACTTGAATTTTACCTTTTGTATACATATATTTCTGCACACACACACACACATATATTCTCATATATATACATATATTTTCTTTATTTCCTTATATGTATGTTCTTATCCTTTCAAAATTTGAATTTGTATGCGTACATATATTTGTATGTTAAGTTGCCCCTCTCTAAAACTAAGATAAAAATTATGTTGCCACCGAGGTTTAAACCCCCGACCTCTATATTATATATCCAATGCTTTAACCAACTGAGTTATGTTTCCTTTTGTTAATAAGTGTAAAAACAATGGTAGTCATTGTTCTCCTTCTTTTACCTTATTTTCATGTTTTGATACCACACTTTATTTAAAGGTATCTCATTTGTCTTAAATCAGTTTTATGCAAGCCATAGGTCTAAATTGACTAGCAAATCGCCACGAACGCAATGACACTATTCCCATGGCCAAAATTTGGAAGCTCTTTAGATTTTTCTTTTTTAAAATATGCATAATCAGTGCTGCAACATATTTACACTACATGCAACCTATCCTTTCTTTCTTTTTCTATGCATACATTACATTTTTATTTGCATTAATATTTTCTTATTTTAAATATATATGTCAATGCATATAAATATATACACATATACATTGTTTGATTATTTAATTGTTACAAAATGCGGGGTGTTACAGAGTCAAATGAAGTATTGGTGACTGATGGTTTTGTTTGGAGTGTTTGATTATGAAGGGTGATGGTCATGTATTGTTTCTTTTAGTCTGACAAGGTATTTGATATGCACATTTGTTGGAGCAGTTTACTGGTGTTTGGAGTATGAGTATTGAATTATGGAGAAATGATGGGGAGGAATGACGTTAATAAGGATGGTCGTAGTGGTGTTTTGTGTAATGGTAAGTGGGATGACTGTAGTGTTATGGCTGCTAGAAGGGAGGAGTTGAATGTGGAGTTGGTTTTGTTGGGGAGTTTTGGAATGGTTTGTGGTATGGCGAGTTGTGAGTTGGTTGAGTGCCAAAGTGCCGATGAGTTGATTGAGTTGTTAGATAGTAACATTAGTTTAAAGATGTTTATTGTTCGTTTGATGTCTGTATCGATAACCCTGTGTATTAGGAGGGCAATTGACATTGATTGAAGGTGGTAGATGGTACTATAAGGTATGTTTGGAGGATGCAAACATATGTTGATTCATACATATTGATTTGGTTTTGTTTTTGTTTTCATTTGATATGTTTGGGGGATGCAAACATATGCAAACTCATCCCGATCTGGTTTATTTTGTTTTCTTTGTACGTTTGGGGGATGCAAACATACAAACACATCCGGGACCAATTTTGTCATTTAGCCGCTCAGATCTTTTTCTTGCCAATCAGAATGAAGATTATTGAGTTGCTGTTGAGTAATTGGTATTTGGTGCTTTGAGTTTGGTGTTACTCTCTAGCAATATTGAAATGGTTGCTCGATCTTGCTACCCTTCACTTTGCAGCTTCTATTTGACAAACTCACAATTCTCCGCATTGTGAGTTGGGGGGAGGGGGTGTTTAAGATAAGAATAAGATATGTTTCCGTTATTCGGTATTGCATTGATTACCGTTTATATTTGGTATCGTATTGATTTGGGTCTATATTTGGTATCATATTATTTATTATAATTGACCCAACTATATGAGATTTTCTGGTTTCTGTATCGAAGAAGAAACGAGAAATTTTCTTAATATAGAGACTTTGGTCAACAACAATTTTTTATACCTCTTTGCCCTGCATTATTTTTACTAAATATTAGTGGTTGGGACTAATATAAATCAAAATTCCATAAGCCATTTAAAGTAGGCGATCTGGTTTATATTGATGATGTAATTCTGAATTAACGACACAAGTTATGCTAGATAGCTCTATAGACATCTATTTATTATATGTTATGCACATATATAATAACATCTAAAGGTCATGTGCCAGGAAAATAAAATGATGTATATTTTGTTTGTCCAGACATCCGTTTGTCACAGGTCCCTATTAAGTTTCAAAATTAGGCTCACATCCGGTCCTAAACTTATTGTAAACTAGGTTCCTATTTTTCAAAAACATATAAAAAATATATAAAAAAATCACGTAAATTCATTATTAAATATATCACGTTCACGCCAAAAAAATCAGGTGGAAAAACAATCAAAAACCACCTCAAAATCCAAAAAAACACAAAATCAGCGAAACAACAGGTTTTTGCATCAAACGATGCACATATTCGTAAATAGTTGCATACATTCATGCTTATATTTCAGTGTTGCGCCCAAAGAGCAGTATAAATGCATACATGTATGTAGCTAAACAGCATTACATGCATCCTTTTATGCATATATTCATTTGACCTGATTTTTCAAGCATTTTCCATTTTCAGACATTGTTGCACACATTTATGCTTCTGTACAAAATATATGCATGCATTCATGCCCATATTCACAAGCCGTCATCCCTTTTAAATATGTTGCACACATGCATGCATATATTGCCTATAGTAGCATTCATGTATGCAACTTTTCGTAACACATGAATCTCAGTTCAACTTTGTATGCACACATGTATGCAGTTATTTGCTAATAGTTGCATACATGTATGCATATATTGGTCCAGATTTTCAATAGAATTACACTATATAAATATATGCATGTATGTATGCTACTATAGGCAATAGTTGCACAGAAGTATGCAACTTTTTTTTTCAACTTGCGTGGCCTCCTGGGATTATTTCCAGATTTTATAAATTTTTTTTTTTAATGCATGAGCGCATTTTTTTTGGGTGCAAAATGGGAAAAAGCGAAGGGGAACAGCAGGAGGCGGAGGGGACCAAATTTTGAAAAGCGGCAGCTCGTTTTTAGGGACTGGAAACTAAAGAAAAATTAGGGTGGATGTGGCGTGAATTAACTTTGGTTTTAGGGATGTAAGCCTAATTTTCACTTATTATTTTCCTATTGGAGATGCATATAAATATTGATTTCTTGCATAGGGTTACAACCTATATACTTATGAAATTGTAGAGAATTTTTTTAATGTTTAATCCGACTGTTATTTAGGTTATAAAGAGAACTGACATTTTATCCCAATTAGGCTTCATACCTCAACAATTGTCAAAGATGTTGGTAAATAATGAGATGAAAGATAAGATGGTAGTTGAACAACATCTAATTGTAAATGAACATTTTTATCAAGTTAGGAATTCTTATTACGCGCATCAAATAACTAAAATAATTGTTACTTCACCAAAAAGATTCTATGTCAAATTACCCAACCATGAGATGTAGAAAATCTAACCCCTGAATTCCGATTTTAACGCCTTTACCCTATTCACAGATTTTTCGCTTTGGTCAATAACTAAAATTGACATAATAGCAACATGTATTTATTCTTAGTTGATTTCGATGCAGTCTTTTTGTTGGATAAATTTAGGCAACTTTATTGCAACATGTACTGTATGTCAAGATTTTACATCGTCCCAAATCCATGGGAAATATGTACCATCCACAAACGAAATATTGGTTTTGGACAATATACTGCTACCAGATGAGAGAACCAGCAAAATAAATCATCAATTTGCAGAGACCTTTGTTGATGTTGGAGTGGGTGGGTATATGTGCCATCCGAAGATTATGATTCGATATTTTTAGACGTTAGAGCAGGTATATATAATTTTACACTTAACTCTACGTAGTATTTTCACTTAACGCATGTCATTGACGTAAAAAGTGGATAATTTAGTCACTTGCACTTGCAATAGTAATCTTATGCCTTCTAATAACAAGTTGCAAGCAGATATGTAATATTATACCTGAGTTATTTAAAAACTTCTTTTAATCATTAATCCTGTGGGTGTTTCATAAGTGACTATGTTTACTATTCAGTCTAGAATATTTTCACATGAGTGATACTATGCATCTTCCAGGTTTACGTTACACATATCCAAATATGATGCATAAAATGTTCTAGCTATTAATCTACCGCTTTAGCAATAGGATCTATCTGTTATGTAACGGCGGTTGGAACAAAGCCCCCCCTTCTTTGCACGCATATGAGCTGGCATACAAGTCCCATATGACAAAAGGAATTCCTTACGTTACGTGCCTACCAGCTCATATTTGTACACAATCCTAACAGTCTCCCCCTTGACTCACATCCTATGAGTATCTTTTGAGAGCACTGCCTTGCCTGCATGGCCCAGTCCGAACCTTCGACTCTGATACCACTGTTGTAACGACGGTCGGAATAAAGCCCCCTTCTTTGCATGCATATGAGCTTAACTCCCATATAACAAAAGGAATCCCTTATGTTACGTGCCTATCAGCTCATATTTGTACACAATTCCTTCAATATATTCCGTAATGTGGGACTATTATATCCAAACCATAATTCCTCCTTAAGAACATGCGAGACAATCCTAACACTATCCCATTTAAAATTTGGTTTCTTATGAATTCTATGATCTAATTGATATCTGAGCATAATGAAATCACCTCCTTCGTCGTGCTTGACTCAACTAGTGATATAACGCAGATTTTTTATGTCTGAGATCCAAAAACTAATTTTGTCTAAAGCAGATATGAGAGGTTGTAGTTTATATCTCATTATCTTCAGGTGTTTGCATATGCATTTGATTTTGTTGGTTAATGCCTTTGCTTCCATTTAGTCTTCCACTTCAAATAAAAATTATATATTCCACTGCGTTATTTCCAATTTTTCTTTCTTTTCTTGTCATTAAAAAAAAGGCATTGCTATATTGCATTTCAATTAGATCCGGTTGGCATTTCTGCAGATTACATTTCTTTACATTTTTCAGTAGTTTATTTTTAGATTTTCAAAACCAATGTTTTAAATTTGTTCCTGGTTTTCAATTTTTACAACACATAATATTACTGCCATTTGATTTCCAACATTTTATTAACTGCTCCAAATTCATGAACAATCATTTATTCCACAAATCTTTCTGTTAGAATCATTTGGTTTGCACTGCACAATCTTTACATTTGCAATTTTTCCGGTCAGTGTGTGCGCTTCAAATCTCTGTGCATTTTCCATTCCCTCATTAAACTAAAGCCATGACACCCTTACAACCATAATCATTCCACCTTCATGCTATTGTATTATCTACCCTTCATCTGAATGGACCACTTTAGTGAACGCCCCACCTGAAACTGTATGTATTTGTGTAGTTTTAGCGTGCCAATGATTTACTACAATTTGACATGTGCATACTTTAGTTTGCTAGTGGAAACTAAAATACCAACGAAAATCGAAACAATTGGTTTCCTCTCTATATTGCAAAAAATAGTTAATTGGCAATAAATTATGCAGTCGTCTAACGTGGTAGTCCTATTAGTTTTTGTATTAAGGGAAATTTCAGATTTTGATGGTATTGTTGTGTAAATGATTAAGAAGAGTAAATTTCTGCTGGCTTTAATGGCACACTATACATATATAACTTATTCTCATTAATCCATGTGCCAGTTGATCTCATTAATTAAAACTTTTCTCCTAGCAGCACACTAGCATACATTAATTTTTTATTCTCATTAATACATATACAAGTTGTTATCATTACTTAAAATTGTGTTCTTCGAATTCAGCTCCATGATTTTGTAGATTCATAGTAGCTGAGTGGGCTTTATTGTAATGCATGTCATGGCATTACCATGCAACTATTTATGTAAATTTGCTAGATTTATTCCTTAATTATCCTCTATAATACATGCACCACTTATCCTCATTAATTGGGATTTTATACATCGAATGTATTAGATGGGTAACTAATTATATTCAAATCAGGTGGGGAGCTTAATAATTAAGGTTAAATTCATATTCTTTGTTTGTGTATAACAAATATTCTGATATTAAAATTGTAAGTTGAATCCACCAGTATAGTATTTTGTTTATTTGTATTTCACTACTCAGGTTCGGGCCCATTTCAGTGACTTATTTTAGTTTTATTTGGCCATTGCACTATTATATAATCAATTTCAATTTTGTTTGAAATGATTCAAATGATTAGCAATTTTCACATATATCTGATTTCGATTTTATTTGGCCACTGCACTATTGTATAACCAATTTCAGTTTTGTTTGGCCACTGAATCATATTTAACTATGTTGTCTTTAAGACAGTAATGATTATGATGGTCGTGCTTCTATTGGTGAGGATATGGATGTGGAAGAAAGAGACATCTGTGTTTGCGGATTTATGAGCAGTGAAATTGCTAGATCACCATGATTGTATAATATAAAGATTAGATATCATGCTCCTATGTTATTTGTTGTAGAACTTAAATTTGCTAACCAGAGGATACAATATATTTGTACATTTAAAAATTTGTTGTTTGTTTGTAAGCATTAGTGATATATTGACTATATATATTGGATGTTTTTAATAGTTCGAGTTGTACTATTTTGGATAGTGCTTTGTCTATTGAAGCAGTTTTGACATCTCAAGCATCATTTAATGCATTTAGTGTTTAGTGGTTGTCTGTGTGTATTGGATCATCAACTTGATTGGTGCTTGAATGAGTTATGCTGCAACAAATTTGGAAACACCAATTTATAAGTTAGATACGATCTTTAGCCATATTTAATACATGTATTAGATAAGGCTACAAGGCGTATCTAAATTTATGAATAACATGGGGAATACGTGAATTAGATACGGCCAAGTGGCCGTATATACTTTATAAATTAGATAAGCTTGAACGCTGTATCAAATTTATAACTTAGATGCGTTCCATGGACTATATCTAATTCATCAACTAGATACAACTTTAGGACATATCTAATCTTTGTATTAGATACGTCTTTAGGTCGTATCTAATCCATGTATTAGATAGGGTTTAGGTCGTCGTATCTAATATCATATTAGATACGGCTCAAGGTCGTATCTGATCTGTACATTAGATACGGCTCAAGACCGTATCTAATTGTTAAACACACAATAAATTGATACGGTCAAAAACACAGCCTCATTAGATTTGGTCCAAAGCACTACATAATTTGCATTTTTGGTGTAGTGAAAGGGGCGAAATAGTGAAACTAGGTAGCAGAAGCACCATTATTGATGGAAATGCTCGACCGAACACCGAAGCAAATCAATGCCATTGGGTTAATGTAAATGAAGGTGCTACAACGACAAAGTATAATACAGTGAACTTATAGCAATTCTTTGTTAATCCAACTCAAGATGGAGTGTAACGACCCGATGTGAATTCGACTGCCGAATTCCGACAATAATACACAAACCGTAATACTTGCCAAAACTCAAGTATCGAAAACACCAAATAGTTAATAGAAAGAAATTATAGGGTGAGATAAGAAAGAAAGAAATATTAGAATAGAAGAAGAAGAAGAACCAACACAACACAAAGCCTCACATCGCAGCAGAACAAAATATAATATAGAAATAAATATTTACTGAGAGCTTTTAAAAATACTTACAATCACCAGAGTTCATCAACACATCTGGACAGTTATAATAACCTGTCCTCATATACAACACAAAGAGGAATAGTATTTATGTAATATCATACGTCTGGACTCTTCCAGCTTGAATCTTCACAACATTCGATAACCGGGATTTGTATAACCCGGTCTAACCCAAGCATTTACAAAACGCTGGATCAGTCTAGTGAACTAGAGTAAGAAAAACACACTAAGTTTAAAGGTATCGTCGAACTTGATTTTAACGTCAAAATCTTTTCAAAAGAAAAGGAAAATCGTAAGACCAAATCCATACATAAATACGGACGGTTTTTACCTTACGATAACCCAAAGCATTTTTGGAAATCATATCTTCTCTGATATTATAATAATGCCTAAATTCAAATAAATATCAATCTAGTAGAATGCTTTCATCTCACGCTCTACATTTAAAGTATGAAATCAAAACCGCGGCTCTTATTGGAGAATGGATTTCCATGGCAAGGTATGGGCAACCACCTTCCGACAGTGTAACTCTAGAGACGAATAGACCGGGTTCAACAAGAACTTCTTGCAACCCAGGCTAAACATGGTCGACCCCTCATTACGCTTGAGAGTACTGAATGTATTGTCACTTTACGGCTTTTTGTCATGACCACCGTAGTTCCCGGGAGATATAGAAATGAAAAGAAGTAACAAATATGAATATTCTCTAGATGGTGACAATGTACCCTTTTGATGGGTGCGACCCACACAGCCATGCGACCTACCCGATTTTTATGATTTACTGGTTGATGAGGCTTGACGTTGAAATCTTCTTTCAGAATATCTGACTGCCATTCACTTTGATTACCACATTGTTAGATCCGCCATATATCACTAAATAACGTCCTCAAAAATACCCTGGGCATATAAGCTAAAACAAACGAATTTCTCCGCCACCAACAGAAGCACGTTTGTAGAAATCAATGTATGTGACCTTTTGGAAATACTCTGTCTAACATTCGTCCGTACAAGTCATTCAGGAATGGGATGAACCAAAGGCACTATCCTATTGCATCCTAGATATCACCCTATGGATCAGTAGCGAGTAGTCCTTGCAATCCGAAGATTCCAATCACGATAGTATCACTGCCGAAATATCTCTGGGAGCTAACCAGAGAAATTCAACAAGTAGGCCTCCTGCTCTTGAAGTTCCACGGTCTTCAATTTCTTCATCTTCAATCAGCATCTTCCATGTATTTGCTGGTCGGAATGGTTTTTGAATATAAATTCGATCCCGGTCTTTCCGTACCAACAATAGTATTGGCCAGATTTGATAGTTGGTTATTTAACTATCAAATAAACAACCATTCATGCAGAAAAATAAAATGAATTCACTGATTCAACAGCCAACATCATTTAGCCTATTTAATTAACTCGTCATTAATAAAATATTAAAACTGTTGATTTAGAAAACATTTCATTTTTCTTATTAGAAATAAGAAAATTCCATTATCAATTCACTTCTACTAATTAGACCCTCATTGTAAATCGGTAAGCGAATAAATCTCTTAGTATCAATCCCGAAGGCTGAAACCAACATTAGATTTAATACCTTGAAAATTACTCAACTCAACCAACGTACAACAAGTTCCAATTTTGTAAAACCCTATCATAATCCCTTTAACATTTTAAAGCAATTATATTACAGTAATCTCACAAATCGTTTCAATATTACTTAAACGTTATTTCACAAAATTAATTAAAATATCTCAATTTAACTTTTGTAAATAATATTACAGATTCCGTTACAAAACCCTTCACCTTTTCTTTACAAAATCATTTACCTTTCATTTATGAATTCCTTTATCTTTCATTTGCAAATCCATTTCTATTCGTTTATAAAACATTAACCATTCGCTTTATAAACCATATATCATTCGCTTTATAAATCATATACCATTCGCTTTATAAACCATTATCTATTTGCTGTATAAATCATTAACATTCGCTGTATAATTCATTAACATTCGCTTTATAAATCATTAATTATTCGCTGTATAATTCATTAACATTCGCTTTATGAATCATTAACTATTCGCTGTATAAATCATTAACATTCGCTTTATAAATCATTAACTATTCGCTGTATAAATCATTAACATTCGCTTTGTAAATCATTAACATTCGATGTATAAATCATTAACATTCGCTGCGTTAATCATTAACATTCACTTTATAAATCATTAACATTCGTTGTGTAAATCATTAACATTCGCTATAATCATTAATATTCGCTTTATAAATCATTAACATTCATTGTATAAATCATTAACATTCGCTTTATAAATCATTAACATTCACTGTATAAATCATTAACATTCGCTTTATAAATCATTAACATTCATGTTATAAAATCAATAACATTCACTATATAAATCATTAACATTTGCTATATAAATCATTAGCATTCACTATACAAATCATTAACATTCGCTTTGTGAATCATTAACATTCTCTTTATAAATCATTAACATTCGCTTTATAAATCGTTATTTCAAAACTGTATGTGAAAATATCTTTGAAAAACGTTTGAAATCGATTTAATATTGATTTCACAAATCATTTCTTTATCGATGATACTAAAGAGGTAAATATCCGCTAAAGTACCAAACCGTGAAATATAAACCCATTTCACATCCAAATGAACACAGCAAGTAATATTGGTAAACATTATTAATATTAGTGAGAAATCCTGTTGGATTTCTCTAACTTGTCAATCCCTGCATCGCAGCTCCATACCATTAAACATATATTACAATATAACGAAATTTAACAACTACTGTGAGGAATCCAGTTGGATCCCTCCAACCTGTGTTTCCCTGCATCAAATACGTTACCTCAATATAATCATTCAATTCATTATATTGATATAAATTCAATAATCAGCCAATAACAACAATTTAATATCAACCATTAGCAACCATAGCACACATAAATAAAAACCCAACTTATATAAAATATAAGTGGGAAGAACTGAGTGAGTTTAACTTACTTTGATCTGATTTGTCGTAGAAGCAGTTTGATTTCTCGTTTATTTCAATTGAAAATTTCTGTTCACTCCAGAGCCGTCCAAATTAGCGTCGTTCCATTCTATAAACAAATGTGAGAATCATTAACGTATTATTAAGTTAATATAATTTAAATTATAATTAACCTTTCTTAATTAACTAATTACGTTAAATAATTATGGTTTAAGATTTCTAAACAGCCGAGTCTTTTGCTTTTCAAAAACTAGTCCACTCTGCTAACAAATAATAGCCTAATTCTTAAATTAAGTTTTAACTTCATCGATCACTTATAACTAACTATATAAAACAAATTTCTAACCACTTAATTGAATTATATAGACTCCTAATTATTTCCACTATCAGGTCGACTTTGTTACTTTATAGGCTGACTCCTATTATTCTTCCTAGTGTTCCTTTACCCAACTTTTTATTTAAACTAATAACTTAATTAGTTTCTAATGTTTTCATATTAATAGTTCGGTGAAACTTAACCTTGGTCTGCATCACAAATAAACCAGGTCGATTCACTCTTGGGATTGAACAAAACAGGAACGACATTTCGTTGACTTTATAATTTATTTAAGCAATTAAATTGCTTGACCTAATTTATGTCGTTAATTATAAAATTAGTTAATTACTCAAGATATGCTAGTTACGATGTAAATAAGCAGTCAACTATTATTATCTTTTCCTGCTTCATCGATTTGAAACCCACCTTTGCAACTCGTTACTCCCGCATGTCTCCAATAGGACCAATACCACAAACCCCCGCAGTTTTTTCTCTTTCCCCAATTCACAAACAATGTCAGTACATTTGTTCTTTCCCAATTCACAAACCACTTCAGTACAATTCTTCTTCCCAACGAATCCAGGCAAAAACGCATCCTCTATCTCACGGCTCCCTCTAAACAAGGCCGACCCATCACCATTTACCACTTCGACGTAGCACTCACTTATTCTGGCTACCACTGCCTCCGAAACCCTCACCAACGCCACTCACCCTTCACTACTGCAACCAACTCCAACATCCCTCTCACCAGAAACCCCGATCCATACTTAAACCAGTCTTTATCAAAACGCTACATCCAGCGCCAACCTACACAGCAGATCACCACTCCGCCTGAATGTCCATCATCCATCACCGAAACAGTTACCAATCCGTCGCCGCCTCACTCGCCTTATCTCCATTGCCTAAACTCGATCAGAGAACGCCAGTGATCGTGCCGAGACATTCTCATCCACTGCCAACCATTTAGCTCGCAATTCGACATAGAAAAACTCTCCAGAACCAGGCGCAAGTCAGGGCCTTCAAGGGCCAAAATTTCGTCGCTCCACTGCTCCTTATACGACCATCCCTGCTCGATAAGCCTAGCTCAACGAGATGAGCAATATTTATGAAGGAAGCAATTCGAATGAGTGAAGAAGTTTGGAGAATTTATGGAAGAAAGTTAAGAATTCTACAGCTGTGAATTTTGGTCTACAAGCCCATTATTTTTAGGGTGTTGACCACGATGAAACATCGACCCAAATATTAGGGTCAACTGTGTAGTGGTGTTTATATAGGCATCCAATTCAATAAAATATTATTACTATTACTTAGGCATGAAGTAACTGTAACAACCCGGAAAATCTGAGCCAGTTTAAATTTTTTAATTTGGCTAATTTAGAGGATTTTAGATATTTAAAATAAATATTTTAAATAATAATGATGAAAAGTATGTTTGAATCAATGTTTGAAAATAAATATAATTATATTAAATTATAAACAAGGCCTGAAATGGCGTGGCAGTTTCAAAATTTCAATTCAAACTTTGAATGACTGTACTGGGTGTAAAATAAAACGGATTTTAGTGAAACCAAAAATAATTAAATCTGTTAGTGAATATCCTTCTAACGAATCTGAAAAATCGAAGTTTCATAGCGGGAGTCAAAAGTTATGGTCAAATGAATTTTCAGAAAGGTCGCTATAGAGATTATATCGCCCTTGAAAATAGACATTTCGCAAATGACCTCAGAATTCGACGAAACCGCTTTAGTTGGATCCGGGATGTCAAATTATTGATAGGTTTCAAATTTTATAATTTTTGAAGTTAATATGTGAGCGTGGCGAAGGAAAATGTGTTCTGGTCAATTATAGTTAAATTGGATCGACCAGAAAATGGCCGTTTTTCAAACGGTCTCAGAATTCGATGAATCTAGTTTTGTTGGGACCGTACCGTCAAAACATAGCTAGATTTATTTTTCGGGAATTTTTAGAATCAGTATGTGGCCCCGGCAAATTGAAATGTACGTTCAAATCGAATATTGAATGTTTTATATTTAAATTTGAGGGAAAACTGACTGAAACATTCGAATGGGCCTTCGAAACATATCCCATTGTGTTCGGAATGGGGTATTTAGCTAGGGACGACAGTCGTTGGGTTTAAATTGGAGTTCGTATGAGATAAGGGGTATTTTCGAATTTTTAAATATATAAATAAAAAAAATCCCTGGGCCAATCACAACTGAACAAATCAATCCTCTCTCCCCGAAACCGTCGGCCATGCACGACGGAAAAGGCTCGAGGCCTTCTCTCTTCAAATTCTCCCAATCCACTTCACGAAATCCACTGCCGCAGTTATGGAATTTGTAGTGCTCTTCGAGATCTACACATCCATATAGAATTTGTGTTTTATCATCTCGTATTTTGTGAGAATCGCACCTCCAAATTTCCGGAGTTCATCTCGCCACCGCCATTGATAGGGACCACCGAAGTGGACCCCGCCTCTGGCGCAGGTGCGCCTCTCCAGGCACTACAACGTGGTGCTACCCGATCGGCGTATCGTGCTACGGATTGGAAGTAAATCCGTGACCTAGTTTTGAAGATTTTCAGAAAGGTAACGACTGATATTATTTAAACTGTTTAATAGCACTTTAAAGCGCTACGGTTTATGATTTTACAATAAAAAATCATATCATTTTGCTATGTAGTCGAAATCCAGTGAAACAAGAGACAATGGGCTCATGTGGATGTCTTCTACCTTTTAGAAGAGACCACATATTTTTTTGAGCCTTCTGCTATTTTTGGTGGAGTGGAACCCAATGTGAGATTTCTAATTTATAAACGATATGGAAATCAACGATGTATAAATTATATAGTCGATGTATGAGTTATATAAGCGTTGTACACCTCATGTATAAGCATTGCATAAATTGTATGTTCGATGTATAAGTTATATATGCGTTGTGAAAATAATATATACGTTGAAATAAATTGAAATGATATTGAAATGAAATCGAAATATATTTATATACGAATATATATATATATATATATACACTCCCCTCGTCCACAGACCATGGACGATATATATTGGTTGTGATATTGTTTGGATTATTGGTTGATGTGAAATTTGGTGAATGTCATGAATGGTTGAATTGAAATGATTGATTGTGATCGAAATCCCAATATGATTAGTATATGGGAAAATTCGCCTGCGTGCGAACTAGATATTGAAAATCCCCATTGTCAAAAACCGCGAGGTTTTAAGGTAGAGCAAGGAGCCGTACTAGGGATGGTGTCGGTTTTAACTATCCTACCGTTATGCTACCGAAATTTTCAATAATATCCATGTGTTTGTATTATTTTCATGTGTTGAAACTATATTCATGTGTTGAATAGAAATTTATGTGTTGAATGAAGTTCATGTGTTGAATAAATTGTTTTACAATAAAAATCACATTTTTATTATATATATAGACTATATAAAATATTAGTATTTTAAATAAATTGTTTTAACACCAAAAATAACATTTTTACCTTATGTATAGACTATATAAAATAATCATGTTTTGAAATAAATTGTTTTACAATAAAAATCACATTTTATTATTATATATACGAACTATAGAAAATATTCATGTGTTGAATAAAGGACTAGAACGATAAAAATCATATTTTTATCGTATGTGTGAAGTCGAAAACGTTCATGTGTTGAATAGATATATTGAACAATAAAATCTACATTTTTGTTGTGAATATGATGTGTTAAAAATATTCATGTGTTGAATAAATATTTTGGTGATAAAAATATCATTTTTATCTTGTGAACGACTCGTTAAAAATACACAAGCGTTGAAATAAATATTTGTTTGATAGGAATATTATTTTTGACATGTGTATGAACTAAATAAAATAGTCATGCGTTGAGAGATATTTGTGTTCGCTAAAAATATCATTTTTATGCGAAATATGAAGTGTTAAAAATGGTGATGTGTTGAATAAATTTTGTTGATGATAAAAATAACATTTTATCAAATATATGAAGTGAAAATAGTTTTGAAATCGAAGAATGAATTATATTTATATATATAATTAAATTAAATCGAATAACGACGCTGCAGTTCGTATTTTGAAATCATAACTTCAAACGATTAGTGCGGGAGATCCAACCGTCGGATTTGAAACCGTTGGATTCGTTTTGAAAAGATCTTTCTAATGATATAAAATTTGTGAAGATCCGACAGTTAGATTTTCAGATATGTGTAAATAAAATCTGAAGAAAAACAGCGCCACGACCGCGTTATGGCCTGAAGCGTTGTTTTGAATGAATTGGCTATTTTTAAAGAAATAAATATAGTGATAAATCATGATAAAATATTATAAACGATATGGAATGGAAATAAACTGAATTTGCTCGGTTTATGTGATATTTGATGATTGAATGTGTTTGGCGTGAAAATTACATTAAATGACAGAATTAGTGATATCGAATAATTTAACCATTGAAATGAATTGATTTGAAATTCTAAATATAAGTGAATTATTTGAAAAGGCTGAGTTAATTCTCATTTCAAATAATTGATCGATGAGTGAAAGTCGAAGATATGAAGACGGTGCAAGACCGATGATCTTCACGTCGGATGGAGGGGTGCCACTGATGCTCATGATAGGAGTAGCTACCCAGAAGGGGTTGAAGTAGGAGCCGTCCAGACGTACTTGTTGATTGTACGTATATGCGAGGTATTGAGTGCCTCCAGTTTCATTCAGACCCAGAACGAACTAGTAACTGGATTGTGTGTCTAACATTGGATTTTATTCTGTGCTGATTGATCTCTGTTAAATATATATCTGTTTGGCGGCAGAGAATTTATTCTCGTGCTTAACGCCCTTCTCTGAGACGTACGAGCTCAGAGGTTATATATCGATAGAAATCAGTCGCATGGAGTGAACTGCCTGTGTGGCACGCCTAAGTGGCAGATGATCAAGGTTTCTGTTGAAAAGCAAGGTCTTGTGGTTGATGATCAATGCACGGCCTGTGTGGCATAGCTTTGTGAATAGCGTTGTTTCGCGAGCCTCACACCCCGGTATGAGCCAGAAACGGGAGAGGACATCAGGGAGGACATGCGTTTCCTTTTAGCTAGGAGTGGTGCTTTGGGTTTTGCACGCCCGGGTATTTTACTTATGTGGATGATGGAAAGCGAGGCCTCGGTTTGCTTCGGCCTCTTCAGAGCCGATGGTGTGGTCAGATATGACCAGTGACGCCCCATAGGGCGGGGAAACGCAGTGTTCAGGAATTTTAATCCACATCGGTGGACCGGCCCTGACGATCCAAGGTAAAGTTGCGGCTGTTTCTGAGGGGCGGGCAAGAGCGTCTCGAATCGGTAAGGACTATCTTTTGCCTTGGTTCATGACGGAAACCCAATTTCCAAATACGACACCGTGCGGTTTTGATTGTATATATATATGGCGACATGATATATGGTACTCATGCCGTCTATGCTTGATAGTTATGATTGAAATTGTTTTTGAAACATATATACACCAGCAATAATATCAAATGATTTGTTTTGCTCGTATCAAGCATAATTTAGCCATTATAATGTAAAACTCTATCCTCCGGTTTGTGTTGCATTGTGTGATGGGAACTGAGTCTTATAATGGCTTCATTTTTATAAAAAGCATGCAATGTTTAAAAGGATTTATTTGTTCTAAAGCACTGGCAATCCAATGGAGTAAACCCGTTCCGTGAAAGTGACGTGGTCCTGTGATTAACCATATTGTAAGATGTGTTAAGTAGATTTCTTATACCAGTCCCATGACTGACTCGTAGTTTGTTTCACTTGCAAACTCGGGTGCTCCTATTTCTACACGGGCAGCCTTGTATTCAGGTTTTAGCAGGTTCTTTCTGGATAGCTGGAGCTAAAGATGGATTCTATCATTTATCTCTTTTTATGCGGTTCAGCTCCTGTTGTACATATTATGTTTGTTTTCCGCTGTAGACATTTATGTATAGCTGAACTGTATTTGTACTAAGTATGATCCTATATACTGTGTAACTCTGATGATTATGTTTATTCAGTGTATTCTATTGTAAATTATCTGGTGTATTTATTTATTTATGTTCTGTTATTATCTGTTTATGTGTTATATTCCAAAGATTACCCTTGCTACCATCTTATCGGGGTTTGGGGTCGTCACAGTAACGCTGCAAAACCATCGCATACGATGTCTGATTAAGATGAAAATCATAAACTTAGCGCAAAATAATATTCTAGACACGATGAAAAAGGTTTTGTCGAATTCCGAGATCGTCTGTGAAAATTCCTTTATAAATCACAGGCTAAAACATGCGTTTTTATTTCCTTATGATCACAAAATAAATTCGAATAACTTGAAACCTGAAACACTACTAAAATTAATCATTACGGATTTAATAAAATTGGTTTCATTGAAAATGGAGATCGTTTGCATATCCGTTATTCAATTTTACCCGTAAAACAACCCTATTTTGGACACCAAAAACACCCGATCTCCAAAAATAACAAATAATATATCTATTCTAACTCTAAAACGTTAATACGAATTCAATGGAATTCGTTTCGTGGCTTAGTTCGATCATTATCTCAAGTTATGGTTAAAAACCCCTTTTAAATCGAATTTAATTATTGAATAAAATTATTTATAAATAATTCCATAGCAACTATTTTAAAATTTGACTTGGATATAACTAACAAACTATAAACTGAAATCCCGATTTTTCTCTTTCATATGAAAATTATCATCAACAAGATTCAATCTTTTCTTGTTTCACAGAAATCCGACTTATATCGGATCCTGTATATTCAATTAAAGTTCAAAATTCAATATTATGACCTACCGCACCATTGCGAGCTCGATTTTTACTATATATAAATTAATCGTTTAAACTTTGTTTTTAAATAACGAAATCGATATTAAAATCCATTAATAGTCCAAATATAATATTTAAAATAATAAAATAATTTAAATATTTAGCTGCTAAAATACGGGACATTACATTCTTTCCCCCTTAATAGAATTTCGTCGCCGAAATTAATAAGGTAGGAATATGCTACGAACCCATCCACTTTAAACTCCAATTTATTTTAAATCAAAAACCAATTCAATATCATAAATAAATATTTTCCAAAAATATTGAAAATTTTCTAATACTTAAAATTCTCGGAAGAATTCGGCAGAGTCTCCCCTGTACGGAGTGACATCTGCAATATCGCAGGAACAAATAATATATATACATCAACCCATACGGTCGGAAAATCAAAAACCAAAATTTATATTTTCGCGTAGGCGTAACTTTTATGAGCGCTATTGAGTACTACTCAATTTACGAGTATCTACGCAACCAAATCAATCCTTTAGCCTTCTGGCACCTGTACTCAACTCAATTCAACATATAAGTAACCTATGTTTGAAATATTTCAATAATACTTCACTTATTAACAAGTATACTATACAGATTCTCATGAACTAAACATGTACACCATTCATTTCCAGATACAGGAATTAGTTTCAAATCATATGCAACTTCACTCCAATTTGTAATACTGGAATTTATTTATTTTAGTTTATAATTCATTCTGATCTATTTTAAATCATTGAGTAATTTTATTCAACCAGCCGGTCATCCAATAACAAACAATTCACAATCAACATAACTAAATCAATTGAATTCACATTCAATATTACTGTTTACTTTGGTTTTACATATCTGAACTTCAATCGGTTAATGTTCGATCGATTTCTATCTAATTATTATTAATTAAAATTTCAAATTCCAAATCTATTTTATTTAGTTTTCACTATCATTCTTAACTCCACTTCACCAAAGTTAAGTTATAATTTCAAATCCAATTAACCAGTTGATATTTCTAATTAGTTCATTTTTATTTCACAATCCAAATTCTGATCTTATTACAAAAATCATCACTCGAATTTATTCTGTTTTAACTTATCTTAAGTTAAATCCTGATTTCCAATTTTATTTTAAAATTCTCATTCACAAACTATATACGTGAAATCTTCTAGTTATATTAACCATTCAAATTCAAATTTGCATTTGAATTTCATTTAAATAAATCAATCAAACCACAATATCTCAATAATTTAATAAAAAAAAATCTTTTTAATATAAAAATATCTTGGGCAAAATTATTTCATTTACCTTCTTTACAAAACAATATCATGTTCAATTTCAGTTCAATGCTTTTCAACACTTGAACTGATCAAACAACACCATACAAAATATTTGTATGCAAAATCTACACATACGATCTCATATATATACACTCAAACTCAATCCAAGGTATTAGTAACCCCATCTCTATTGAGTTACGCCACAGAGCCAAGGTTATTCTAAACATTACTCTGATGCCACTGTAACGACCCAGTATGAATTCGACTCCCGAATTCCGACAATAATACACAAACTGTATTACTTGCCAAAACTCAATTAGCGAAAACACCAGATAGTTAATAGAAAGAAATTAGAGGGTGAGATAAGAAAGAAAGAAATATTAGAATACAAGAAGAAGAAGAACCACCACAACACAGAGTCTAACGTCGCAGCAGAATAAAATATAATATAGAAATAAATCTTTACTGAGAGCATTTAAAAATACTTACAATCATCAGAGTTCATCAACACATCTGGACAGTTATAATAACCTATCCTCATATACAACACACAGCGGAATAGTATCTATGTAATATCATACATCGAAACTCTTCCACCTCGAATCTACATAGCATTCGATAACCTAGACCTGTACAACCCGGTCTAACCCGAGCATTTACAAAACGCCGGATCAGTCTGGTGAACCAGAGTGAGAAAAACACACTAAGTTTAAGGGTGTCATCCAACTTGATTTTAACATTAAAACCTTTTTCAAAAGAAAATGAAAATCATAAGACCAAATCCATATATAAATACGGACGGTTTTTACCTTAAGATAACCCAAAGCATTTTTGGAAATCATATCTTCTCTGATATTATAATAATGTCTAAATACAAATAAATATAAATCTAGCAGAACGCTTTCATCTCACGCTCTACATATAAAGTATGAAATCAAAACCGCGGCTCTTATTGGAGAATGGATTTCCGTGGCAAGGTATGGGCAACCACCTTTCGACAGTGTATCTCTAGAGACGTATACACCGGTTCAACAAGAACTTCTTGCAACCCAGGCTAAACATGACCGACCCCTCATTTCGCTTGAGAGTACCAAATGTATTGCCACCTTACGGCTTTTTGTCGTGACCACCGTAGTTCCCAGGAGATGCAGAAATAAAAAGAAGTAACAAATATGAATATTCTATTGATGGTGACAATGCACCCTTTTGATGGGTGCGACCCATATAGCCATGCGACCTACCTGTAAAGACCCGAAAAATCGAACACTTAATCTTCGAATATCGTAACAATTTGTAATATTGTTAAATGTTATAAATGTGATTTTATAACCTTGTAAAATGTCATTTAACAAGTAATTAATGATACTAGACTCATTTTAGAAAAATGCTTTCAAAAATATATTTTTGGTAAAATATTGATAAAATGACCGAAAATCATTTTATTCATAAATAGCTGTTTTCTCAATAAAATTTGTTGAAAATTTTAGTGGATGTCTAATTATTCATTAGGAAAGTAATTAGTAAATAAAATTATTTTTCATATTTATGGTTAACTATTTTGATGATGTCATCATTTTAAAAAATGAGCATTTAAGGAAAATTTTGTATTTTGGGTATTTAAATATTCAAATAAGTGATTTATAATTTAAGTATGCTTGTTTTAATTGTTTAAATAAGTTAATGAATTTATTTCCAAGTTTTGTTTACTTGAATAAATCATTTGATAAAGAACTAAAAATATGATCGAGATTCAACTTCCAGATTCGCATCCTATCGTTGAATAGAAGTTGTTTCACATCGTTGCAACATTGTATGATATATATGCACATACATGCTTATACACATAAATGTATGCATAATTAGTCACATCAAAGGTTTATAAAATATGCTAAGTGTATGCATATAAGCTTCTTATATGTATACAAATGAATGCTTAGTTAAAGTCTTTGAAAAAAAGAAAACTTACCATCTCTTACACACCTTTCACTTCTCTTACACACCTTTCACTTCTTTCATGAGTACGTTTAGGGTTTTAAGGGCATTTTCGTCTTATCCACCTTCTTCTTTCTATATAAGGAGGGGTATACCTCCTTCTTTCTTACACAAAATTCCTAAGCAAAAGTGAAGCTTTTAATGGCTTATCTTCATCTTCTTCCTCTTCCTTACTAACTTTCTCAAAGTACACTCAAATGAACTTCAAATCAAGCCAAACTTTGAGTGAAGCCTTCCTACACCATTAAAAGATCTTCTAGCTAGTTAGAAGTTGAAAAATCGAAGAACCTCTCCACTCTCTATTTTAGGCCGTGAGCTATATACAAGAAGGAAGCAAGGAAAAGCAAGGAAAGAAAGGAGGTTGCTAGTTTGGATCATGGTTCTTATTCTTGGAGCTAGGATTTGCTAAGGATTAAGGTGAGTTTACTCACTATTTAGGACAGCAAACATAAACCCTTTTGCATGTTTTTAACTATGCTTAAAGTTGCTTGAATGTTGGTAACTTATGTTAAAAATGTTGTCTTGATTCTTACTTTAAAAGTAAGCGACATATGTGATCCATGTATGGACTTGAATGGACTTGGAATTGGACTTGAATTGACTTGTATAACAAGTGGAATGGACTTGAAACAAAGCACATAAGGATTAGTAGGGAATTGACATATTGTGGACTTGAACTTGAAAGTGCACTTATAGCGATAGTCGCTATATATGCAGTTTTAATTGTTGTGTTTTCAATACATCGTATGGAACTTTGTAATGACGTCCTTAGTGATTTCTTATCATATTAAAATGGTTGTTTAACTTTTATGTTAAATTGAAGTAAGTTTGAAAGTGTGTGAAGCTAGAATAGTGATATGAGTGCACTTCCTAATTACTTGTTTATTGAATATCATTGTTACTGTACTTAATTCTAATAAGCCGACGAGTAGGCTTATCTATCTGTGAGTGTCAAGAATGGGGTGTCTAGGCAAGGGGTGATATGCAACCAGTGCTCTAACTTACCTGGCCTCACTCTTGACCGAGGGATAGTTAAGTTGATAATGTCGGAAACGAGTTAAGTGCACGAAGTGTGATTTCTATAAGCATAAAATGGTTTTGGGTTTGTCGTGACAATGTGTTAATTACATTAGTCTTTAACCCTCTCAGATTATATCATGGAAGTAAATATAATTGAATCTTTAAACAAACATTTAAAGATAAATTATAAAGGATTGTTTTGGGTTTGTTGTAAACATTGTTTTAGCAACACTTGTTTAAACCCTTGGAATGTAGTTAAACTGGAATATACGGTTTAATGGTTTTGAATATACTTAGATCTTTAATAATTTATTTTAAAGATAGAAACAAGTATAGAAATCTTTCAGAATAAAGATATTGAATAAGATGTTTAACTTATAAAAGAGAAGAGGTTCTTTATTAAACAATGGTTTTAACCTCTTTGATTATATTTTAAGAAAAATCTTATAAATTGATTATGGTTATACTTATACCGAAGGGATAAGTATATGAATACGTTTTGTAGTATTGAAGTTATAGAGGGAATCTTAGAAGTGACTTATGGATATACTTATACCGGAGGGATAAGTATATGAATACGATTTTAACTATTCAAGACTATAAAGGGATAGTGAATTAGTAGAATATATACATATACACCTTTTATTTGTATAAGTTGAATATATACGCAAGTATATAAAGGAATATTAATCGAGTATGAGTTATTGATTAATAAGCAAAGTCTTGTTAGACAAATGAAGTTTTATTAGATAAAAGAAGTTTACTAATAAAGGAATATTAATCGAGTATGAGTTATTGATTAATAAGGAAGTCTAGTTAGACAAATGAAGTTTTATCAGTTAAAAGAAGTTATACTAATAAAGGAATATTAGTCGAGTATGAGTTATTGATTAATAAGCGAAGTCGTATTTGACAAATGAAGTTTTAATAGATAAAAGGAGTTTTACTAATAACAGAACTAGGAATGGCAATGGGGCGGGTTGGGGCGGGTTTCTCGTGCCCCAGACCCAACCCGGACTTTTTAAACTCCGCCCCAGACCCGCCCCGTAGACCCGGTGCGGGTCAGGAATTTTGCCCCGTACCCGAAACCCGCACGGGTCAGGGTAGACCCGACCCGCCCCACGACCCGGTGATATTATGTTCTAGTGTACACAAATTTATATATTTATATATTTTTATCACTAAATGATAAATTATATGCATATTATAATGTTTTCACAATGACAAGATAATATTATAAAATGAGTTGTAAGATAATAGTTCAAAATGTATGTATTTGTTATTGTATGATTATCATTGATGCAACTTAATACAATGAAAATTTTATAGTTTGTCAATTAAAAGAATATAATATTCAAGTTATAACCATGTAAATCTAAGAAGATTAACAAGTAATAGTTATAGTTATAAAGAGTTTGAATGATGTTTCGATCATGCGGGTCGGGTTGGGGCGGGTTAGCCATGCCCCAGACCCGACCCTAGACCCGGACCTCTAAAAGCGGGTCGCGGGTCTACCCGCCCCGAAGACCCTATGGGGCGGGTCTAAATGGGTCAAAATAGGGGCGGGTCAAGCGGGTTTGGATCCTAGACCCGCCCCATTGCCATCTCTAAACAGAAGTTTTAATTAATGAAAGGTTAATTAAATGGGAATGGGATTAGAAGCCGTTTATATGAGTTAACCGTGCTTCAACTGTTTATCATGCTATGTGACTTGATAGTGATTTGATTGTTTAACACGCTTTGTAACCTTGATAGTGCCTTGGATGTTTATTCAATTGTTATGGAAATTAAGCGAGGCTGTTTTCCATATACAATCGTCTATTGTATGAATTGTAGTCAGTTAATTGACTATAGAACTTGACCTTAAATCTAGCGACTAGTTTTGAGGAGACCGGGATTGGTAAGTGTTCTACTTATCGAAAACCACTTCAAAACTAGTATACGGGTTCTACATTTTGGAAGCGGCTGGGAAGTGAAGGCTATGTGGTGATTCGAGATCTATTGAGATGCTCGAACACATATAGTGATTCTAAGGTCTATGAAAGAATCTATGTATGATTCCAAGATCTGTTGATGTATTGGAATCCATGTGTGATTCCGAGATCTGTGAAGAAATCTATGTGTGATTCCAAGATCTATTGAGCTGTGGGATTCCAACTGGGAATTCTTGTTCTGTTCGAGTGATGAAGACTCGTGTGAAAGATGCCAAACGAAACCTCGACATCGGAAATGGCTAAAAACAGAGTAGGAGCACAATCTGGGGTTTTGCTAACCTACGGCAGGATATATTGACTCCATATCTAGTGTATGCTTATTATCGAATCGTTGCGGGAGCTCTTTGAAGTTGCACGCGGGAGTTGGGTATATTTGGTTCCACGTGGTGCACTCTGGTGTTTTCGTGCGTGGGCCAGTTGTGTTTACCTTATGGTATATTTCATCTAGAGATATACGACGCTCGGAGGTACTTTCTGACCCTTGTGCATGGAGTTCGGATCTATATTGAGAGATCTCCGATGGAAAATCCAATATGCGAACGTGCCTTATCGGTTTTGTTTGTACACTTAATAGTTGTTGAATGTAACCAATGTAACCATTCCTTCTATGTGAATTTATTTATATTCTACACCCTAGACATTATTTATAATACAACTATACTTCTCATAATAAATGGTTGGTTTCAGTTGAGGGGAAAACTGGAGCGGTAATCTGCACAGTTCCCTCAGTGTTGTTACATGCAATATGTATCTTGAGTTTCTCATACCAGACTGATGTCTGACGCTTAGATTCTGTTTTCCCTAAAACCCTCACGTACTCCTTCGAGTAGACTGAGTATAGCAGGTTTTACTTAGGATGCTTTGGAGCTTCTGGAAGAGAGTTGGAGTTCAACTTACCGTACTTTTTATATCCGCTGCATTATATGTTGTACATCAACAGTGATGAGGACATGTTGTTATGACTGTTCAAGTTGATGATAGGTTGGTCTTCTCTGATAGTTGTAAACATACAATTTATTTTGTAAAGATCATTCTTTATATTATATGTTATCGTTCCGTTGTGAGATTCTGATATTGTGTCCTCTTCTTCCTTAGTCTATTTGCTTTTTATTTTATTTCACCCTAACTTTTCGTCTTTCCGACACTTGGGTGTTCGGCACGTGAATACCGTGGATGTATTAGTGTCGACATTCGAGGGTCGAAAAGTCGGGTCGTTACATTACCCGATTTTTACCATTTACCGGTTGATGAGGCTTAAAGTTAAAATCTTCTTTCAGAACATATGAGTACCATTCACTTTGAATGCCATATCGTTAGATCCACCATATATCACTAACTAACATCCCCAAAAATACCCTGGGCTTATAAGCTAAGAGAAACGAATTTCTCCACCACCAACAGAAGCACGTTTGTAAAAATCAATGTATGTGACCTTTTGGAAATACTATGTCTAACATTCATCCATACAAGTCATTCAGGAACAGGATGAACCAAAGGCACTTTCCTACTGCATCCTAGATATCACCCTATGGATCAGTAGCGAGTAGTCCTTGCAATCCGAAGATTCCAATCACGACAGAATCACTGCCAAAATATCTCTGGGAGCTAACCAGAGAAATTCAACAAGTAGCCCTCCTGCTCTTGAAGTTCCACGGTCTTCAATTTCTTCATCTTCAATCAGTATCTTCCACGTATTTGCTGGACGGAATGGTTTTCGAATATAAATTCGATCCCGGTCTTTATGTACCAACAATCGTATTGGCCAGATTTGATAGTCAGTTATTTAACTATCAAATAAACAACCATTCATGCATAAAAATAAAATGAATTCACTGATTCAATACCGAGCATCATTTAGCCTCTTTAATTAACCCATCATTAATTAAATATTAAAACTGTTGATTCGGAAAACATTTCCCTTTTCTTACAAAAAAAGAAAAGAAAATTCCATTATCAATTCACTTCTACTCATTAGACCCTCATTGTAAATCGGTAAGTGAATAAATCTCTTAATATCAATCCCGAAGGCCGAAACCAACATCAGATTGATATACCTCGAAAATTACTTAGCTCAACCAACGTACAACATGTTCCAATTTCGTAAAATCCTATCATAATCCCTTCGACATTTTAAAGCAATTATATTATAATAATCTCACAAATCATTTTCAATATTACTTAAATATTATTTCACAAAATTAATTAAAATACTTCAACTTAACTTCTGTAAATAATATTACAGATTCCATTACAAAACCCTTCACCTTTTTTATACAAAGTCATTTACCTTTCATTTACGAATTCCTTTATCGTTCATTTACAAATCCATTTCTATTCATTTATAAAACATTAACCATTCGCTTTATAAACCATATATCATTCGCTTTATAAATCAAATAATCATGAACATTCGATGTATAAATCATTAACTACTCGCTATATAAATCATCAACATTCGCTTTATAAATCGTTAACTATTCGTTGTATAAATCATTAACATTTTCTTTATAAATCGTTAACATTCGATGTATAAATCATTAACATTCGCTGTATAAATCATTAACATTCGCTTTATAAATCATTAACATTCGCTTTATAAATCATTAACATTCGCTGTATAAATCATTAACATTCGCTTTATAAATCATTAACATTCTCTTTATAAATCATTAACATTCGCTGTATAAATCATTAACATTCTCTTTATAAATCATTAACATTCACTTTATAAATCATTAACGTTCATTGTATAAATCATTAACATTCGCTTTTGAATCATTAACACTCACTGTATAAATCATTAACATTCATTGTATAAATCATTAACATTTGCTTTATAAATCATTAACATTCGCTTTATAAATCATTATTTCAAAACTGTATGTGAACACATCTTTGAAAAACGTTTGAAATTGATTTAATATTGATTTCACAAATCATTTCTTTATCGACGATATTAAAGAGGTAAATATACGCTAAAGTACCAAACCGTGAAATATAACCCCATTTCACATCCGAATGAACACAACAAATCATATTGATAAACATTATCAATATTATTGAGAAATCATGTTGGATTTCTCCAACCTATCAATCCCTGCATCACAGTTCCATACCATTCAACATATATTATAATATAACGAAATTTAACAAATACTGTGAGGAATCCAGTGGGATTCCTCCAACCTGTTTTTCCCTGCATCAAATATGTTACCACAATATAATCATTCAATTCAATATATCGATATAAATTCAATAATCAGCCAATAATAATGATTTATTATCTACCATTAGCAACCATAGCGCACACAAATAAAAACCCGACTTATATAAAGTATAAGTGGGAAGAATTGAGCGAGTTTAACTCACTTTGATCTGATTTATTGCAGAAACAGTTTGATTTCTCATTTAATTCAACTGAAAATTTCTATTTACTCCAGAACCGTCCAAATTAGCTTCATTCCATTCTGTAAACAAATGTGAGAATTATTAACATATTATTAAGTTAATATAATTATAAAATTAGTTAATTACTCACGAATATGCTAGTTATGATGTAAATAAGCGGTCAACTATTATTATCTTTTCCTGCATCATCATTTGAAACTCAAATCTGCAACTCGTTACTCCCTCATGTCTCTAGTAGGACCAGTACCACAAACCCCTGCAGTCTTTTCTCTTTCCCCAATTCACAAACCACGTCAGTACATTTCTTCTTTCCCAATTCACAAACCACTTTAGTATATTTCTTCTTCCTAACGAATCCAGGCAAAACCGCATCCTCCATCTCACGGCTCCCTCCAAACAAGGCTGACCCATCACCACTCACCACTTCGACGTAGCACTCACTGATTCCGGCGACCACTACCTCCGAAACCGTCACCAATGCCACTCACCCCCTCACTACTGCAACCAACTCCAACGTCCCTCTCACCAGAAACCCCGATCCATCCTTAAACCAGTCTTGCTCAAAACGCTACATCCAGTGCCTACCTATACAGCAGATCTCCCCTCTGCCTGAATGTCCATCATCCATCACCGAAATAGTTACCAGTCCGTCGCCGCCTCACTCGCCTCATCTACATCGCCTGAACTCGATCAGAGAACGCCAGTGATCGCGCGGAGACATTCTCATCCACCGCCAACCAATAGCTCGCAATTCGACATAGCAAAACTCTCCAGAACCTTACGCAAGTCAGCGCCTTCAAGGCCCAAAATTCCGTCGCTCCACTGCTCCTTATACGATCATCTCTAGTCGACAACCCTAGCCCAACGAGCTTAACAATATTTATGAAGGAAGCAATTCGAATGAGTGAAGACGTTTGGAAAATTTATGGAAGAAAGTTAAGAATTCTACAACCGTGAATTTTTGACTGGAGGCGCAGTATTTTTAGGGTGTTGACCACAATAAAACTTTGACCCAAATATTAGGGTTAGCTGTGTAGTGGTGTTTGTATAGGCATCCAATTCAATAAAATATTATTACTATTACTTAGAGGCATGATATAACGCTGCAAAACCATCACATGCAATGTCTGATTAAGATGAAAATCGTAAACTTAGCATAAAATAATATTCCAGACACGATGAAAAAGGATTTGTCAAATTACGAGATCGTTTGTGAATATTCCTTTATAAATCACAGGCTAAAACACGCGTTTTAAATTCCCCACAATCACAAAATAAATCCGAATAACTTGAAACTTGAAACACTACTAAAATTAATCATTGCAGATTTAATAAAATTGGTTTCATTGAAAAAGGCGATCGTTTCCATATCCGTTATTCAATTTTACGCGTCAAATAACGCTATTTTGGACACCAAAAACACCCGGTCTCCAAAAATAACAAACAATGTATCTATCCTGACTCTAAACGTCAATACGAATTCAACGGAATTCTTTTCGTGGCTTAATTCGATCATTATATAAAGTTATGGTTAAAAACTCCTTTTAAATTAAATTTAATTATTAAATAAATTTCTATTATTTATAAATAATTCCATATCGACTATTTTAAAATTTGAGTTGGACATAACTAACAAACTATAAACTAAAATCCTGATTTTTCCCTTTTATATGAAAATTATCACCAACAAGATTCAAATGTTTCCTTTTTCATAGAATTCCGACTTATATCGAATCCTGTATATTCAACTGAAGTTCAAAATTCAATATTACGAACTACCGTGCCATTCCGAGCTCGATTTATATTATATATAAATTAATCGTTTAAACTTTGTTTTTAAATAACGAAATCAATATTAAAATCTATTAATAGTCCAAATATAATATTGAAAATAATAAAATAATTTAATATTTATCTTCCAAAATACGGGACATTACATGGAGCGACTGCTGGTTTTATTGTAGTGAATGATGCTAATGCCAGAGGAGCCAATCCTATGGCACGAATTGGTAACACCTATGCCAAGATCAGTTGGGATTTTACTAAATATTCGGAGGGATGCCTTTTCCTGGAATAGAGAATTCCATAGAGGTAGGGAATTGGCTTTTTCTTTCTGAGAGGATCATCGCGGATTTATGCTTTACAGATAAGCATAAAAGGAGGTTGGCTCAAGACTGTTATAGGGAGCTGGTTCACACGGGTGGAAAGGAGTAACCATGGGAATACCAGAGGAGGAGATAACTTGAGTAGAGTTTTAAAGGAAGTTTAAAGAGAGGTATTTGTCTGCAGTTGCCAGATCGATGTTACTTAGGAAGTTTGCTGAACTCGAGCAAGGCAATGTGTCAATAACTTAGTATGCCAATAGGTTTGAGGAATTATTTTCGTATGCTTATGGTACCATCAAAACTGTGATTAAGATTAATGAGAAATTTATCAAGGGATTGAAGTCGAAGATTGCACGACAATTATGCCACATATAAGAGACCCTTGCAATATTGCGATGATGACAATTTGGAATGAGGGTTTGATTGCTTTATTTGGTATGATAAGTAGCAGGGACTTAGAGTTCTAAAAGAAAGAAAATAAAGTTATTTAAAGGAAACCGAGATTAGAAGGGAGGAAATGCCAAGAAGAATAAAGCTGAGATAGTTTGCTTTAAGCGTGATAGGAAGGGTTGTTATGCCAATGAGTGCTGGTCAGACGAGGTCAAGGCAATTATTGGAAAACATAATGCCAGATGATTTGATAGCAATTCAGATGAGGCATTACAAGAATAAGTGTCCAAAGGTAGCTAAAGGGAAAGTTCTTTCTTTGGAACCATCATCATCTGACCCATCGCTGTCGAGAAACGAGAAAGTGTGATGAAAGATACACTTTTGGTTCATGGCCTACCTGTTCGAGCGCTATTTGATACTAGCATATTACGTCCATTTATCTCGAAGTGTTTAGTAGATAAATTTTCATTAGAACCATCATATCTTATTACTTCCTTTAGGGTACTTAATCCTATAGGAGGTTATGCAACTCTGCGAATGAGACGTGATAATTTAGAATTTGAGTTGCTAGGTCATGTTTTTGTGCCTGCAATTTATATATGTTTGATTTTGCGAGCTTTAGGATTATTTTGGGAATCGATTTGTTAAATCCTTATGATGCTAGGATATTTTGCTAAGATAAGAAAATATCATTGCGACACCCATGTTGTAGTAACTAAATCATATACCCAGTTGAGTATGCGAGTTCGGAAGTTATGCTTTATTTCACGTAACAAAATTAGATGATGGGATAAGTCGAGTTCCTATTGTTAAGGAGTTCATATATGTCTTTAAACCAATTATGGGATTACCACCAAAGAGATTTATAGAGTTTAGAATAAATCTTGTACTTGGTCCAGTTAGTGAACACTTAGCAGGGTAACACTAATTGTGCCGGTAGTGGAATTGGAAGGGAAGAGTTTTATTCCACCAAGTAGTTTGACTTAAAAAGTGACTTTGGATTTGGTATCCTTTACCAAGTATTGAAAGCTCAACAAGAAGACAATGAAGAATATGTTTCTTTACAGAGTATTAATGATTTTTTAATCAGTTAAGTGGAGCCAAATTACTTTCCCAATTGGATTTGGCAATAAGGTTCTATTAACTATGGGCATCAGAAGATAGTATTCTACTGATAGCGTTTCGAATGCCAAATGTCATATAAATGAATGATTATGCCATTTGGATTGGCAAATGCGCTAGCTCTCTTTGTGGATTTGATGATCCAGGTATTCCAAGAGCATTTGGATAGATTCATATTTGTTTTTATCAACAACATATACGTATATTCTTAAGTAAAAAGAGACCATAGGATCCGTCTTAGAATTATGCTCAAGACGTTGAAGCAACATCAACTGAAAGCTAAGATTTTATTGTGTCACTTTTAGGAAACAGAAGTAAAGTTCTTTGGTTATTTTGTTTAGAGTGAAGGAATGTTAGTTAATCCAGTTAAGATTGAAGCTATCAATACTTGGAAGAGGCTAAAGTATGTATCTATGATAAAGAGATTTCTTAGAATGGCTAGTTATTATCAAAAATTTATTAAGGATTTATCGCGGATAACGAAATTATTAACTAGATTGACCAGAAAGGATGTGATGTTTGTGTGGTCAAACAAGTATGATGAATCATTTCAGAATTTGAAGCATATGTCAACCAATGCTCATGTATTGGTAATACCATACGATAATCAAGAATTGATTATAATGATGTTTATGGAACTAGATTAGGGGTCGTTCTTATGCAAAGAGGAAAAGTAATTACGTATGCTTTTAGATAGCTCAGACCATATAATATGAGATATCCAACTCATAACTTGGAGTTGACAGTAGTTATCTTTTTGCTAGAAATATGAAGAAATCACCTCTTAAGAGAGATATTCAAGTTGTTCACGTCATAAGTCTTCGAAATATTTCTTTTCTCAGAAAAATTGAATATGAGACAACAAAAATGGTTAAATTTTTTAGTGGATTATGAGTTTGGTATTGAGTTCACTCTTAGGAAAGGAGACAAAGTTGTAACGACATGGGTTTTGGCAATTATATATTTAAATATTAATTGCTAATTTAGTGGTGGTTTCAATGGTGAATTTTTACAAATGATAAAATCAGAACTCAAGACCAGTTCCATTGATTTCGAATTGTTTGTTATATGAATAAAAAATATGTGAATCGATATTTTCTGAGTTCAGACTGTTTAGTGGTCAAAATGGCTCTAGATACATGTAAAACTGTCGTAGAACACAGTGTTGGATTATGATGAAATTTATATTTATGGAATCCTAATAGTGAGTTGTTATGTGTAGGTGAGCTTATTTACGTTTGGATTTGCCGTTTGGCCATGCACGCTTAAAACGCTTGTTGGTTTATTTAAATAATGTAATAATATAATATGAGTTTTGAAGACTTAATTTCGTATGCGATCGAGTTAGGTCTCGATACAAGTCTCATTGTGTTTAGAAGGCCTTTTTACATATGAATCGACAAATGACACGTCTCGATTGGAGATCGCTAGTTTTTGGGTCTATATGTGAAGTACTTAACAAAATAATAATAAAATTAACCATAACTTTGATGTGGTTAGGCCATTATTATTCACCATTCTTCCTGAAACCCGTTTACTGTTCCATCGGGGGAATTGCCGCCTCCAGTCAGAATTTAGGGATCCTATCTCTGCGAGATTGAAGCAGCAAGAAGAGAAAAGAGGACTACTAACAAACTTCTCTTCATTATCTCCTTCTCCCTATACACTCGCCTTTTAGTCCGTGGCTCCCTAGAAAATGTTACCCTTGCAGCAGCCTAAGGCACTTGGAAATGCAAATTGGGAGGACGGTCGAGTTCCTTCATTTAAGTTTCGTGGCGATGGGCATGCATATATGAGTTCGTCGAAACTGGAGGTGTATTGATTTGCCAAAAGTGGAATGAGAAATCAAAGAGAGAGTTGTGGGAGAAGCGGTACTTAACCAAAACTAGTTACATTGTTAATTATTTTATGATTTAAGTAGTCCGTAAACTTATAACATTTATATCTTTTGGATACAAGATCTGATTTGGATGTTGCTTCTTCCATTGGACTTGTATTGACGAGCTTTGCGTTTTAAAGTAGGCTTGCGTTGATTTGGTCAGGTTAAGTGATATTGTCTCTCAATGAACTTTATTTGTTTGTATAGTATAAATTTGACATTTTAAGTGGTCTCTAATCATAAAACGTGATTTATAGGATAGTTGAACATAGTAAATAATAAATAAAAGGATTATAAACGCTGTAACAAAAATACTCTTTGACAACCGCTCAAATTAGTTGTGATAAGCCTACTACAACTAGTGCCTACTGGTCTTTATATCCACAGTTGTAATAAAAACGAAATTTTTTACAACCTTTTCTAGCAATTGTGAAAGAAAAAAATACAACTGTTTTCAGTAGTTGTAGGATATTTTTTTACAACTGTTTTTGGTACTTGTAGAAGATTTTTGTTTACAACTATCTTTCCCTTTGTGGCAAAGTGTACTATAATTTCCTTTTTCAGTTGTTAAAAAGGGATTTTAAAAAAAATATATAGTTAAACACCTTTTATAACTGAAACAAAGAATTGATACATATATAAAATACACTAAAAATAGCAATACTCTATATGCAAGTAAAACAATAAAGTTCTTTGCAAATTAATCTATTATGAAACTCAAATTTTAGTATTACGAACAATAAGTTTTCGAAAATTTTGCGCATTATTACATACTTGACTGTTATAAAGCAATTTAGTCCAAGCATGATTTATTCTACAATCTCGAATATATCAAAATACTGAAGTGTAAAACTTTTGATCTAAAATCTTGCATCGACTTTAGGATGATGAACCATAAATTTGATTATAAGCATCAAGAGTTAAAAAATACTCCAGTAAATCACTTGTACATTCCCTCCTGAAGATTTTGCTGACTTGTGCATACCTTATGTTTTTTGAACTTCTGCTTTTGTATTCATTTGTTCCTTGCCATTTCATTCTCGGCTACTATTCCAAAAATTTCTTTACTAACTGCAGCTTCCATTATATCTCCATCTAATTCTACATCATATTTCAGCTATTTCCAATTTTGAACTCTATTGATCTTCTCAATTGCCACATCCTCCACTAGATTGTACAGTGGAAGTAACC
The DNA here is from genome assembly GCA_030737875.1 of Allium sativum. NCBI lineage: Eukaryota > Viridiplantae > Streptophyta > Magnoliopsida > Asparagales > Amaryllidaceae > Allium > Allium sativum. Next base: position 107,168,752 of record CM060918.1, read on the forward strand.
TATCATATATTATTCAAAAGTCAATCTTTGATCCACTGATCAAATCATCAAGTGAACCTGTACTATATTTTAAATTAGTGCACATAATCTATGGGTACATAGATGTGAATTTATCATCATAAATACATGCCATGAATTCATAAAACATATACCTAACTAAATTTAATTTTAAAGATATTCAAAATAAATATTAATTTGCAATTTGTGCTAGTGAACTGATATGAATGATCAAGATTAGTAAATTAGCAGATACTGGAAAAAAAATCGAAGTATATCTTAGAATTATATCTACTTACAAAGGCTCTGTAAGTATTTTCATGAATGTTCAATGTAAAATAAAACAATCATAACAGGAGAATAGTAGAAAAAAATTATACGGACCGAGGATAGTAGTTTGATTACTTTGTCCCTTCACTAGCTGCTCTGGAGTTGAAGATGGAAAAAACTACTGCAAATGATGCTCAGGTGTTGATCCAATACTTTATGTACGACATATGCTGCTATGCAAACTTATATCAAGATCATTGATCTCTATGTTGTCTTTACTATGATTACTGCATTGATTCAGGTTGTATATATATGCATGGTTGGATCATTTCCTTTCAATCTTTCCTATCTGGTGTACTTTCATGTGTTTGAATTGCTTGCCGCTAGTTTGGCTACACATTCAAGTTAACAAAGTTAATAAGGAGTTTAAGTACTTACCATTAAAACGTGCTTTAACTGATTTTGTTCTTTGTAACCTAATACTCTATCTCTTGATCATGAATTTTCTTGGTTAAGTTGTCATTCAATGAGAAAGGTAAGGATACTTCACTATAGTATTAGCTGCTTGTCTCACTGTAAATTATGAATGCTAGTTTTGAATGGTAGAACTATTATTTTTACTGCACTTATGTACAATGATATGTAGAACTCGATTTTTTGCTCCTTATATCATGTCAATTATATATACTTGGAAATCATAATTTGGACTATTTTTTCCTTCCTGAAGTGTTATTTGTCAAACTCGGCTCCAAAAAAAAATTATAATGCCTGTAATGCATCAAAAAAATTATCTAGACAAAAAGGGAAAAATAACATGATGTAAAAAAACATGGATGAAATAAACGCAATGCAATGCTTGATTCACATATATAATTTGCAGTTACATACTAACCTTACATGCAAGTAACAAAACCCACACAAATTGAAAACCCACTTTTAGTTAATTGCCCGTAAATAAGAAGTTGTCGCACCAGACTGAATTCAATGCTAAGATCACCTCACTTCTCGAGAATCAAACATCTTTGCTCGGTCTTGATCATCGACGATTGAGCTTTCGCCACCAAGGAGTCGCGTCGCCTAGGGAACTACCTCTATGGACTGAGAGGAGTAAAAAAATCTAGGGATTGTAAGATCTAAATTGTGATTAAGGAGAGTGAGAGAGATTTAGGGATTGATGAGAAGGAATTAAGAAAGAAAGAGAAAGTTTGGAATGAAAAACTAGAAATGAAGTTGAAGTTTGAGTCTGAATTTTGTACTTCTATGTAGAGTTGGAGCCTATAGTTTTGGCAGAAGCCAAAAAAAATCACAATGGAGCCAAAAAAATTGGTTCTACAATGCAAAAAAAAATCATAATTGTAACAACCTGGAAATTCTAAGCCAATTTAAAATTTTTATTTTGGCAATTTTGATGAATTTTGAATATTTAAAATGAATTATTTTAAATAATAGCGACGAGAAATTTATTTTGAATAGAATTAGAACGTATATATTTATTTGAATCGTCGTTAGAATATAAATAATTATTTATAATTATAAAAGGAATTGAAAATGGCGCGGTAGTTTGAAAATTCGATTTCAAATTTCAAATGAATGTACCGGGTGCAAATTAAATTGGATTTTGGCGAAACCAAAAATATTAGAATCTAATTGAGAATATCTTTCCAACGAATCCGAAAAATTGAAATTTCATACCGGGAATCAAAAGATATGTCCAGTTGAAAATTCAGAATAATCGCTATGGAATTCTGGCCCTTAAAAATGGAAATTTTGCAAACGACCTCGGTTTTCTACGAAACCACTTTTGTTGGATCCGGGATGTCTAGTTATTCCTAGATTTCAAAATTCGTAATTTTTCGAATCAATATGTGAGCGTGGAAAAGGAAAACGTGTTTGACCAGTTTCAGTTGATTTTAATCGACTGGAAAATGACCATTTTTCAAACAGTCTCAGAATGTGACGAAATTAGTTTTGTTAGGACCGTATCGTCAATACGAAGCTAGAAAATATTTTTCGGGAATTTTTAGAGTCCGTATGTGGCCTCAGTAAATTGAAATGCGCATTCAAATTCAATATATAGAGTTATATTTTGATTTTGACGGAAACTGATCGAAACGATCGAATCAGCTTACGATACATATCCCATTGTGTTCAGAATGGGGGTAATTAGCTGAGGATGACAGTCAGTGGGTTTGATTTCGAGATCAAAATGAAAAGTTACTTTTTGGAATTCAATTAATTAAATATATATAATATTATAGAGGGTCAAACCCTTTCTCCATCTTCTTTCAGTCAAACAAAAAAAACCCGCTGAATCCCTACCCTCCCCGTCGACGCCTGTCGTCGGCCCCTCCTTAGGTGCGCCGCCACACCGGAGCCCACCCCTCTTTCCACCTCCGACGCTATATCCTACCCACCCTCGTTTCTCCGTGGAAACCCCGAGCCCTCGGCCCTAAAACGAGATAGCCCCTACGCGATTCGAGACCACCGCCGTGCCCACCGCCAACCCAACTCCGGCGCAACCCCTGCCGCGCCACTGTGCCTTCCCCGACCCCCTTCAGTCGGCGACAACACCCCCTTTTTCTCCCGATCTTTAACTGTAAGTTCTTTTTCTCTCTCAATCTTTGGTTTATAACCTCTATGTTTTTTATTTTCAAATAAATTCTTTGATGAAAATAAATATGAACTCTTTGAATTTAGAAATATGGTTTTCTTAGTATAAAAAGATATGATTTTGATGATTATAAAAATAAGATTTTTATGGAGATAAAAAAAATATAAATGAGATTTTTAATTAGATAAAACTAAGATTTTTAATTAGTTAAAGTTTAGATTTTTAATTTTAATAAAGATTTGATTTTTCTAAGGCGAAAATATAAATTTTATATAAGGAAAGATTTGATCTTTATAACAATATGAAAAGAGATTATTTTTAAATCATAAAGATGTAATTTTTCATTATATAAAAATATAATTTTTATATTAGTAAAGTAATAAAAATATAATTTTTATATGATGTAAAGAATAAAAATATAATTTTTATATTATGGAGAGAATAAAGATGTGATTTTTCTATGATCAAAGAAGTAATTTTTAAAAAATACAATTTTTATATTATATAGATAATAAAAATTCGATCTTTATATCATAGGAAGAATAAAAATGTGATTTTTATTCATGTAGAGTAATAATTTTTTTATTATTATATTACTAGCAAGATAAAAATAGAATTTTATCTATATAGTAGCGGTGTAAAAATAGAATTTTTATCTATATAGTAGCGGTGTAAAAATAGAATTTTTATCTATATAGTAGCGGTGTAAAAATAAATTTTTATCCATATAGAGTGATTATAAAAATGTGATTTTTATATACATAGCAATAATATAAAAATGTGATTTTTATATATGTAGTGGCTACGGACAACGAAAGTGATGAAAGGCGAGCACGACGAAGATTTCTACATAAGAAGAGTCGTAGCATTTGGTTTAGCTAGTCGGTGAGAACTTCTCACTGTAAATCTTGTTTTCTAGTTAAAATATATACTAGGATGCAGACGGTGCTTAGCAGCACCCGACACCCGTCGTCCATAGACCATGGACGATTTGTATGCTTGTCTGATGTGTTGTGAAGTTTGTTTGTGATGTTGATGTGAAATGGATAATAAAACATTCATGTGTTGAAATAAATTAATTATCTTTAAAAATATAATTCTTAACGTGAATGTGAATAAATAAATATTCATTTACAAACTGGACAGTTTGTTTATGTACACCTATTTGAAGGATATTAATTGGGACGATAAATTTAACACGTCGCCCAACTGCACAAATAATATTCAGTGTTTGTGGATTGAAACCCCACACGGGTGTTGGGATGATATTTGGCGTACACTAATCCCAATTATTTAGTTGTATGTCGATCGATTGGTCGACAGACTGTGTAAGCGTTAATTATTTATATTTAATGCTTATGCAGTTGTGTGGTGCACTTTGAATGGTGGTTGATTATTTATCGTTGCTATTATATACATGTGTTGTATGGAAACCATATAATTAACATTATATGGTAAATGATCGGGCCTCATTCCAATTGGGAAAATAAAGAATATTATAAAATATATATTCATGTGTTGAATAGAATAAAGAAGATTCATGTGTTGAATAGAATAAATAGTCATGTGTTGACGATATTCATGTGTTGAAACTTATCATGTGTTGAGTAAAATATTTTAACAATAAAATTTACATCTTTATCATATTTAAGATTAGAAACTAATTGGAAACTAGATAAGATGAGTGGTTTCCTAGATATTGATCTGATGTTGGTTTCGACCTTCGGGATTAATACTTAGGGAATCATTCTCTTACTACTTTACGGTTGGAGTCTGATTTAAAATCAAACGATAGATACCATAATTTTATAAAATATATTAAATAATAGAAATAGTCATGTGTTGACGATGCTCCTGTGCTGAGAATATTCATGTGTTGAAAGAAATATAGATTCATGTGTTGAATAGAATAAATATTCATTTGTTGAATAGAATAACGAAGTTATTGAAATATATAAAGCCGTGTTGATTAGAGATGCGCCATTTTGATGCGAGCGATATTTATATCGATTATATTCGTTTTTATAATGAATATAGAAAAGGAAGTGATTTTAAAATATAACGTTTTGAAAATATTATCATTTGTATATCGATGAAGTGGAATATTCAATTTTGATTCGAAATTGAATATGAAGTTGAAATCGTTTCGAAAACGAATTTAAAACAATTTATAAAATACGTTTTAAAAGGAAATCGACGAAATATATATAATATATGTATATTATATATATAATGGCCTGAATAGAACGCGTCGCGCTGCGGCAGTTCGTGAATTTCGACCATTAACTTCGAATGGACATTACGGGAGATCCGACCGTCGGATTCTCCTGAAACCAGAACCGTTGGGTTTGTATCGAAAAGAGCTTTCCAATGAATATTAGAAATTTGAAATCTAACGGTCGGATTTGGAATTATGTCCAAATCAAATTTGGAAAAAGTCGCTGTAAGTGCAGTTCGATGGTCGTTGATGGAAATCGACTGTACGGGCTTTGATAAAATTATTAAAAATAGTAATAATTTGTGTAAAATCATAAGAAATGATTTGGGAAAAATTAGGATGAAAAACTCCATATTTGAAAAGATAAAAATAGATTTTTATCGAAATGAACAAGTTTTGAACTAGAATTAGAAATCAATTTATTTTTGAAATAAATAAATTGAATTTGAAAGTGGTTTTAAAAATAATCAGAATTTCCAATACGTGAATTGGAATGGATTTGAATCGAAATTATCTTCGGAATATTTCGATGTTGGACTTCATGATTATACATATATTGTTATGGAAATTTGAAAGATATATTTATATCGTTATTTCCAATACGATATTTGTTGGTCGTAGAATTTAATATTGAATATAAGCCGATATATTTTCTATTCAGAGCCTTGTATTTAATATGAAATGTGATTCGGGTTTGTCGTGAATGGTGTCTTCATTAACACTGTTCTTAAGCCCAGTTGAGAAAAAGGTTAAATCTTTCGATTTAGATTTAATGAAGTGTACCAATTAAATAATATTTAAATGGAATTGAATTTAAATTGGTTTTTGGGTTTATCGTGAGCGGTGTTTTGAATAACACCTGTTCTTTAACCCGATTAACAATAGAATGTGATTTTGGGCTTATCGTGAACCGTGTTTTAGTTGACATTGGTTCTTTAACTCAGTTAAAGACAGGATATTGATTTATGGGAAGATTAAAACTAATTGGAATTTTAATGAATCTTTAATCAGATTGAAGTGATCGAGAATGGAGTACCACCAGTTTTGCTATATAGCGATAGTTAATTCTTTAATTAGATTTGAACGTGAAATGGTAATTAATTTTACCGAAAACGCCGTGGTGTTAGATATGGAGTATTACCAGTTTTGCTCCATGGGATAAATAGGTTGGGATTGGGAAATAAAATAAATAATTACTTTGGTGTGGTTCGCTAATCCCGACTAGTTTGGAAAACCTTAACATGGGTTGATTTGATATCAAAAGGAAGATTAAAGAATAAATTCAGAAGAATTTATCTTTGATAAAATTAATGGGAACCTTTCCCTAAGAATGTGAAATTTTGAATAAAAGAATATTCTGAATTGGAATAAGGCGTATGTTGTGTTTGTGTAACATTTGTTTATTATATACGCGGGTTATTCGGAAAGGCCGGGTTTATACCCATTCTGAATAACCGATTCGACGATATGTCGAAGATGAAGATGGTGGTTGAAGACCGGAAGTCTTCACATCGTTTGGGTGATTACTGATGATCTGATTGGGCTGTACACCTAAGATGAGGGAATCAGTTGGTGATCGTCCATACGTACTTGGAGATTGATGGTATGCGAGGAAAGTACCTCCGGTTTCGTTCAAACCCAGAACGAACTTGTAAATGGACTGTGTGTCTGACATTGGATTTTATTCTGTGTTGATTGATTTATATTAAATATACATCTGTTTGGCAGCGGAAAATTTATTCTCCTGCTTAACGCCCTTCTCTGAGACGTACGAGCTCAGAGGTTGTATATCGATGTACATCAGTCGCATGGCATGAATTGCCAGTGTGGCATACCTAAGTGGCTAATGATAAAGGCTTCTGTTGGGAGAACACAACGTTTCTTTCTAGCTAGTGTTGGTGTCAGTGCTTAAACTGGATGACATTTATATACTTTTTCACCTATGTGGTTGTTGGAATGCGAGGCACCTCGGATATAGGTCTGTTAGGACCGAGAAACGTGTGTTCAGGAATTGCCAATCCTCAAAAGTAAGAGAGGACCGATCCAACCGATTCAAAGGATCGCTGTGTGTGGTTCTGAGACATTTGCTAGAGTGTCTCGAATGGAGAGGAGCTTACCCCTTGCCTCGACTCATGACGGAAATCCAATTTCCAATACGTGATATTTCGGTTTTATTTGTAGAGCCTAGTATGGCGACATAGTGGTATGGGTCACTTATGCCGTCTATGATTGATACTTATGATTGAAATTGTTTTGACACTATACACTTATAGTAATATCAAAATAATGTGTTTTTAAACATATCAAGCATTCTTTGGCTATTATAAGGTAAAATCCTATACTCCGGCTTGCGTTGCATTGTGTGATGGGACCTGGGTCTTATAATAGCTTCATTTTTCTTTATTTAGCATTGCGCTGTTTGTTTTATGCACTGGTGTTCTTGGGAGGAAACTCGTTCTGTGTTATACGGCGTGGTCCCTTGATTTACCTAACTTTAAAAATAAAGATTAATAACTGTTTTAGTTCTCACACCAGTCACATAACTGACCTAGAGTTTATTGTTTTAACCTAAACTCTGGGTGCCCTTATTTCCGCACGGGCAGCTAGTAGTTTTGGTTTTGCAGATTTATATTCATAGGATCTTGGTTTACAACTGGAACGATGCTCGGAAAGCTCTGTATCCGTGTATTACTTTCAGTTGTGTTTTGTATTGTTTTTCCGCCGCTATGTAATTTATTGTAATCTCTGATATTTGTCAATTGTGTAATCTTTATTCATACTCTGTATATTCTTGTATTCTGATGGAATTGTTGTAATAAGCAATGAAATGTTCTTCTGTTTGCGTTCCGATTCGTCTTGTCCTCAAAGTAATTCGCGCTTTCCTTACCGGTGAAGTCACGGGTTATCATAATAATGGAGCCTAAATATTCATTTTATGGAGGCAAAATTTCAACAAGAGAAAATTTGCATACAATAAAAGAAAATAATTATAGAAGCAACCGACCAAACACATTTGATGTTAAATTTCGGTAATACAAAATCACAATAAGTGGAAACAAATATGCAAAATGTTAAGTAAATATATTTTTAATATGGAAATGCAAAAATTGCATTTGCATGAGATGGATGTAGGGATTTTTTTCATCCATCTTTGCTATCTAAGGGAATTAATGTTTACTTGCTATTGCATTATTTGTTACATATTTTACCTCCATTATTTATTACCATATCTTGGTAATTTGATTGACGTCTCACATACATTTCACTGGCTATATATTGAGTAGTAGACTTCTTTGTAAACCCATCCTGGCATTGAGCTAGTGATCCCCAATGGTGTATCTTCTTGTTAATCCTAATTTGAGGTTTAGATATGTAAACTCTTATTTTGTAATCTCTTGTAATTCTATCATATGGAATAAAATCTCTCTTTTGGACTGGACGTACACTATTTCAATGATAGTGGAATCAGTATAGATATTGTGTTTCTATTTGTTTCTTCTTTATAGCTATTTACTATTTGTTTGATGTAATAGAATAATGATATCAGATTAGATTGATGTTCAATTGGAAAATCTAGATCCTTTTTTATTGTCTTCCGCATTTGTGCAACCTTTTCACGCAACAGATTGGTATCGGAGCAAAGTGATTTGTTTTAAATTGTGCATCAATTATTTCTACAAAGGTTGATAGATTCAGTGGTGATTATGCTATTACTATTTTAGGAAAAAACGAGACTTTGATGGAGAAGATTATGATGAGATAGATGAGTGTTCCAAGCTTGGAACTTTGATGTGCTTGAGCTTCGGATTCTCATTAAGGTGGAGTTATATGTTAGAATGCGGCCTGACTAACCGTAGAAAAGGGTCTCATTGTATAAAACAGTTTGGAGAAACTGCTTAGAGATGGTAGCGACCGAAGACGAACCGCTGGAGGTGTAAGCGACCTTACCAAGTGTTTGAGGACTCTGTATAACTTCAATTTCTGTTAAGAAATGTTTACATTGTACATCAGTTTGGTGATAAAGAGTTTATTGTGTTGAAGAGACCATTGGGTTTAGAAACTATATCTGATGTAGTTGATTTTGGTGACGGATTTGACGCCACTCAGACTTATCGACTTGTGATGACGTCTTGGAGAGTTTAGAGCTGATTTTTAGCGGATTTAGTGCCACTTGATACATCGTCGATTTTGTGATGCCGTCTAAAAGGAGGTGCTACATGCAGGTATGTGGAAGGAGAGAGAATTGCCTTGAATACAGATATTGGATTTTGTCTATGTTTTGAATTGGTGATTGAGAGAATTATTTTTGGCCATGGTGGTGTTGAGATTATTTTGGAATCTGCCTTATTTTTATTTGGATATTTGCAACATTTTTTTGGCGGGCGGGACGTAGTCTGAGCTCATTAACAAGGTGTGATGAGGGGTAGCTTTGCTGGAACCCACTAGTTAAATATTCATTTTTGGTTTATGAGATTTTGGATTAATATGGAGTTCTTTTTGAAGAGTTTTATGTTGATAAGAGATTTTGAATTGAGGTGGGTTTGAAGATATGTGATTTTGCATCAAGGTGAAGTGTTAAATTTTGGTAATACAAAATCACAATAAGTGGAAACAAATATGCAAAATGGTAAGTATATTTTTAATATGGAAACGCATTAATTGCATTTGCATGGGATCGATGCAGGGATTATTTTCTTTTATATTTGCTATTGAGGGGAATTAATGATTTACTTGCTTTGCATTATTTGTTACATATTTTAACTCCATTATTTATTACCATATTTTGGTAATTTGATTGATGGCTCACATACATTTCACTGGCTATATATTGAAGGGCAAGTTTCTTTGTAAACCCATCCTGGCATGGAGCCAGTGATCCGCAATGGTGTCTTTTCTTGTTAAGCCTAATTTGAGGTTTGGATATGCAATCTCTTATTTTGCAATCTCTTGTAATTCTCTCTCGTGGAATAAAATCTCTCTCTTTTGGACTGGATGTACTCTATCTCAGTGATAGTGGAACCAGTATAAATATTGTGTGTCTCTATGGTTCTTCGTTATAGTTATTTACTATTTGTTTGATGTAATAGAATAATTGCTATCAGATTAGATTGATGTTTAGTTGGCAAATGTAGATCCTTTTTTATTGTCTTCCGTGTTTGTGCAACCTTTTCGCACAAATTCGAAAGTAGTAATTTGCAACATATTTTTTGCAGAACTTTTATTTTTTTAGCACTCTTGAATATTTTCGTAATTTTGCATTTTTATTTTATATGATGTCGATTTTAATTAGCAATTATAACTACTAAGACCAAAATTTGGTTCCTAAGTTATTTTTCTTAGCTCATTATTTTGCATATTTTTTAGTACTAGTATTAATTTATAATGAATTAAACTTTTCTATTTGTTTGTTAAGATTTATTACCATTATTATTTAGCATTAAATTTAGCTTTTAATCATCATTATTTATCTAATCATTATTTATTGTAAAAAAGTTGTTACAACTCACAAACAAAAAATATTGTTATAGAAATTTATTACAATTGTCAGAAAAAGAGTTGTTAAAACTATGCAGCAATTACAACTAGCAAAAAATAAAGGTTGCAAAAGGCAGCTATCACAACTGGCAAAATAAAATTGATGTTGAATATAAAATTTTATAACTTTTTTGGAAAAGAGTTGTAAAAAAAGCTTTATTGCAACTACTTTTTGCAACAATTGTAAAAATATAGTTGTGATATGGTTTTTTTTGTTTTAGTGAGTGACTAAAGTAATTTAATATGATTATCACATTTTATCCGTTTAAGCGCTATTATGCGTTATTTTGACCATACTACTAGATTTAGGCTATTGGATAAATATTCCACTTTGACTGCTATTGGTAGGTTCCATTTAACTTATTAAAACTATTCTGGATGCTTTTGTGTTAGTTTACAAATTTGTATGACTATTGGTTGCATGTTGAATTGTTTGCTTAGTTTAACTTACAACGACGTTCGTAAACGATCTTGTGTTAGAAGGAATCTCATTCGTAAGAGTTTGGCATTTATCAATCTAACACACAAGTTGGTGCATATTGATTAAGCGAGCAAAGAAGAAAGACTCGAACATATGAGATACATTAATGAAGTAGCTTTAGAGCGCTTGGATGGATTCGACGTCGGAGCAACATTGAAGTTTAACGGATTTGAAGACGGAGGGGGATTGGAGCTTGATGGCCAATCTAAAACGGAGGATGGACTTGGCAACGAGCAGGATTTCATTAGAATGTCTTACATTTCTTTGGATGTGTATTTTGCCAATATTGGTTAAATATATGATTCGAGAAGTCGTTATCGATTACTGCAGAGTGGTTGATATCAACTACCATTATTATTGGTCATTCTGACCAATTTGATATGGATGATGGTGCAATTTTGAGGAGCAGGGTATGATGGTTCGTTCGATGGTGGTCACGATGTGGTGGCTCTTCGATTACTGACTTATCCTTGAGGCAAGGATGTGGTGTTTTTATATAGCGATTTGTCACTCGATGACAGTGATTCCATGATGGGAGGCGAGGCTGCTACAATGGATGATTTTTTTTTCTAAGATACAGAAAAACGACATTTGGTCGTATTGATGTGACCATTGGAGAGAGAGATCAGATACACAAGATGATGTCCTACGACATGCAATGACTATCCAGGATAGTCCCCATATCGTGATGACTTCGGATGAGTGTCTTATGTATAGTCTAGAGATGAATTTTGTTGCATAAAACGTGTGCAATGTGATTACTAGCATTTTGGACTTTGTGGTACACCTTTGAGGGAGTGGCACAAGGATGGATCAAAATCAGTCGACGTTTTATGCCTGACACCGCTACAAAATAGGTCACTTGCTTCGGTTACTTATCCCATATTGCTCCAGTTCAGCAACCGAAGCTAATGTAGACAACGCAAAAGGTAAAAATCTGTTGCTTTTGCTATTCGACTAGAGCGACAATTTTTTTTTCTTCCGTTGTAGTCACAACTGAAGAAAATAAAGTAAAATTTTTTGCTTTAAATTCTCTTGCTTCTGCTTCAATTTCGATCAATACCAAAGCAAAAAAACAGTTGACAAAAATAAAGCACTAGTAACTATGATACCCAAATGTACAGCAATACAAATACATATTAAAACAAACAATTATCGTTCACATTTTTATAATCAGATATAGGTTGAACAATATAATAGCAGAATGAAGTACATTCATTGGTAATGTTAATAACACATACATATAAAAGCAAACAACAAAATACAAAATGATATTCGCAGCAACAATACAATGAATCCTGTAACATATATAAAATAGCAATGGTGGTGCGGTCTTAATACAACAAACTAAAACATCTAGCATATAAGTTAAATACAATACATGAAATAAATATTTTCACGTCTCTTAGGACATATTTCTACCCAACATATTGAATTCAGCCTCCGCTCCGATTTATGCATAAGCTTGACATGGCTCCAGTGTTGAAACATAAACAAGCAAATAGATTTCAAACAAAATATGCATTACTAGTAAGTATGTAACTTTATCAAACTGAATTCAAGTGATGACAGACATCGTAAAACAAATAAAACTTCATGGACATGAAAAGATATTTTGGGCTCAATGATGATATATAAAACACACCTAACAAAGTAACCCACTAGTGTGCAGATAGAATACCTGTCTGGATACAAAAGAGATACAATAATAGCTCATTCATTTTCTCTATAAAAATATATTTTTTTGTTCATAAAAACTAATAACTATGCATTTATAACAAAACTGCATCAAGAGTAGCACTAGAGGCCAACATTAGGTTTAATACAAGGAAAAATAGTAAATTTCATCATTATTGGTGCAGCAGACAATGCTTTAGAGACCATCTATACAACTACAAATTCTGTTCAAGCATTGCAAAGCAATCCATAAATATATTTTAGAATAAATGGATAAAATATGCAGAATTCAATTCTGCATAGGCTTGCTACAAAAGTAGACAATATATAAGATAAGGAAATAAATTTATGCACATTTCAACTTTATCCCTCATGTTTCAGCTAGTTAGATCATATTCAGACTTCAATGCTTTAGGACATGTCAAGTAAACTTTATATCAACTTGTCTCATAAAAGTTTTTATTATGACTGTAAGGCTTGGTTATTAATTATTTAGTACAAGTAGAAAAGATTTTATTATAAATAGTTTGCTAGAGACATAATGCCACTTTAGAGTATTGTGTAAACAAATGTATACCTTAATAAATGCTTACAACGCTTACAACATTGCACAAGAATTACTATCTCCATTTTCTTCTCCAATTTTCATCAATCTCTAATTCTACTCCCTCTTAAACCTTTCCTACAAAAGAGAAAAGGTTGCTATTAAAACTAACAAGTTACTTGCTGTTAACCTTTTAAGACAATAAAAGTCAATGAGTAAACAACAACAAGAACAAAGCCATATATCCCAAACAAGTTGGGGTTGGCTAGATATGGAACCCAAAATTAAAATAAAATAAAAATAATAATGATGATAATAATATATATATACAAAGGGTTTAAAATAACCAATCAAATAAAAAGTCGTCCGATAAAGGTTTTTTTTTAAATAATAATAATAATAAGTAAAGATGTTCAATAAAAGTGAAATAAAATCTAAAATAGTAATAAAAAGTAAAAAGGTTCTTTAAACGTGAAATAAAGTCTTTAAAAAAATCCCTATGGTTCTGGTACATGGATTGCCAATTTCCATGCACTCCTATCAACTACCAGCTCTTCCGATAAACTCCAGTTATTTAAAATATGGATTTGAATAACCAATCAAATAAAAGTCAATGAGTAAAATACCCGTAAAATTTCCATGTGGAGATGACCTAAAAATCCACATTGAAAACCAAAATCCATAGCACTTGCAACTTTTATTCAAACTATAGTAGAAACCATTAGTGAGACGCAAGCTTCTGATGTAAACAATTGCTTGTGGATAAATTCAAGAACTTTCCATCCTAAGATATCACTTGACCAGAATTTTACCCTTCGAAAATACCAATAATTTATTATGTGTTCATTTAGACAACAAATCTAAACCTATATCTTGAAGTGTTTTCAACATTCTGTCTTTTGCATTATAGACTACTTATATTGCTCATTTGGAATCCCTGTATTTCTTTGTATGCTCTTTATCAAAAGATTCTAACTATAGAAGAATTGAAATCATACGTGTGCAGAAATATGATAGAACGATGTCAAATAGTCATTACCCAAGCCACAAATGCATTTAAATAATATATATAAAAGCACGATACAATAATATTGAAAATCTATCACCATAACAATCAGGTTGAAATAAAAGTCTTGTAAGCATGACAAAATTTGATTTCCAAGCATTAAAATAAGAAGATATTGGACAAGCAGACATTGAAAGACACAACAAATTATTTGGGGATGGAACCTGTTGAGTATATTTGTCTAGTTTTAAATATAGCATGTACAAGTGTGTCTCCTGCAACTTGTTAATATTAGAATACATTTTTCTACAACACATGATTTATTTTGAAATTAAATACGAATGCATATGAACACATCTTCAGTTTGCTCAATAGCACAAATTAGGCTTTATCAAATAAACACAATATTGATCAAGAAAAGGAACCTAATAATGACCAAGATTTTTGGTTAATTTAAAATATGGATTTAAATAAGATTAGTGGACTTTTAAGAGTGATTTAAAAGTAAATATATTAAAATTTGATATTTTAATATTATTTCAATAACCTAAAAATAGTTAGTTTGCAAACGACCATGGAATTTGATGAAACCACTTTCATCAGATCTATAATAATAAATTATTGTTAGGTTCCAAATTTCAAGTCAATCGGAGTTATTGGGTAAGCATACAAAACATAAACGCGTATTGAAAAATCAGTTAGAATTCAATAAAAGCTCGAACTATGGTCATTTTTCAAATGATCTCTGAATTCTATGACACCAATTTTATTGGATCTTGCAAGTGAAATATAGTAGGATTTCAAATTTCGTATTGATCGGACCTACAGTTTGATCATACGAATTGAAAACGTATAGGAATCGCCTTATTGAAATTTGACTTGAAAATAAGTAGTTTTGGGTAATACTGAACAATTGGGAAACATTGATAAAATAATAAATGACAACCTAAATGACTTATTACATGTACTAATGGTTTTATAGAGTTCAAATTAATTTACAATAAGATAACACCTTTTTAACATAAACCTTAAATGTTAAGTCCATTTATCATTTCCTCTTTTCACAAATTCCCACACCCTCCTACAAGTTAGACAACACAAGCTCCTTTTCACATGGCTCCTTACTACTAGTCAAATTCTTCCATCCTCCCTTTTTTCTCTGTCCTTAAATATGAGCAGAGAGTTCAAACTTATCTAAATTTCCTTTTCCTCCTTTTTCCAGCATTATCCCCCTTTTTCCTTCCTCCTCCTCACCTATGCCTCACACCATGTCCTCCCCAATTTCCACCCATCTCCAGACCTCCTGCACTACCTACATGCCACCTCTCAGCCCTCCTTAAGCCATGCCCCTACCTCCCCTTAAAAAACTAAAAATCCAATTATCCCCTTTTTAAAACACTAAATCACCAAGCTCCTGCTCAAATCAACCCAAATTCACTCTCGGGCCCCACCAGGTCACTCCCTAGGCCCCATACCTCAAACCAGCCACATGGACCTCTTAGCCCATGTTATGGGTCCCACTAAAGTGTTGTCCAAGCCCTAAAACCCACAAAAAAATCACATCTTTCCTCTTCCAATTACAGGTATGGGGGTGTGTGTGTGTGTATTGTTAGTAGTTGGTGATTTGGAGTAGGAAAGTTGGGATCTTGGTTACGTGTGAGACTAAAGGTTCCAACCCTTAAAAATTGGTGGAGTGGATCCCTCGATAAGAACCCCTCACTCACTTTTTAATTAACTAGTTTGTTTATAATAGTTAAATATGTGTTAATGGTAAATGGTTATGTAATTTACATAATGATGCTATGTGATAAGGTTTACATGTTCAAAATGGTTAATTGATAAGTTATCAATAAGTGGAAAATAATGATTAGTTGAATAAATTAATTAGTGATGCAAACTGATTCGAGAAGGTATACATAGTAAGTAAACAAACACACATATGTGATATTGTTAATAATATATGACATTGGTTTGTATTAATTGTGATATGGATTGTAACACCCCGGTCTCGAAATTCTGGTCAGGATAGACACCTAGTTTACATAAAACGGGTAACATATGAAGAAGTTACGGACGACAAAAAGTTGAAAATCAGAACCGGGTATAACTGGAGCACTGGCCAAGTGCGCCAAGGAAATTTTGCACTGGCGCACCTGTAAAGTGCGACCAGAATAGTTTCTGGGTATTTGGGTCTTTTTCGAGTCAGTGACGACCCGTGACCTGACCCAATTTCATTAGGGGTTAGGTGGCATCCGAATTCTGTAACCCACCAGCTATAAATATATCTCATATCCTTTGTTTTCTTCAAATAAAAGCAATGGTGGCCAGAATCTGTTGGATTCTGGACTGAATTAGGATCTCTCATCTTCTTCTAAAGCATATCAAATTCCGAGATTCAAACATAGACTCAGCACCTTTTCTATCATCTTAGCAATCCAATCACAGTGAGTTCTAATTGCTTTTAGGTTTAGATAAATAATAGTGAAACTATGAAAGACTGTGATGTGGATACGTTGTAGACTTTAAATCTATGTTATTGGTAGATCTCATGCTATATTATGATAGATCTATTTCTTTGGATCCAATTCAATTGTTCTACTATGTTATCATTATGGATCTTGGGTTGTAACTTTTATTGTATGCTATAATGCAGATGTATGTAGATATATCCTATGTTATCTAAAATTTGTCACCTTATGATTCATGTTAGATCTATCCTATGTGATCTAAAATTTGTCACCTTATGATTCATATTAGATATATCCTATGTGATCTAAAATTTGTCACCTTATGATTCATGTTAGATCTATCCTATGTGATCTAAATTTGTCACTTTATGATTCATGTTAGATCTATCCTATGAGATCTAAATTTCTCACCTTATAATTCATGTTAGATCTATCCTATGTGATCTAAAATTGTCACCTTATGATTCGTGTTAGGTCTATCCTACGTGATCTAAATTAGTCACCTTATGATTCATGTTAGATCAATTTTATGTGATCTAAATTGTCACCTTATGTTATCATGTTAGATTTAAATCGATTGGACATCTAAAATGGCTAATTTAGATATTGTAACATCATAGTTCATCAGTTTTATGTCCACCTTTTTATGATGAAAATTTCATGTCCATGCTAGTATGTATGTTCACCTTATTATCATATAAGTTTATGTTTATGCCAAGATGATCATTTTAGTATATTCTAATTATTTTCCCTATTATCATTTATTACTAGGCTATTGTCTAACCTAGGCATGTTGCCAATTTTGTGAGGGCGTTAGCTAAGGAACGAGGGGAAAAAGGGATAAAAATGGCATAATTTGAATATGAACATTTATGGACATGTAATTCAAATTATTGGGCAAAATAGGTATTGACACCTATAAAAGGAAAGGATTAATTAATTGGTGAATTAATTAAAAATGGCATAATTTGAATATGAACAATTATGGACATGTAATTCAAATTATTGGGCAAAATAGGTATTGACACCTATAAAAGGAAAGGGTTAATTGAATGATTAATTAATTAAAAATGGAATGTCTAGTAATTATAATTAGGAATTGTAATTGTACTTATGAAACGAGGTTAGGTTGCATTAGTGGTGGAAGTCTGCCCGGACCCGACCGGTATATCCAGTAGCCACTAATGGTAAATCTAGTGGTGGAGGTCTAAGTACATAAATAAGAATCGGGCTATGACACAAGGTTAGGCCCAACTATGGAATAAGTCTGCCCAGACCCGACCGGCATATCCCGCATCCACATTTTGTAGGCCTAATGTGGGAGGTCTGACCCATTATGAAACCATAAATGGACATGGTAAAGAATTGGACTACTTAACCTATAGTTAATCCATATGGACTATATGAACTTAAATTTAAGTTGGGGGTTAAGTAAACATGGTTGAGGGTTGGGTTAAGTAAATCTAAAGAGGGGATGGGTAATAGGCCCACAAACTTAACGCGTTAAGATTACGTAATTAAAGACACCTAGTGGTTTACATAATCGATGGAAATAATAAAGTTATGTAATTAAAGACACCTCTTAGGGTAAACATAACTTGTAGAAGTAATAGGTTTATGTAGTTAAAGACACATATAGGTAAGCATAATCGGTTGGAAGATTAGGGGTTATGTATTAAAGACACCTATAGGTAAGCATAACCGGTAGAAGTAAATAAGGCTATGTAATTAAAGATACCTACTAGTATACATAGTCAGTGAAAACCTAGTGGGGGATACAAGACAAAGGGGATCGCTTGTATCATGTTGTGTGGGACCCATTCAGTCAGTAACCCAGAGTAGCTATCAAACAAAGTATTCTGTACTAGGCGGAGAAGGGGCACGCTTACTGACTGATTGTAAGAGATCCAAACGTGGAGGACAGTGTGGGCGGCGCAAACCGACCAGGCCATGTGCGTGCATGAGCTGGGCAGAGGGGGATAAGACGACCGTGACACCTGTAGATATGGTTGCGCACATTGTTACGACGAGGGGTTTCCACTTTAGGAAGTGATACCTCCTACTGTGGGGCCAACACAAGGTATCTTCGAGGGTTAGGTAGCCGATCGACCAGGGTAGTAGTTAGGATACATTTGGACGTATACCTAAATATACCACCTTATATTTGGAGGGATCATCTCTTTCTGGATATACTAGTAACAGCGCAGAGAAATCATTAGTGAGGCATGTACACCTTATCTTGCTTACCTTGTCACACCTGCCATTTATGTAGTGATTTCCTTATCCACTTTATATGCCTACCATGTTACTTTTATTTATCTACTGGCTAAAAGTAACTAGACTCACTAAATTTTATGTCTGACCCTTTTTGTTTCTCCTTCTTTCTTCCGTTCCCCCCCCCCCCCCCCCCAAGTTTCACAGGGAGGAAACACCCAGGCTTAGTCAGGATTCAGATATCACCTTGCTAGGAGCTATTTCTGAAGTATGGCTCAAGTTCTTGTCTCTACTATGGCTTAACTCTTTCATTTGGGGAATTATTCTTTTTATTTACTTATGTACTCTAATGATGCAAGACAGAGGTTATTTTGTTGTAATGGTTTTTGTGACTTATTAAATTATGGACCACGGTATTTTTATTGAAATAAAATTTTAAATTTCCGCTGCTATCTTATTTATATCTGTCTTGTAATTATTCTGTGTCTGATTACCTATAACGCTTCACGGAACTTAATGCATTCCCTTAATGAGTGACATTAACGGACATGTGGTGTCACACTTGGTATCAGAGCTGAAGGTTACGAGATTAGATAAAAGTTTTTGAAAATTATTTTCAAAAAGGTTTTAAAAGAAATCATTTTTAAAAAGAAGAGTCTGTTTTGAAAAAACATTCCCTAAAAAGCCGTATGTAGTATCCTTCGGTCCCTTATCTAAATTTCTTCCTTTTCCCTTTTTCAGCATGTCTGGGGAACAAAACATCCCTAATATCCTAGAGGGCGTCACTTTACTCGGATGGTTCCGTAGGTATTTGGAGGCCATAGCGACAGCCGAAGGCGAAAGATACATTCCTCCCCCCAACTGCACCAGTCATTCCTCCTCCCCCCTCCAAAAGTAGATAACTTCACCAAGATCTGAAGGGCTTCCGTGCTATGGGAGGGCATTCCATGGGAACGAGACATTCGTGGAAGCTCGGAATTGGCTTAAGGAGACTGAGGACTTATTCGTAATATTTGTAGTGGAGGACTGAAGAAAGATTCAGTTGGATGCTTGGCTATTGAAGGACGAAGCCTCCTTTTGGTGGAAAGTCACCAAAGCTGAACGTCCAGTGGAAACTTGGGAAGATTTTAGACAGAGGTTCGAAATGAAATTTCTTTCCCAAGCTAAAAGCAGCATGCAGATGGAGAGATTCTTAGCACTCAAATAAGGAAACTTGATGGTGAAAAAATATGTGAACAAATTCAACCAGCTAGCAAGGTTCGGGTTAGAGTTGGTGGATATGCCGCACAAAAAGGCTTTGCGGTTCGCTAAAGGGCTAAATGAGCCTCTGCATAGTTTAGCTATATCCCATATTCCAATGGGGGCACCTTTGAAAAACTTGTCGATATGGCCCTAATGTATGAGAAGGACAAGGGAGAAAAGAAGGAAACAAAAACAGAGGGGACATCGCAGAATAAGAGGGTGTGGCCCAAGAAGGGGCAGCAGCAACAGCAACAACAAAAACAGCAGTAGCAGAAGAAGAAAGGAGGGAAAAATGATTAAGGCAAGGATAAGAGAAAATGTCACCATCATAGGAAGGAAGGTCATCTGGTTAAAGACTGTAAGCGAAGGAAGAATTCTTGCTTACACTGTGGAGTGGCCGGACACTTTGCTAAAGAGTGCCCGAAGAAACGGGGATCACAGGGACAAGGTCAAAGAGCAGGAAATTCTGGAGGGCAGGTGGATGCTCTCGTGACCAGTGCTCCTGATAGAGGTAGAAAAATTTCCGTGGAATGTTTAGTTTCTCTTTCAAACCATCCTGTTAGAACACTTTTTGATTCGGGTGCCTCACATTCATTTATATCAAGTTCTGTATTTGAATCTCTGCACTTAATTACTAGTATGGTAGTAGATCCCGTAGTTGTTTCAAACCCCATTGGTGGTTCGGCTCATTTATCGATGATTTGTTGGGGTTTGAAAATATCTGTGTTAGGCGTCGAGTTTGAATGCGACGCGTATGTGCTCGGGTTTATGGGCTATGGGTTGATTCTAGGAATGGATTGGCTTACCACTTATGGTGCCATTCTGGATTGTGAGCAGAGGGTTGTTAGGCTTCTGACTTGTCATGGGAGAACCCTTGAGATTTCGTATGACCCATAAGGGTCGGTTATGCTTAGTTTCCTAGAGTCTCTTGATGCATCTATCGACAAACTGCAATCTATTCTAGTAGTCCGAGATTTTTCCGATGATTTTGATGAGGTTTGGGGTTTACCTCCAAGGTGCGAGATCAACTTTCACATATAGTTGGTAGACAATGCAAAGCTAGTTGCATTACCAGTGTGCCACTTGGCTCTAAGGGAAAGGAGGGACCTGAGTAAACAAGTAGGGGAGCTACTTGAGAAAGGGTTTATCAGATGAAGCATATATGAATAGAGTGCTGCAGTGGTATTCGCAACTAAAGCAGATGGTTCGCTTCATTTGTGTGTTGATTATAGGGAGCTGAATAAGCTCACCAAAAAGAATAGGCACCCGCTTCCGAGGATTGATGATTTATTTGATCAGCTTGTTTGTGCCTCAGCATTTTCCCAGCTAGACTTGGCCATGGGGTTCCATCAGTTGAGAGTGGCTGAGGACAGCATAGATAAGACTACCTTTAGGACTCTGGACGATTTCTTTGAATAGCTAGTTATGCCTTTTGGGCTGACGAATGCACCCGCCTATTTTGTCGATTTGATGAGTAGGGTGTTTCAGGAGTTCCTAAATAAGTTTGTGGTAGTCTTTGTTGATGATATTTTGGTCTTCTCCAAAAGCAAAGAAGAGCATGCCCAGTATTTGAGAGAAATTTTGAAAACTCTCCGTGATCATCAGCTTAAAGAAATGTTCTCCAAATGCCATTTTTGGAGAAAAGAGGTGAGATTCTTAGGGCATGTGGTCTCCAAAGAAGCGATAACTGTAGATCTCGCAAAGGTGGTTGCAGTGCAATATTGATAGGTTCCTAAAAATGCAATCGATGAGAGAAGCTTTCTTGGGTTGGCAGGTTACTATAGGAAGTTCATTAAGGACTTCGCAAAGATATCAACCCCACTCACCAGGCCGACGAAGAAGAATTTGGCATTCTCATGGGATATAGACTATGACATTGCTTTCCAACGACTAAAGTGGGCTCTGACAACAGCCTCAGTCTTGACCTTACCTGACGGGAATAAAGTGTTTACTGTTTACACTGATGCATGTGGTACAGGGCTTGGTGCGATCCTAATGCAAGAAGGGAAAGTAGTGTGTTATGGGGGTAGACAGCTGAGAGTTCATGAAAAGAACTACCCCACCTATGATCTTGAGCTAGCTGCCATAGTGTTTGCATTAAAGGTATGGCGCCATTATTTACTTAGAGAGAAGTTCGAGTTATACACTGATCATAAATCTCTCAAGTATCTGTTCTCGCAGAAGGATCTCAATTTAAGGCAACAGCGGTAGATGGAGTTTCTAGTTTCTTATGATTTTGAGATTTCTTATACCCCTGGCAAGGGTAATGTGGTGGCAGACGCACCAAGTAGGCAGACGGTGGCCCTGAGTCCTCTGTTTGTGGAAAGAAAGAACTTGGAGTTCATATCAGCTTTCGATTTTAGACCCTCCATCGAGATTTTGCCTGATTTGTTTGCATCCTTGGACATACAACCAACTCTTATGGACTAGATAGGAGCTTCGCAACAAGGTGACCCACAGATTCTAGACATCATGGATAAGCTCAGAAGAGGGGAGACTTCTAGTCACCTCAGCAGATATGCCATAGATGAAAAGGGGTGATTGCGACGAGATGGAAGACTTTGTGTTCCTCAAACTGGAAGCTCGATAAAGGCAGTCCTAGAAGAAGCCCACCATTCTAAGATGACCATTCATCCAGGCGGTGATAAGATGTACAGGGACATGAAGAGGGTTTTCTTTTAGGCTGGGATGAAGAAATATGTGGCTGAATTTGTTTCTCAATGTTTAGTTTGCCAGCAAGTCAAAGCTGAGCAAAAGAAGCCTGGTGGTTTACTTCATCCGTTGGAGGTTCCTCAGTGGAAATGGGAGAGCGTCTCTATGGATTTCATAGATGGTTTTCCTAGATCGAAGAAAGACAACACCAGTATCTAGGTTGTGGTAGACAGACTCACTAAGAGCGCTCACTTTATTCCAGTTAAGAGTAAGAGGAAGGCATCATGGTTAGTAGCAATTTATGTCCAAGAGATAGTTCGTCTTCATGGAGTTCCTTCCAGCATCGTAAGCTGTAACACCCCACGTCCATTAATGTCACTCACAAAGGGAATGCATTAACTTCCATGGAGCATTTTAAGTAAGTATAGAACAGAAAATCACAACAAGACAGATATAAAGCAGTACTTGAAAATTAAAACTTTATTTCAATGCAGCGGATAAACCCATATGTTTGATTACATCATCAAAACCATAAATCAAAGTCAAGTACATCATATCCATCTTGATAAAACAAAGTACATAAACTGAAAGACATAATCCCCAACATCAAAAATAGCCAAAAATAAAGAGAGGCTGAACTTTACTTCAGCGATCCAAGCAATCTTCTAAAAGCAGTCCAAAATCTAGCTCCACTGGTGCTAGTTCCAACTTGAGCACCTGGGGGGGGGGGGAGGAGGAAAGAGACGGAAAAAGGGGGGTCAAACATAAAGTCTGGCGAGTGTGATAATTCTAACAATATAATTAACAAAGTAACTAGGCTAAGGCATAAGTTGGAAAATAAGGAAATGATCATGAACCATTGAGTATGACAGAGTAAACAGGGAAACAAGATGAACAACGATATCGTTAAAGCGCACCTAACACACTAAGATAAATTTACTAAACTACACCAATACTATAGGATAATTGCTATACTGCACCGCCACTAGTATACTGCACCACCACTAGTCACCTTAAGGTTGATCCCGCCTACAGACTTAATAATGATATTGGTAGTTTCGTGCACCCCTAGCTACCTTCATAGGTGTCGTCTGCCCCTATCTCCACTAGGTGTACCCACTACCCCCAAGCGATCAGCTCCCTAACTCGTAGATACCCGTGCTGGCCCCACAGTGGGGCGTATCACTCCCCAAAGTGGCAACCCGATACCACCAAGAATGCACGGCTTATACCTACACGATGCAACGTCTTACCTACCAGCCCGGGTCCACACACGCATATGAACCCGTTGGACTTGCGCTGTCACCGCTAACCCGGTTTGGCCTCTTACAGTCAAGCCCAGTATACGTGTCCCGTCCACGACTTGGGTCGAGCCCACAAAGATACGTATGGGTTAGTGGTTGAAACGGGCCCCCATTACTTGACACAAGCTATCCACCTAAGCTTGGTCACCTCTAGTACATCCCACTTAACCCACTTCTTATTCATGTTTCAATTACATGTTTCAATTTTGGTTAAATATTTCTAATCGTATTTCCAAATGCCACCCAAGGCACCCACTAGATTCCACATGCCACCCAAGGCACCCACTTAACCCCCTCATGTCCCACTACATGCTTATCTGGTTAAGTGTTTCTTAATTCATTAAGACCGTAACCTCATAAAGACCTCTCACATTAGACTGACATTTGTGGCAGCTGGATTTGCCGAGCGGGTCCGGGCAGTCTTACACCACAAAAGAGCCTAACCTCGTGTCTTTACAATTGTTACGTATTTAGTTTATGCCTAAGACCTCTCACATTAGACTGACATTTGTGGCAGCTGGATTTGTCGGGCGGATCCGGGCAGTCTTACACCACAAAAGAGCCTAACCTCGTGTCTTAGATGATTAATTACTCCTAATTAATCACCCCCAATTTGAATTACTTTCCCTATTCAAATTATCAATCAATTCCAAATTTAGCGATGTCCCTAATTGACTCAATTATGTCCATCCATTTATGGTATGTAAAATCATACCAATTTCACCACAATTTTATTTTATGCCTTTTGAGGCATTTATGCCAATCAAATATTTTTAATATTATCCCCTTTTACCCCCACGTAGTATGTTTGTTCGTTTAACGTAAAAATATACGTTAGACTCGAATAGTCTAACTCATGAAATAAAAGAAAACATCACAATATATACACATAACTAAAACATAGATCTAACATAGGGGTGAACTTGCATATGTGAATGATGTTCTACATCTAAAACTTGCATAGGCCAAGATTACAACTTGCATAAACAACATATGTCATAGATCTATATCTAAAGGTGTGAACTTGATGAAATAATGGCCACAAACTTGCATAAACATCATATGTCATAGATCTATATCTAAAGGGGTAAACTTGCATAGGTAATAACATAACATGATTCATATCCAACTCATAAACTCACATATGTGATCACAACAATGGTGTAAACAAGTATCTAACATGTAAGGTATCATGTAGAATTTAACCTATAACTTACACATGTTATAGCCTAACTTTCAATTAAATTTTCACATAAACTAGGTGTCATAACCATATAAGTTCACACATAATTCTACCTAACATATATATGATTCATGTTTGAATTCAAAATCTAAACTTGCCTACAAATGATTTATCATATGAATCGATATAACAAACTAGCATAAGAAACATGATGACTTGATTGTATATAAAATTACAACATGGATGATAGCAACATAACTCTACATCATAAATGATAGCATCACACATAACATCATAGATATTTCAATCACAATCCTACAACATAATTACAACATGCAATCAATACTTCATATCACATCCATACAATACACGTTATAACTTAATCTAATTAAATTACTAATTATCTTGTTAAAACTATCGAACTCACAACTCAAAAGCAGTCTTGAGTTCTGAATTCTGATTTCTGGAGTTGAATTGGCGCTCCTTTGATGAAGATTCGCTGTTAAGGTTGAATAGTTCTGATTTGGTTGTTGTTCTTCCTCTTTAATTTGGTGGCGGCTGCTCTAGGGTTCAAGACAATAGCATGACGGCCATAGTTTTAGTTTTAATTCTGATTTAGGGTTTGAGTCTATGGGTCTTTTTATAGAATTCTAAATTAATTTAAGCCGTCGGATGTTCTTAGGGTTAATCAAAACCATTCAATCATGATAGGGTGATGAGTCAGCCCTAATGACTCAGCAAGGAGTTAGAAAGGACTCAACAACACGGGTCAGCCTGAACCAGAAAGCTGTGCAGGCTCTTGCCTCGGCCTGGGCGCACTTGGCAGGTGCGCCAGTGTAAATATGTACTGGCGCACTTCCCAAGTGCGCCCGTGCATTTTTTTTCTCTACTTTGCCACCAAACTTCGTTCGTCCATAACTCATTCATCCGGTACTCGTTTCCCGCAAACTCGGACTCTATTTCAACCAGAATTCTGAGACGAACACAATGGCGCAACCCAATCCCCTTAATTCTCACGTCTGAGATTAATTATTCTTTAATTTAGTTAATTCGATTATTCAAAAATCCGGGGTGTTACATTCTCCCCTCCTTAAAGGATTTCGCCCCCGAAATCTCCAAGTTAAGGAGAATGCATATCCTACCATCCAAACAACCATCTACTCAACCATCAAACACGGGCATACATTGTCCTTATAAAATTTCTAATGCTGTATGAACATATGCAAGAAGTGTGTGTATATGTTCCTTATCTAATGCAAAATCAGGCGGTCTACTGATTCAATTGACTTCCTTAATGCAAACCATGATAGTGCCATGCGTCTATTATGTATGCGAAGAAACCTATCGATACATATCATTTCTACATGTGTGCACAACCATTCACCAAAATGCAACATCCATATGATGGTACAACCATTATACATCCATTTCTTAAATATGTACACACATTTATATGCAATATGCAATATGAAGTGACTGAGCCGATCTAGTGCCTAAAGTGTGTGTATATGCATCCACGAGCAACCATTAGCAAACACTTGCATCCACTTGCATCCATCATACATAACATGTCTCAAACACATGTTTCAACCATAGGACTATCCTATCTAAAGGTCAAAGATACTAACGAGAGGACACACTAAAGATAAGATAAGTACGAGATAAGCGATAAAGGAGAAATTAAAAGACATACCCTCGAAAAGAAAAGGGTATAATGAACGCATCTTCACTTCCGTATCGCAAGTAGCGTTGCTCTCATCATCTCCCCATTGCACTTTGACTAGTTTGACCTCTCGATTCCTCAATTTCTTAATCTCCGACCCAAGAATGCGCGTAGGAGCTCGTCGAATCGTCACATCACGCTCGATCTCCACCTCTCTAAGCAAGCTCGGCTCTACCACTTCCGCGGTCTCGTGCAAGCACTTCCTCAAATGTGATACATGGAATACGTCGTGTACACCACTAAGTCTCTCGGGCAACTCCACTCTATACGCCATCTGCCCAATCCTTTCCTTAATAGGAAACGGTCCTACGAACCTTGGTGCTAACTTCCCAACGGACCCAAAGCGAACAACGTTCCATAATGGAGACACCTTAACAAAGACCATGTCCCCAATATCAAACTCAAGATCTGACCTCCTCTTATCCGCATAAGATTTCTGTCTATCTTGCGCCGTCTTCATCCTCCTTCGAATCAAATCGATCTTTTTCGAAGTCTCTCTAATCATATCGGGTCCAAGCAAGATCTTATCCGTAGATTCCCACCAACATGTAGGCGAATGACATGGCCGTTCAGAAAGAGCTTCAAACGGTGCAATGCCAATGCTAGACTGAAAGCTATTATTATATGCGAACTCTACCAACGGAAGATGTTCCTCCCATGTACCTCCGAAATCTAAGACACATAATCTCAATAGGTCCTCTAAAATACGATTCACCCTCTCGGTCTGGCCGTCCGTCTGAGGATGATATGCGGTGCTCAAACATAACTGAGTCCCTACCGCCTTTTGCAAGCTCTTCCAAAACTCGCTAGTGAAAATAGGATCGCGGTCTCTCACTATGCTAGAAGGAACACCGTGCAAACGAACTATCTCTCGAATGTATACGGAGGCTAACCATGGAGCAGTCCTCTTACTCTTCACGGGAATGAAATGGGCGCTCTTAGTAAGTCTGTCTACCACGACCCAAATTCCCGTATTACCCTTCCTCGATCTCGGTAATCCGTCAATAAAGTCCATCGAAACGCTTTCCCACTTCCATTGTGGGACCTCCAATGGGTGAAGCAATCCATCGGGCTTCTTTTGCTCCGCTTTTACTTGTTGGCACACCAAGCATCTAGCGACATACTCAGCCACATCTTTCTTCATGCCGGCCCAAAAGTAAACTCGTCTCATGTCCATGTACATCTTGTCCTCGCCGGGATGGATGGTCATCTTCGAACGATGGGCATCATCAAGAATGGTCTTCTTCAGATTCTCGTCCCGTGGTACACAGAGTCTACCGTCCCTACACAACCAACCCTTATCATCTAAGGTATACCTAAGGAGATGGCTCGATGACTCCCCTCCTTTGAGCTTTTCTACTAACTCAACCAACTGTGGGTCACCTTGCTGTGCCTCACCAATCCATCCCAAAAGCGTAGGTCTGACCTCTAAGGATGCTAGCAAACCAGGTACGAAGTCAATGGAAGGTGTGAAGTCAAACGTAGAGATGAACTCTAAATTTCGCTGCTCAACAAACAACAGACTTAAGATAATCTTTTTCTACTTAAGGCATCAGCCACCACGTTACCCTTGCCAGGGGTATATGCTATCTCGAAGTCGTAGGAAGCTAAGAACTCCATCCACCTTTGCTGCCTTAAGTTCAAGTCCTTCTGAGAGAATAAGTATTTTAGCGATTTGTGGCCAGTGAATAATTCGAATTTTTTGCCAAGAAGATAATGACACAAAGACTTAAGCGCGAAGACAATAGCGGCCAACCATAGGTCATGTGTAGGGTAATTTCTTTCATGCACTCTCAACTGCCTTCCGCCATAGGCTATTACCCTTCCCTCTTGCACTAAGACTGCGCCTAGTCCTGTCCCACAAGCGTCGGTATAAACGGTAAATGGCTTACTCCCATCTGGCAACACTAAGACTGGGGCTGTGGTCAAAGCTCTCTTTAAACGTTGGAACGCATCATCACAATCTACGTCCCACGTGAAAACTAAGTTCTTCTTCGTCAAGCGTGTTAATGGAGCTAATATTTTTGCGGAGTCTTTGATAAAATTCCTATGGTAGCCAGCCAATCCTAAGAAACTTCTCACCTCGGTAGCATTTTTAGGAACCTTCCAATCTTGGATGGCCACTACCTTCGCGGGATCCACGGCTATCCCTTCTTTAGAAACCACGTGCCCTAAGAATCGCACTTCCTTCCTCCAAAAGTGACATTTAGAAAATTTAGCTTTAAGGCTATGCGCTCGAAGAGTCTCCAACACTTCCCTAAGATGTAGGGCATGCTCTTCTTCGCTTTTACAAAAGATCAAGATGTCGTCCACAAAGACTACCACGAACTTATTAAGGTACTCCCTAAACACCCTACTCTTCAAATCAACAAAGTATGCGGGGGCGTTTGTCAAACTGAAGGGCATCACCAGCCACTCGAAGAAACCATCTGGAGTCCTAAAGGCAGTCTTGTCTATGCTATCCTCAGCCACTCTCAACTGATGGAAACCAATGGCTAAGTCCAACTGCGAAAACACTGAGGCGCCAACTAACTGATCGAAAAGATTGTCAATCCTCGGCAGTGGGTGTCTATTCTTCTTAGTAAGCTTATTAAGTTCTCTATAGTCCACACAAAGTCTAAGGGACCCATCTGCCTTCGTGGCAAACACTACTGGAGCACCCCACTCCGATATACTACGTCTGATGAACCCCTTCTCAAGCAATTCTTTCACTTGCTTACTGAGTTCTCTTCTCTCTCTTGGAGCCATGTGGCGCACTGGCAATGCAACTGCTTTGCATTGTCCACTAGATATATTGGAAAGTCTATCTCACGTTTTGGGGGTAAACCCCTCACCTCATCGAAGACATCAGCATATTCACGGACTATGGGAACAGAATGTAAATCATCATTGGATACGTCAAGGGATTTTAGGTAACTGAGCATTACTGGACCTCTAGGGTCACAAGAAATATCAAGGGTCTTTCCTGAATGAGTCAACAATCTAACTACCCTTCTTTCACAATCTAGGATGGCCCCATATCTAGTTAGCCAATCCATACGTAGAATTAAACCGTAGCCCATGAAGTCAAGAACAAAAGCGTTGCACTCAAACTCAACGCCCAAGATAAACACTCTCAAATCCCAACAAATCATAGAAAGATGAGCTGAACCACCAATAGGATTTGAGACTACTAAGGGATCAGTAACTAGACTAGTATCAAGGTGCAGTGTTTCAAATAATGATGTTGAAATAAACGAATGCGATGCGCCAGAATCGAATAAAGTACGGACAGGATAATCAAATAGGAAAACTAAACTTTCAACGGAAATTGCTCTACCTCGTTCTAGCAGCGGTGGGACCACGAGAGCCTGAACTTGTCCCCTTGCCTGCCCGGGTGCCATAAGAGCTTGCACCTGTCCTCCTGAGGTAGACCCTGCCCTCTGCCCTTTCTTTGGGCAGTCCTTAATAAGATGTCTCACTTCGCCACAGTGGAAATAACCAGTCTTCTTTTTCTTTCTACAATCTTTGCTTAGATGGTCGGGTGTCCCACAGTTAAAGCATTTCTTCTTCCCTTTAGCATTGTTGCCTTTGCCACCTTTCTTGTTCTGTTGTTGCTGTTGCGACTTCTTTTGATCCCCTTTCTTCTCGGGTGCCTTATTAGCATTGGCGCCCTTCTCCTCTTCATGCATGAGTGCCATGTCAACTAACCTCTTAAAGGTAGCCCCCATGGGAATGTGGTTCATAGCTAACCCATGAAGCGACTCGTTTAAACCCTTAACAAATCTTAGAGCCTTCTTATCTGGAGTATTCACTAAGTCCTAGCTAAACCTTGCCAATTGGTTGAATTTGTTAACGTACTCTTTCACCGATAGATTCCCTTGCTTCAGTGACAAAAATCTTTCCATGTATAGATTCTCTTCAGCCCGCGAGAGAAACTTCGCCTCAAACCTCTGCCTAAAATCTGGCCATGTATCGACTGGACGTCCCCCATTAGTGACCTCCCACCAAAACGAGGCCTCATCCTTCATTAGCCAGGCAGCTAGTTGGACTTTTCTTCCATCATCCACTTCAAAGATTCCAAACAATTATTCCACCTCCTTTAGCCAGTTACGAGCTTCAACAAATGTCTCCGTCCCATGAAAAGGTTTTCCACCCATTGCTCTAAAGTCCTTACATATCTTTGCGAAATTATCGACACGAGGAGGAGGAGGAGGATTTGCTGGACCTGCGGCGGTGGCCCTAGCCTCAAGATATTGACGGAACCAACCGGGCACATGAACGCCCTCTGGTATCTCAGATGCTTCAGACATGCTGAAACGAAAAAGGAAAGATTCAATACAAAAAGGACTGAAGGAAAGATATATGGCTCTTGGGGTTATGCTTTCCAAAATATACTTTTCTCTTGAAAATACTTTCCTTAAATCATACTTTTGAAAGTTCTTCTTTATAAAAAATTGCTTTGAAAAATAATTTTTCAAAAATTCATATCTGTTCTGGTAACCTTCAGCTCTGATACCACGTGTAACACCCCACGTCCATTAATGTCACTCACAAAGGGAATGCATTAACTTCCATGGAGCATCTTATGTAAGTATAGAACAGAAAATCACAACAAGACAGATATAAAGTAGTACTTGAAAATTAAAACTTTATTTCATTGCAGTGGATAAACCCATATGTTTGATTACATCATCAAAACCATAAACCAAAGTCAAGTACATCATATCCATCTTGATAAAACAAAGTACATAAACTAAAAGACATAATCCCCAACATCAAAAATAGCCATAAATAAAGAGAGGCTGAACTTTACTTCAGCGATCCAAGCAATCTTCTAAAAGAAGTCCAAAATCAAGCTCCACTGGTGCTAGTTCCAACCTGAGCACCTGGGGGGGGGGAGGGAAGGAAAGAGATGGAAAAAGGGGGGTCAGACATAAAGTCTGGCGAGTGCGATAATTCTAACAATATAATTAACAAAGTAACTAGGCTAAGGCATAAGTTGGAAAATAAGGAAATGATCATGAACCATTGAGTATGACAGAGTAAACAAGATGAACAACGATATCGTTAAAGCGCACCTAACCCACTAAGATAAATTTACTAAACTACACCAACACTATAGGATAATTGCTATACTGCACCGCCACTAGTATACTGCACTACCACTAGTCACCTTAAAGTTGATCCCGCCTACAGACTTAATAATGATATTGGTAGTTTCGTGCACCCCTAGCTACCTTCATAGGTGTCGTCTGCCCCTATCTCCACTATGTGTACCCACTACCCCTAAGCTATCGGCTCCCTAACTCGTAGATACCCGTGCTGGCCCCATAGTGGGGTGTATCACTCCCCAAAGTGGCAACCCGATACCACCAAGAATGCACGACTTATACCTACACGATGCAACAACGTCTTACCTACCAGCCCGGGTCCACACACGCATATGAACCCGTTGGACTTGCGTTGCCACCACTAACCCGGTTTAGCCTCTTACAGTCAAGCCCAGTATGCGTGTCCCGTCCACGACTTGGGTCGAGCCCACAAAGATACGTATGGGTTACTAGTTGAAACGGGCCCCCATTACTTGACACAAGCTATCCACCTAAGCTTGGTCCCATCTAGTACATCCCACTTAACCCACTTCTTATTCATGTTTCAATTACATGTTTCAATTTTGGTTAAATATTTCTAATTGTATTTCTAAATGCCACCCAAGGCACCCACTTAATTCCCTCATGTTCCACTACATGCTTATCTGGTTAAGTGTTTCTTAATTCATTAAGACCGTAACCTCATAAAGACCTCTCACATTAGACTGACATTTGTGAAAGCTGGACTTGCCGGGCGGTTGCGGGCAGTCTTACACCACAAAAGAGCCTAACCTCGTGTCTTTACAATTGTTACGTATTTAGTTTATGCCTAAGACCTCTCACAGTAGACTTACATTTGTGGCAGTTGGATTTGCCGAGCGGGTCCGGGCAGTCTTACACCACAAAAGAGCCTAACCTCGTGTCTTAGACGATTAATTACTCCTAATTAATCACCCCCAATTTGAATTACTTTCCCTATTCAAATTATCAATCAATTCCAAATTTAGCGATGTCCATAATTGACTCAATTATGTCCATCCATTTATGGTATGTAAAATCATACCAATTTCACCACAATTTTATTTTATGCCTTTTGAGGCATTTATGCCAATCAAATTTTTTTTATATTATCCCCTTTTACACCACGTAGTACGTTTGTTCGTTTAACATAAAAATATACGTTAGACTCGAATAGTCTAACTCATGAAATAAAAGAAAACATCACAATATATACACATAATTCAAACATAGATCTAACATAGGGGTGAACTTGCATATGTGAATGATGTTCTACATCTAAAACTTGCATAGGCCAAGATTACAACTTGCATAAACAACATATGTCATAGATCTATATCTAAAGATGTGAACTTGATGAAATAATGGCCACAAACTTGCATAAACATCATATGTCATAGATCTATATCTAAAGGGGTAAACTTGCATAGGTAATAACATAACATGATTCATATCCAACTCATAAACTCACATATGTGATCGCAACAATGGTGTAAACAAGTATCTAACATGTAAGGTATCATGTAGAATTTAACCTATAACTTACACATGTTATAGCCTAACTTTCAATTAAATTTTCACATAAACTAGGTGTCATAACCATATAAGTTCACATATAATTCTACCCAATATGTATATGATTCATGTTTGAATTCAAAATCTAAACTTGCCTAAAAATGATTTATCATCTGAATCGATATAACAAACTAGCATAAGAAACATGATGATTTGATTGTATATAAAATTACAACATGGATGATAGCAACATAACTCTACATCATAAATGATAGCATCACACATAACATCGTAGATATTTCAATCACCATCCTACAACATAATTACAACATGCAATCAATACTTCATATCACATCCATACAATCCGCGTTATAACTTAATCTAATTAAATTACTAATTATCTTGTTAAAACTATCGAACTCACAACTCAAAAGCAGTCTTGAGTTCTGAATTCTGATTTCTGGAGTTGAATTAGCGCTCCTTTGATGAAGATTCACTGTTAGGGTTGAATAGTTCTGATTTGGTTGCTGTTCTTCCTCTTTAATTTGGTGGCGGCTGCTCTAGGGTTCAAGACAACAGCATGACGGCCATAATTTTAGTTTTAATTCTGATTTAGGGTTTGAGTCTATGGGTCTTTTTATAGAATTCTAAATTAATTTAAGCCGTCGGATGTTCTTAGGGTTAATCAAAACCATTCAATCATGGTAGGGTGATGAGTCAGCCATAATGACTCAGCAAGGAGTCAGAAAGGACTCAACAACACGGGTCAGCCTGAACCAGAAAGCTATGCAGGCTCCTGCCTCGGCCTGGGCGCACTTGGCAGGTGCGCCAGTGTAAATATGTACTGGCGCACTTCCCAAGTGCGCCAGTGAATTTTTTCTCTACTTTGCCATCAAACTTCGTTCGTCCATAACTCTTTCATCCGGTACTCGTTTCCCGCAAACTCGGACTCTATTTCAACTAGAATTCCGAGACGAACACAATAGTGCAACCCAATCCCCTTAATTCTCACGTATGAGATTAATTATTCTTTAATTTAGTTAATTCGATTATTCAAAAATCCGGGGTGTTACATGAGCGATCGTAACCCCATCTTTACCAGCGAATTTTGGAGGAGCTTGCAAGAAGCATTAGGTACACATTTGCGTTTGAGCACCGCTTATCATCCTCAGACCGATGGGCAAACGGAGAGGGTGAATAGAATCTTAGAAGATCTATGGCTGTGTATCCTAGACTTCAAAGGGACTTGGGAAGAGCATCTTACTTTAGTAGAGTTTGCCTGTAACAACAGCTATCAGGCCAACATCGGCATGGCACCTTTCGAAGCATTGTACGGACGACCCTGTAGATTACCAACTTGTTAGTGGGAATCTACAGAAAGATTATTACTTGGACCAGATATGGTTAGAGAAACATCCGAAAAGATTGACCTTATCGACGGCAGATGAAGACAGCTCAAGATAGGCAGAAATCCTATGCAGACAAGAGAAGGACTGACCTCAAATTTTAAGTAGGAGACTTGTTTTTTTATCAGAGTGTCACCTCTGAGGAATGTGGTTCGGTTCAGATTGCTAGGGAAGTTGGCACCTAGGTTTGTGGGACCATTTCCCATAACCGAGAGGATTGGCCAAATGGCCTATAGAGTAAAGCTTCCTAAAAATCTATCTGGTGTTCATGATGTTTTCCATGTTTCTCATCAGCGGAAGTGCTTGCATGATACCGTATAAGTTGTTGAGCTGAGTATATTGGAAGAGATAGAAGTGGAACGGGAGGTGACAGTCGGGATATTTCCTTCCTGTATTCTTGGTTCATAAGTTAAGAAGCTACGCAATAAAGAGATCAAGTTGCTAAAGGTTCAATAGGGAGATAACCCAGAGGATGCGACTTGGGAGACCGAAGACAAGATTCGTGCTTCGTACCCTTTTCTCTTCGAGGGTATGTCCTTAACTCCTTTTTCCAAAAGCTTTATCAGTACTTGTTTCTACCATTTGAGTACATCCTATCCATAGTATTTTCGACCTTTAGATAGGAATCCTATGGATGTAAACATGTGTTTGAAACATGTTATGTTTGATGGATGTAAGTGTTTGCTAGTGGTTGCCTGTGGACGCATACACACACATTAGCCTCTAAGATCGGCTCAATCACTCTCATACTGCATATGGATGTGTGTGCATTTTCTTTTCTTTTATGGATGGAAATGGATGAGCTAGCATATGGATGTTGCACTTGGATGAATGAGCACGCACACATGTAGAGCTTATATGTCATAATAGGCTTATTTGCATACATATTGGATTCATGGCACTAACATACATTGCATTAAGGAGGTCAACTGAATCAGTAGACCGCCTGATTTTCACATTAGTGTTGGGACATATACACACACTTTTGCATATTTTCATGAAAGCATTAGAAATCCTTAAGGACAATGGATGCCAGTGATTTATGGTGTAGTAGATGGATGATGGATGGTAGGATATGCATTCTTCTCAACTTAGATATTTGGGGACGAAATCCTTTGAGTAGGGGAGAATGTAACACCCTTAATTTTTAACGACATTAAAGAAGGAAAATTAAAGAATAAATAATTTAATATTAAGAATTAAGGGAAACTGATTACGTCATTACGTCCGCCTCAAAATTCTGGTCAAGATAGACACCTAGTTTACGTAAGAACGAATAACATTTGAAGAAGTTACGGACGATAAAAAGTTGAAAATCAGAACCAGGTATAACTGGCGTACTTGCCAAGTGCGCCAAGGCAGTTTTGCACTGGTGCACCTGTAAAGTGCGCCTAGAACAGTTTCTGGGTATTTGGGCCTTTTTCGAGTGAGTGACGACCCGTGACCTGACCCAATTTCATTAGGGCTGAGGTGGCATCTGAATTCTGTAACCCACTAGCTATAAATATATCTCATATCCTTTGTTTTCTTCAAATAAAAGCAATGGTGGCCAGACTCTGTTGGATTCTGGACTGAATTAGGATCTTTCATCTTCTTCTAAAGCATATCAAATTCTGAGATTCAAACATAGACTCAACACCTTTTCTATTATCTTAGCAATCCAATCATAGTGAGTTCTAGTTGCTTTTAGGTTTGGATAAATAATAGTGAAACTATGAAAGACTGTGATGTGGATACGTTGTAGACTTTAAATCTATATTATTGGTAGATCTCATGCTATATTATGATAGATCTATTTCTTTGGATCCAATTCAATTGTTACTATGTTATCATTATGGATCTTGGGTTGTAACTTTTATGATATGCTATGATGCGGATGTATGTAGATCTATCCTATGTGATCTAAAATTTGTCACCTTATGATTCATGTTAGATGTAACGACCCATATTCTACACATCATAGGATTGTAGAATATTTATTTCTTTCCCATATGAAGTCGTATGGTCATGTAACTTTGGGAAGCATCCATTAGAATCATTTCCCATGCTTATGATTTTTGTCGATTTTTAAATGACCATTTTGCCCTTAGTTGGTACTGTTTTGGCAATAACTTTTGATTGGAAAGGAATTTTGACATGAAACCACTTCCATTAGGTTCGTTTGATGGTTTACCTTTCCGTACAGTGGTCATAATAGCCAAACGGACTTACCGTTTGGGAGATATGGCTGAAATAAGGTTTGGAGGGTGAAAAACTGCTTAATCGGGCCAAATCGGGTGATTAGTGAGTAGGCCCATAACCCATTTCGGGATTAGGGTTATGGGGAGGCTGAAATGAGATAGAGGATCATTCCATTTCAGTTTTCTAGCCTCCACTTATCACCAAGGATCCCTAAAAATGGCCTCCAACCTCTAAATCACCTCCAAATCATCTTTTGGTCAAGGATTTGGCTTAGCAACCCCTAATCAAGGAAGATATTCACCAAAGCAACATAGGAGCTGCTGTTTGGCATTGAGATTCACATCAAATCAGATAATTATTTCAGATCTTAGTTTATTTTGTGGCTAAGGTGAGTGATTTGCATAGTTTTACACTAATTATGGCTAATTAGGGGTAGTGTTAATTAGCGAATTTATACACTAATAAATTCGGGAAAAATGTTCATAAATCCCTAAATGATGTTTTAGACCTCTGATATGAATTTGGATTAATTTGGTTAAGTTTTGCTAATCCTATCATTAGTTTCACCTAAACATGCTTAGGGGGAAATATGAGGTTTTGGGTATGTTTGATCCATTTTAACCTATCATATTGATGTTTTGATGTTTGTGGTTGATTATGCATGTTGCTATGACTGTATGAAATGCTTTGTGATTGATTTCAATAGTTAGAATGGTCGAAAACGTCGTCGAATGGCGTAAACACTTGCTGGAACAGTTTCAGAAAAAGTGCAGGGTTCGGATCGGATCGGATATGGGGCTCGGATCGGATATGTTGAAATGGGCAAGGAATCCGATCAGATCGGAACCCAACACTTGGGAAAAGTGGCAAGAAGGAAGGCCACGCTAGCTAAACTGGGATCGGATCGGATCGGATCGAGGAGGACGGATCAGATCGAGGATGACGGATCGGAGCGGAAGCACGAAGACGAATCAGAGCGGAAGCATAAAAATGGATCAGATAGGAGCATATGAAGGGAGCATGAAGACGGATCGGAAGCATGAAACAAGGAGGGACACCCGACCCGACCCGAAGGGAAGCACCCGACCCGACCCGAAGAGAAGCATCTGACTCGAACCCAGAGGAATACCCGACCCGAACCGCAACAGAAGGAGACCCGACCCGAATAGATGAAGGACACCGACCCGAACCGATTGCTTAAGGAGGAACCCGACCCGACCCAGTATTGACCAATAACCCGAGATGCAAAGGTAGTCCAATATGGGAAGTTAGAGCTCAGGATCCAGTTGGGAACCGATGAGTTCACTTCATGGTTGGACTTTGCTGCGGGACGTGTGCTAAGGAGTTGTCGACGTTCATAACTTCGATTCACCACTAAGAATGAATGATGGGCTACTTATCAGTGCAGTAGGGTCATTATGACCTGAGGGGCAAGGTGATGGTAGCAAGACTACATTATCAGTGCAGTAGGGTCATTATGACCTGAGGGGCAAGGTGATGCGTAGTAAGACTATGAGCCAGCGCAGAAGGGGTGAACAACTCCATGGGGCAAGTGGACATAGTAAGGATTAGTAAGACTATGAGCCAGCGCAGATGGGGTGAACAACTCCATGGGGCAAGTGGACATAGTAAGGGTTGGTAAGGCTATGAGCCAGCACAGATGGGGTGAATAACTCCATGGGGCAAGTGGACATAGCAAAGGATTAGTGGCTACGTTATCAGTGCAGTGAAGCCATTTATGACTTCATGGGGCAGAGTGATCGTAGCAAGGTATGTTGGGTGATCGAAGTGGTGAATATCGTATGCTTTACGCACTGAGTGAGAGATGTGAGGATGGATGTTATGTTTGATTATTGCCATCCCTATGACAAGCACACCTCCCCCACCTCCGTATCTTTACATTGTTTGATATGGTACCTTAGAGTGTTGTACAGTATGTAGTGCTAACTCTTTGGTTGCAGGTCCAGGTTCAGGTATGTTTTAGTCTACCTGTTATTGTTCACTTTAGATGCTTATCGCTCATACCAGGCTTTATGTCTGACCCAGAGTTTTATGTCTCCTCTTATTACTCTGGGTGCTCACACGAGCAGACTAGAGACAGGTCAGCTGGTGATGCGCGAGTAGCTGACTCGGAGGCGGGCAGGAGGCTTCCACGTATGATATATATATACACATTCTCCCTGTGTCATTGGTGGTCGCTACTTGGGCATTAGTAGTGTACCTCCTTTATCTTTCTTTTTCTTTGAGACAGTTTGAAAGTTGTAATAAGCTGTATTTTGGATTTCCGCTGCTATGATGTTTAGTTCTGATTTTCAGCTTATGCACTGTCTCTCCTGTTTTATGTCAAGTATGTTATTATTATATTTTGTTCTATGCGCTGTGAGACATTCTACAGGTTCTTTGTATGTTCATTTCCTTCTTCCTTTTCCCTTCTGACGACCCATTCCGTGCTAACTGGACATGTGTACAGCACACCTTTGGAGTAAATGTCGGTTGGTGTGGGGCGGGCCGTCACACTTGGTATCAGAGCTCTAGGTTGCGTAGTTAACCTAGGAAAAGACACTAAGGAGAGTATGTACATATATGAGAGCGCGTATTTGTGATTACTTTGGCTTTCAAAAGCTATGTATATATATACTATTAGTAGTATAAAGATGAAGTCGCACTGCACTAGCACCACTATGGGGTCGTTAATCGTTTCCCTTTTTCAGATTGACGATGAGC
The DNA here is from genome assembly GCA_030737875.1 of Allium sativum. Classification (NCBI taxonomy): domain Eukaryota; kingdom Viridiplantae; phylum Streptophyta; class Magnoliopsida; order Asparagales; family Amaryllidaceae; genus Allium; species Allium sativum. The sequence continues at coordinate 107,208,793 of CM060918.1, forward strand.
CGAGATACGAGGGGTGCTGGTAGAGGGACCAACCAAGGGAATGCCGCTGACATGAGGGCGATGTTTACTAACCTCATGAGAGACATGCTTAGAGAAGTGCAAGGGGCAGTTCCCAATCCCGGAGTTGGTGTTGGCCCAGTAGTGCAGGCGCCTAGGGTCGATTTCGCCAAGTTGTGCAAGGATTACACTAATCTTGGTGGAAAGCCGTTCCACGGAACGGAGCCGGCCACAGATGTTCAAGATTGGATGGATAGCTGTGATCGTATCTTTGATGACTTGGGTCTTGAGGATGCGATGAAGAGAAGGCTAGCGTCTCGTCAGCTGCAAGGGCGAGCGATGAATTGGTGGAATGCCATTAGAACAGCTACTCTAGAGGACCAGGTTACTTGGGTTCAGTTCAAGGCTCGCTTTAGCGAGAAGTTCATTCCAGCTGCCCAGAAGTCAGTGTTGTTTAAGAGGTTCTTGGAACTCAAGCAGAATGGGAGGGCAGTTTCTGATTATATTGCTGAGTTCGACACTTTGTCGAAGTATGGACTGTCTCTTATCAATACTCCTGAGAAGAAGAATGAGAAGTTCATTACTGGTTTGGATGGATACTTGGGGGAAAGGCTTATCAACCACATCGATGAGACTTTTGAATCGATCGTGGGGAAAGCTTTGAGATCAGAGAGTCTTTACCCTAAGTCAAAGACTGAGGCTGCATCTGCAGAAGGGCCAAAGCCGCAAGCAGCCGGTGGAGGCAAGAATAACTCTCAGAATAAGAGGAAGCAGGACCAATCTAAAGGTGGTCAGAAAAAGAGCAAGAAGGATGTTGAGTGCTTTAGCTGTGGTAAGAAGGGCCATTATGCTAAAGAATGTCGGGCCAAGCCAGCGGAAAGGAAGTGCTACAACTGTGGTCAAATGGGATATCAGAAGGATAAGTGTCCGCAACCTCTTAAGGAGAAGCAGATTGTGAAAGCATATGCTATTGATGCTGTTCCTTCTTCGTCGAATGCCCCAACTGCGGCGGAGAAAGGAAAGAACGTTGTTATTCAAGGTATGCTTTCTATTTATGATGTACCAGTTCGAGTTTTGTTTGATACTGGGGCTTCCCGTTCCTTCATATCTAGTGACCTGGTAGATAGGTTGGGACTGGAACCCGAGATAGTCGATAGACCATTGGTTGTGACGAACCCGATTGGTGGTTTGACTAGCCTTAGTATGATTTGCAGGAATTTGGTCTTATCGAGTCATGGATGTATGTTTGTATGTGATTGCTTTGTTTTGGGCTTTACTGGGTATGGCATTATATTGGGAGTCGATTGGCTCCAAAGATACGGGGTGGTGGTAGACTGTGAGGGCTTTTTGGTGACAGTGAGGGCGGATGATGGGCGGAGGGTAGTGTTTGGTAGTCTACCTAGTGATGGGGTTATGGCTAGTTTTGTAAATTCCCTCGACATCCCGCAGGATGAGTTGTCAGATGTGCCCGTGGTTGGCCAGTATCCGGAAGTCTTCGAGGAGGTGACCGGGCTTCCACCACACCGAGAGATTGAGTTCCGTATTGATTTAGTGAAAGATGCCAGACCTATAGTGATGCCACTTCGTCGTATGGCACTAAGGGAGCAGCGAGAGCTCGGGGTGCAAGTCAGCAATCTTTTGAAGAAGGGATTTATTAGAAGGAGTGTCTCCAAGTAGGGAGCGCCAGTTGTGTTTGCCACTAAGGCAGATGGTTCCCTTCGTTTGTGTGAGGACTATCGCGAGTTGAATAAGGTGACGAGGAAGAATAAGTATCCTCTACCGTGGATAGATGATTTGTTTGATCAACTGGAAGGAGCAAGAGTGTTCTCCCAGTTGGACCTCGCGACAGGATTTCATCAGCTTCGAGTAGCGGATGAGAGTGTTCCGAAAACGACATTTAGGACGCCGCCTGGATTTTATGAGTGGTTGGGCATGCCATTTGGGTTGACCAATGCACCAGCCTACTTTGTGGATCTTATGAATCGAGTATTCAGAGATCAGTTGAATAAGTTTGTTCTTGTGTTCGTGGATGATATCCTTATTTACTCAAGGACAGAGGAGGAACACAAGGGACACTTGAGGATAGTGATGGAGGTGTTGAGGAAACACCAATTGAAAGCGAAATTCTCAAAGTGTCATTTTTGGAGAAGGGAAGTGAGATTCTTGGGTCATGTTGTTTCAGAGAGTGGTATTGTCGTGGACCCTACGAAGGTGGCTACGGTACAGGATTGGCCTACGCCCAAGAATGCAACAGATGTAAGAAGTTTCTTGGGATTAGCTGGATATTATCGTAAGTTTATCCAGGACTTCTCCAAGATAGCAGCACCGTTGACTCAGTTGACTAAGAAGAATCAATCCTTCGTCTGGGACGAAGTGTGTGAGGATGCCTTCAAGAGTCTAAAGGAGAAGTTGACGCGTGCACCAGTGTTAGTCATTCCTAAAGGGAATGAAGAGATGACGGTATACACGGATGCTTGTGGTACCGGATTGGGTGCAGTATTGATGCAAGAAGGTAGGGTTGTAGCTTATGCTAGTCGACATCTAAAGCCGCATGAGAAGAAGTATCCTACCCATGATTTGGAATTGGTAGCGATTGTATTTGCGCTGAAGATGTGGAGACACTATCTCTTAGGAGAAAGATTTGAGTTGTTTACCGATCACAAATCGTTAAAGTATCTCTTCTCTCAGAAAGATCTGAATCTCCGTCAGCAGAGATGGTTAGAGTTCTTGGCTTCGTATGATTTTGATATCGCATACACACCTGGGAAAGGTAATGCGGTAGCCGATGCCTTGAGTAGGAGACATGCCAGTTTAGGGGCAATGTTTCTTGAGTGGAAGCAACTGGAGTATATCGCGGGGTTTGATTTCAGACCAAAGTGCGAATTGGATCCAATCATGCTAGCTAGTTTGACGATCAGACCCACTTTGATTGAGCGGATTGGTTCTAGTCAGAGGGACGATCCTAACCTATTGGAAATCATATCCAAGTTAGAGATGGGTATCGATGAGGAGATGAATGTGTGTGGGCTTGATCGAGATGGATGGCTTCGAAGGAATGGAAGACTAGTTGTGCCCAACGTGAATGGTTTGAGAGATGAAGTGCTTAGAGAATGTCATCACTCAAAATTGACTATACATCCCGGTGGTAATAAGATGTATCGAGACATGAGACAGACTTACTACTGGGAAGAGATGAGAAGAGACGTTGGGAAATTTATATCCAAATGCATGAATTGCCAGCTAGTTAAAGCCGAGCAAAGGAAGCCTAGTGGGTTGTTGCAACCATTAGAAATTCCCGAATGGAAATGGGAGCAAGTCTCGATGGATTTCATCGATGGTTTACCAAGGACTAGATCGGGATATGATAGCATTTGGGTAATTGTGGATCGATTGACTAAAAGTGCCAGATTTATACCAGTCAAATCGACCAGAACGGCAGCCAAGTTGGCAGAACTGTATATGAAGTGGGTAGTGAGATTTCATGGAGTACCCAAAAGCATTGTGAGTGACCGAGACCCGTTGTTCACTAGTGGGTTTTGGAAAAGCTTACAAGAGGCTCTAGGGTCAGGATTACATCTCAGTACCGCATATCATCCTCAGACCGACGGTCAGACAGAGAGGGTGAATCGTATATTGGAAGATCTCTTGAGAGCGTGTATATTGGATTTTGGTGGATCATGGGATGACCATTTGCATTTAGTAGAGTTTGCATATAATAATAGCTACCAATCCAGTATCGGTATGGCTCCATATGAAGCTTTGTACGGAAGACCGTGCAACTCACCATCATGTTGGATAGAGACTGGCGAGAAATTTGTGCTTAGACCAGATGTGGTGAGAGAAACTTCCGATAAGATCAAGATCATTCAGCAACGAATGAAAGCTGCCCAAGATAGGCAGAAGAGTTATGCTGATAAAAGGAGAAGAGACTTGAAATTCTCCGTTGGCGACTTGGTGTTTGTCAAGATCTCTCCGTTGAAGAGCGTAATTCGATTTGGCAGGAGAGGCAAGTTGGCACCAAGATTTGTTAGCCCGTTCCCTGTTCTTGAACTAGTCGGGAATTTGGCGTATAGAGTTGGCTTACCAGAGAAAATGGCGGGAGTTCACAATGTATTTCATGTTTCCCAACTAAGGAAGTTCGTCCACGACTCAGATATGACTATTTCACCTGATCAGTTAGAGGACTTCGAAGTAGAACCCGAGGCGGTTGGGAACCGCAAGCCGATTCGTATTGTGGGGCACGATACGAAGCAACTTCGAAGGAAGTCGGTGAAGCTAGTCAAGGTTCAGTGGGGCGAAGACGTGAATGATTGTACTTGGGAGACAGAGGAGAGCATTAGGAAGACATCCAGAACTCTTTGCCTGGTAAGACTTACTTCGTAATTTAGTTTTTCCGCATGCTAGGATAGACTTATTTTACTTGTTTTGCATGTTTGATGGTTGTTTTATGATTGATAGGCATGCGGGACCTTTGTGTGTGTTTTGATTAGGGAATTTCGGGGGCGAAATTTCTTAGGGGGGGAGAGTGTAACGACCCGTATTCTACACATCATAGGATTGTAGAATATTTATTTCTTTCCCATATGAAGTCGTATGGTCATGTAACTTTGGGAAGCATCCATTAGAGTCATTTCCCATGCTTATGATTTTTGTCGATTTTTAAATGACCATTTTGCCCTTAGTTGGTACTGTTTTGGGAATAACTTTTGATTGGAAAGGAATTTTGACATGAAACCACTTCCATTAGATTCGTTTGATGGTTTACCTTTCCGTAGAGTGGTCAGAATAGCCAAACGGACTTACCGTTTGGGAGATATGGCTGAAATAAGGTTTGGAGGGTGAAAAACTGCTTAACCGGGCCAAATCGGGTGATTAGTGAGTAGGCCCATAACCCATTTCGGGATTAGGGTTATGGGGAGGCTGAAATGAGATAGAGGATCATTCCATTTCAGTTTTCTAGCCTCCACTTATCACCAAGGATCACTAAAAATGGCCTCCAACCTCTAAATCATCTCCAAATCACCTTTTGGTCAAGGATTTGGCTTAGCAACCCCTAATCAAGGAAGATCTTCACCAAAGCAACATAGGAGCTGCTGTTTGGCATTGAGATTCACATCAAATCAGAGAATTATTTCAGATCTTAGTTTATTTTGTGGCTAAGGTGAGTGATTTGCATAGTTTTACACTAATTATGGCTAATTAGGCGTAATTAGTGTTAATTAGCGAATTTATACACTAATAAATTCGGGAAAAATGTTCATAAATCCCTAAATGATGTTTTAGACCTCTGATATGAATTTGGGTTAATTTGGTTAAGTTTTGCTAATCCTATCATTAGTTTCACCTAAACATGCTTAGGGGGAAATATGGGGTTTTGGGTATGTTTGATCCATTTTAACCTATCATATTGATGTTTTGATGTTTGTGGTTGATTATGCATGTTGCTATGACTGTATGAAATGCTTTGTGATTGATTTCAATAGTTAGAATGGTCGAAAACGTCGTCGAATGGCGTAAACACTTGCTGGAACAGTTTCAGAAAAAGTGCAGGGTTCGGATCGGATCGGATATGGGGCTCGGATCGGATATGTTGAACTGGGCAAGGAATCCGATCGGATCGGAACCCAACACTTGGGAAAAGGGGCAAGAAGTAAGGCCACACTAGCTAAACTGGGATCGGATCGGATCGAGGAGGACGGATCGGAGCAGAAGCACGAAGACGAATCAGAGCGGAAGCATAAAAACGGATCGGATAGGAGCATATGAAGGGAGCATGAAGACGGATCGGAAGCACGAACCAAGGAGGGACACCCGACCCGACCCGAAGGGAAGCACCCAACCCGACCCGAAGAGAAGCATCTGACTCGAACCCAGAGGAATACCCGACCCGAACCGCAACAAAAGGAGACCCGACCCGAACAGATGAAGGACACCGACCCGAACCGATTGCTTAAGGAGGAACCCGACCCGACCTAGTATTGACCAATAACCCGAGATGCAAAGGTAGTCCAATATGGGAAGTTAGAGCTCAGGATCCAGTTGGGAACCGATGAGTTCACTTCATGGTTGGACTTTGCTGCGGGACGTGTGCTAAGGAGTTGTCGACGTTCATAACTTCGATTCACCACTAAGAATGAATGATGGGCTACTTATCAGTGCAGTAGGGTCATTATGACCTGAGGGGCAAGGTGATGGTAGCAAGACTACGTTATCAGTGCAGTAGGGTCATTATGACCTGAGGGGCAAGGTGATGCGTAGTAAGACTATGAGCCAGCGCAGATGGGGTGAACAACTCCATGGGGCAAGTGGACATAGTAAGGATTAGTAAGACTATGAGCCAGCGCAGATGGCGTGAACAACACCATGGGGCAAGTGGACATAGTAAGGATTGGTAAGGCTATGAGCCAGCGCAGATGGGGTGAATAACAACATGGGGCAAGTGGACATAGCAAAGGATTAGTGGCTACGTTATCAGTGCAGTGAAGCCATTTATGACTTCATGGGGCAGAGTGATCGTAGCAAGGTATGTTGGGTGATCGAAGTGGTGTATATCGTATGCTTTACGCACTGAGTGAGAGATGTGAGGATGGATGTTATGTTTGATTGTTGCCATCCCTATGACAATCACACCTCCCCTACCTCCGTATCTTTACATTGTTTGATATGGTACCTTAGAGTGTTGTACAGTATGTAGTGCTAACTCTTTGGTTGCAGGTCCAGGTTCGGGTATGTTTTAGTCTACCTATTATTGTTCACTTTAGATGCTTATCGCTCATACCAGTCTTTATGTCTGACCCAGAGTTTTATGTCTCCTCTTATTACTCTGGGTGCTCACACGAGCAGACTAGAGACGGGTCAGCTGGTGATGCGCGAGTAGCTGACTCGGAGGCGGGCAGGAGGCTTCCACGTATGATATATATATACACATTCTCCCTGTGTCGTTGGTGGTCACTACTTGGGCATTAGTAGTGTACCTCCTTTATCTTTCTTTTTCTTTGAGACAGTTTGAAAGTTGTAATAAGCTGTATTTTGGATTTCCGCTGCTATGATGTTTAGTTCTGATTTTCAGCTTATGCACTGTCTCTCCTGTTTTATGTCAAGTATGTTATTATTATATTTTGTTCTATGCGCTGTGAGACATTCTACAGGTTCTTTGTATGTTCGTTTCCTTCTTCCTTTTCCCTTCTGACGACCCGTTCCGTGCTAACTGGACATGTGTACAGCGCACCTTTGGAGTAAATGGCGGGGCGGGCCGTCACACTAGATGTATCCTATGTGATCTAAAATTTATCACCTTATGATTCAGGTTAGATCTATCTTATGTGATCTAAAATTGTCTCCTTATGATTCATGTTAGATCTATCCTATGTGATCTAATATTGCCACCATATGATTCATGTTAGATCTATCCTATGTGATCTAAATTTTTCACCTTATGGTTCATGTTAGATCTATTTTATGTGATCTAAATTGTCATCCTACGTTATCATGTTAGATTTAAATCGATTGGACATCTAAAATGGCAAATTTAGATATTGTGACATCATAGTTCATCAGTCTTATGTCCACCTTGTTATGATGAAAATTCCATGTCCATGCTAGTATGTATGTTAACCTTATTATCATAGAAAGTTTATGTTTATGCCAAGATGATCATTGTAGTATATTCCCATTATTTTCCCTATTATCGTTTATGAGTAGGCTATTGTCTAGCCTAGGCATGTTGCCAATTTTACGAGGGCGCTAGTTAAGGAACGGGGGAAAAAGGGATAAAAATGGCATAATTTGAATATGAACATTTATGGACATGTAATTCAAATTATTGGTAAAAATAGGTATTGACACCTATAAAAGGAAAGGATTAATTATTTGGAAAATAAAAAAAATGGCATAATTTGAATATGAACAATTATGTACATGTAATTCAAATTATTGGGCAAAATAGGTATTGACACCTATAAAAGGAAAGGGTTAATTAATTGATTAATTAATTAAAAATGGAATGTCTAATAATTACAATTAGGAATTGTAATTGTACTTATGACACGAGGTTAGGTTGCATTAGTGGTGGAAGTCTGCCCTGGACCCGACCGACATATCCAGCAGCCACTAATGGTAAACCTAATGTGGGAGGTCTAAGTACGTAAATATGAATTGGGCTATGACACAATGTTAGGCCCAACTGTGGAATAAGTCTGCCTGGACCCGACTGACATATCCAACATCCACATGTTGTAGGCCTAATATTGGAGGTTTGGCCCATTATGAAACCATAAATGGACATGGTAAAGAATTGGACTACTTAACCTAAAGTTAATCCATAGGGATTGTATGAACTTAAATTTAAGTTGTGGGTTAAGTAAACATGGTTGAGGGGTGGGTTAAGTAAATCTAAAGAGGGGATGGGTAATAGGCCCACAAACTTAACCCGTTAAGATTATGTAATTAAAGACACCTAGTGGTATACATAATCGGTGGAAATAATAAAGTTATGTAATTAAAGACACCTCTTAGGGTAAACATAACTTGTAGAAGTAATAGGTTTATGTAATTAAAGACACTTATAGGTAAGCATAACCGGTTAGAAGATTAGGGGTTATGTATTAAAGACACCTATAGGTAAGCATAACCGGTAGAAGTAAATTAGGCTATGTAATTAAAGACACCTAGTGGTATACATAATCAGTGAAAACCTAGTGGGGGATACAAGATAAAGGGGAGAGCTTGTATCATATTGTGTGGGACCCATTTCTAACAGTAACCCAAAGTAGGTATCAAACAAAGTATCCCGTACTAGGCGGAGAAGGGGCACGCTTACTAACTAATTGTAAGAGATCCAAACATGGAGGACAATGTGGCAGCACAAATCGACCGAGCCATGTGCGTGCATGAGCTAGAAGAGGGGGATAAGACGACCGTGACACCTGTAGATATGGTTGTGCACATTGTTACGACGAGGGGTTGCCACTTTAGGAAGTGATACCTCCTACTGTGGGGCCAACACAAGGTATCTACGAGGGTTAGGGAGTCGATTAATCAAGGTAGTAGTCAGGATACATTTGGACGTATAACTAAACCAACCCCCTTATAGTTGGAGGGATCGTCTCTTTCTGGATATACTAGTAACAGTGCAGAGAAATCATTAGTGAGGCATGTATAACTTATCTTTCTCACCTTGTCACACCTACCATTTATGTAGTGATCTCCCTTATCCACTTTATATGCCTATCATGTTACTTTTATTTATCTACTGGCTAAAAGTAACTAGACTCGCCAGACTTTATGTCTGACCATTTTTGTTTCTCCTTCTTTCTTCCGTTCCCCCCCAGTTCACAGGGAGGAAACACCCAGGCTTAATCAGGATTCAAATATCACCTTGCTAGGAGCTATTTCTGAAGTATGGCTCAAGTTCTTGTCTCTACTATGGCTTAACTCTTTCATTTGGGGAATTATGCTTTTTATTTACTTATGTACTCTGATGATGCAAGACATAAGTTATTTTGTTGTAATGGTTTTTGTGACTTATGAAATTATGGACCACGGTATTTTTATTGAAATAAAAATTTAAATTTCCGCTGCTATCTTATTTATATCTGTCTTGTAATTATTCTGTGTCTGATTACCTATAACGCTTCACGGAACTTAATGCATTCCCTTAGTGAGTGACATTAACGGATGTGGGGTGTCATATGGATAATCATTGGATTGTGATTTGTATTAATATGGATTTGTTTTGCCAATTATGGAAATAAGGTGTTAATGAGGTTTAATGCCGTAATTAACAACGGGTTGATTGAGTATTAAGTGTTAATATCCTGAACACTTATGTTTATAATGCCATTACATGGTAGCTGGATATTAATAGTTGTTAGTAACTATTAGATGTTAATGATGTGTGAAATCCATATAAACTGAATTATATGGTGATTGGTTGAACCTTATTCCAATTCGGGGTTAATTTGAATATGATGGGAATGGGATAACGATATGAGATGTTACCTTTTTGTAAGGCTCGATAATCCCAATAAGGCTTATAAACCTTGATTTGAGTTAATTTGGTGAAAAGAGATTATATAATCATTTGAAATGATTTCAAAGGAAAGATTTAAACAAGAAGTTTAAAGAATGTAAATCTTTGATAAGTATTAAGGGAGTAATTCCCAATGTAAAGCTTGAATTAAGTAAGAAGAATATTTTGAATTGGAATGAAACTTATGATATGTTTATATATCACTTGATTTTAAAGACACGATAGTTATTTTGGAAAGACCGGGTTCGACCCATTCTGAATAACTATACGATGAGTATTGAATATATAAAATGTGGTGGTTGAAGAACAGAGATCTTTACATCGTTTGGATTATTGCTGATGTCTTGATTGGGAGGTACACCCAAGGCGAGGTTATAAGTGGCGGTCGTCCAGATGTACATGGAGATTGACCAGATATGCAAAGGCCTCTCTCCTTTATTGGACGAAGAATAAGGTGCCTTCAGTTTCGTTCAGACTTTGGACGAACTTGTAAATGGATGTATGTATGACATTGTAAGTTACGACATAATAAATTGATGTCTGTTGATGTTATATCAGTTGGTGGCGGAGAATTTATTCTCTTAGCTTAACACCCTCCTATGATATTCATGTAATCAGAGGGTTATATATTAATAGACACTGATTATATGTTGTAAATTGACAATGTGGCATGCCGAGTGCTGCTGGCAGATAGATCAAAACTTTTATTAAAAAGCAGAGCTTTGTATATGATGATTAAAGCATGGATGATATAATGTAACGTTGTTTTGAAACATAAATTGACAAGCCTCACAACCCTTGAATGGCCGAAAAAAGGATGGTGGACAGCAGGGTATAGACTAATGTTTCCTTCTAGCTGAAAATTGATGCCATGGTATGGGTCCCAAGCAATTTACTTATGTGGACGATTAATCGAGGTGCCTCAGAAGATGGTCAACAACGACCAAGACGATGGTCGGATGATGTTCACGAGTAACCCGAACTCACCGGGAATCGGTGGGCAGGCTCTCTCGCTCCGTGGGTAACATGTGTGTGATTCCTAAACATCTTGCTAGAGATGATCCGAACGGTTAAGGAAGATCCTTTGCCTTGGGCATTGATGGAAATCCAACTTCCCGTATGAGCTTCACGTTTTCAGTTGTAAACCTATATGGCGACATAATAGGATGTGGTATTATACCATCTAAGATTGATACATTTATTTGTTAAATTGATTTCCACCCTATGCACTGACGATAATAAAAGAGAATTTTCGCTATCAAGCATGTTTTTCATTATAAGGTAAAGCTCTATCCTCCGGTTTGCGTTGCATTTTGTGATGGGACTTAAGTCTTATTATAGCTTCATTTTTAAAAAAGCATTGTGAGTTGTTTATGACCGATATTCATGTGGAGAAGCCCGTTTCATGTTATATGGTGTGGTCTCATGATTTATCGAACTTTAAAATAAAGTTTAATAACTGTTTTGGTTCTCACACCGGTCCCATGACTGACTTGGAGTTTGTTGTTTCCCACCTAAACTCTAGGTGCCAATATTTGCCACATGGATAACTAGTAGTTTTGGTTTTGCAGATATTTCTTACAGCAGGATTCTGGATTAAAGCTAGAGTTGTGTCCACAGCATTTGGTAGTTTTCTGTTGAACATAATTATGTTTCCGCTGTGTATTGTATTGTATTTGTTATTCTTTGATATTTGCGATTACTCTAACATATTCTTTACTCTGATGTAACATTGTAATGATGTTAATGAAAAAGTTTTTTTGTTTCTATGATGATGTGTTATATGCCCAAAGTTAATGTCTAGAGCATTTATGCCGGTTTGGACCGGAATACGATCGTTTCAAAAGGCAGAAAATTTGGGTCGTTACAGGTGGTATCAGAGCTTTAGTTTATTCAAGCTTTGGGGTTTGACTTGTTCGAACGGAATGAAAAAAATCATTAGAGATTAGATCCGTAGTATCCTAGAATTAGTAATCATTAGAGATAGGGTTAGTAATGCCCTAGAATGAGTTTGAAGAGTATTATATATAAAAGAAACGAATTAGTTGCAGAGATAAAATGAATTTAGCTATGAAAGATTATACCTGGTAATAAGGGTTTGAGTATGTTATTTGACGTCGCGGTTGGACTATTGAGTAAAAGAAATTTTTGAATACACGCCTGATCGACATATATATGAACTCTCCAATATACTGAATTGATATTGATTCACACTCTAGTCACTTGATGATGACTATGTTGATGACTAGCCATCATCATCAGTGTTTATTTTCGAGTTTTGAAAGTAGGATGACTATATTATTCCAATCGACTCATGCGAGAACCAAGAACTTGGTCAAAATTTAGTGTTTATAATTTGACAAATGATTATGATGATTGGAGCAATAAATTTAACTATTACAAATTAATGAACTAAAAAGATTAAAATAAATCGAATGAATTAAAATTAAACTTAAGAGAAGTTAAATAAAATTGGAACAATAAAACCAATATAAGAATGAAAAATGAATTTCGTTAACGTTAGTGTTGAACTAAGTTGGAAATTGCTTGAAATTGGACATATGTATATTGGATAGATTATTGCATGGAAGCTAAGAAGTGGAATAAAATTTGATGTCTGACACAAAGGTACATATTTATTGTATTTATTGGGTTTGATAATTTTATGAGTCGATGGACAAGCCGCTTGGCTTTTAGATTTTCTTTTCGATTGACAAGGGCCTAGAGAGGCAAGTTGTACCGATTGACCCGTACAAAGGAGTTTATGACCAAAATTTTCGAAAATTTAAGACGTTAGCCAAATTTAGAGAAAATGGGAAGTTCTTAGAAACTGAAAAGTCAAAGAACTTGAGTAAGCTAAAAGAAGGATGATTTGGTATTAAATGCTAATATCCTTAACGCTTATGTTGACGATGCCATTAGATGGTAATTGGATGTTAATAGTTGTTAATAACTATTATTAGATGTTAATGATGTGTGAAATCCATATTAAATTGAATTATATGTTGATTGGTTGAACCTCATTCCAATTCAGAACTAATTTGAATATCTTATTAATAAAATATTCAGTGAAAAATGGAAGTTTGAATTTTAAAACAATTGGGAAAGATAGTTTAAATGATTATGAATTGTTTTCATAAAAGTTAGAATTTGATTTGAACTAGTTTTCAAGTAATAAAGACATGTTTTTAAATGTAAATTGAAAATGAATAGTAACGGGTAAAATTGAAGTTCGGTTAAGGTATCTAGGAGAAGTTTTAAGAAGATCTTCTGTACAATACTATCTTATTTATTTTTATAATGAACTTCAAGAAAATTTGGACTTCAAATAATAAATTTTGAAAATAATATTATTTTAATGATTAAAATAATATTGAAATGATTAAATAATGGAATATTAAATCCCAGAAAGAAATAATTGAAATATAGTTTCCAAAAATAATTATAGATGTTTTATATAATTAATAAATTATTTTGGAAGGATTTCAATTTAAACTTAAATATAAATCGAATTTTGTTTGAATATGACTTGTCGCACAGCGGCGGTTCACAAATTCCGACCATTAACTTTAAAATGATGTACCGAGAGATCCAACCGTCGGATTATCCCAAAACGAAAAACGTTGGGTTCAAAATGAAAAGAATTTTCAAATGGAATAGAAAGTTAAAAATCCAATAGGTAGACTTTAAGATAAGTTCAAATCTATTTTTGAAAAGGTAGCTATAAATGTAGTTTGGTGACTGGAATTGGAAACCTACTGAAACGGCCTTATAAAAATTATTAAAAATAGGAGTGAATTATGATAAATTAAAGTTAATGGTTGTTAAAACCCAAATTGGATTTAAACACCAAAGGTACACTAATGGTACTTCGCCAATATGGTAGGAGAATAAATTGGACCACAATTGCAATAGAATGCAAGTAAAAAGACAAAGGTTTATAGTGGTTTGATCTTATGAAATATCTACGTACACTTTAGCAATAATTTCCATTAGCAATTCAAGAGTTACAAGTGTAGAACCACTCAAAAAGACATTCATCCTCTCTCCATCACTTAGATCTCACTTTAATCAAATCAAATCAGCGAAGAACCGAGTAGATCCCTCTAAATGCAAAGGAAATGGTGGAGAATCTTCACTTGCTAAGATGCTTGAGCGCTTTTGATAGGACTCATGATGGATTCAACGCTTGATCTTTGCTTTGACATGGTATGAGGTGATAGGATCACTTAGAACAGGAGAGGAAGCAATTTGGCAGCCCTTCGGGTGATGGAAATCGGTCCCTAAAAGTAGGGAAGCCATGGCCTATTTATAGATGTAACGTCCAGCCTTTTTGACCGCTTCAAATTGATAATTTAACCAACTTAAAACGTTCAAATCGACAGATCGTTATTTAGCTTACAGAGTTTTAAATAGAACCAACACAGAAAATACAAAACAAATACATAACACAGTATTGAATAGCAAAATAAACTTTTGCATATTAATCAAAAATGTTTTGATACAAGATTTTTAATACAGCGGTATTGAAAATACAATTGAATACAAAAAGATATTTACTAGTTTAAAAGCTTCAGACGCCTTCTTCAGAATTCCCAACTTTGACTGTCTTCGAACCCTAAGCTGAAATCTTTAGAATTTGTACTGTCCAGGTCTGACCCGAGCGTTCAATGCAAAAACACAAAACACTCGAGTCAGGATTTAATATTGTTCAAATAAATCAATTTCAATAAGAACTGAAATATATTAGTTAATCTTCATAATAATTATAATTCATAAGCCAATATGCAGTTATATAGTATTTGTTCTATATTCGTTTACCCTTTCCCCGCGTCTGTGATCCCAGGAACTTGCGTATGCACACTTGTACATGTGTCACTGCCTCAGCATCCCGAAAATCACAGGTATAGCCGAGATCACAAAAAGGGGACATGATACATATGGTCACAACAATTTCTAATTGAGTGCACAGAACAACCTAGTAAGCAACATGCGGCATACAATGGTGTCACATGTATTAAAGCAAGATCAGTAAATCCATGGTGCGGCATAGACAGTATAGATATGTCATCCTTTACTTTAAATTTCAAAAATATGAGTATTATGACCAATTTACATAGAATAACCATCCCAATAAGGCCAGGCAGTACCATTCAAAAATTACATGGCATAAGACTTGCGTTTCCTTTATGTGTAGAAAATCATCATAGAGAGTGTTTATACTGCCAGTTTCAAAGGCCATTATCAATTATATATATGGTTAATTGTTTCCACTTACTAGCCATGTATAACCGTTTATTTTCCTAACTTTTTATCAAGTAATTTTTATTAGATAATATCCAACCGTGTGGGTTCAGTCTTAAGCGTGGTATGCATTAAAGTAAACAAAGTAGCATATGCATTTATAATTAATACAGGTCAACACAACATTTGAAGTGGATGCATAAAGGAATTTATAGCAAAGCCTGGAACTAACCAATAACTTGTTTAGGTGGATCTAACTGCCAAAAAAAATAAAAAATGCTATAAGGCATGACCAAGTTCCATTATTTTCATGTGAACAGACAATAACAGATAAAGCACGAAAGGCAGCGGAACTACAGGCCCGAAATGTTCAACCAATTTGCAAAGGCATGATAAATCAAGGTGAATATAAAGTGGGGCAACAATTTCAGATTTTGGCACTAAATACAGTTAGTAACCTAAGTTTGGATTCCAAAATCATGTACAACATTCAGTTCATATATTGGATTTGGTTTCATCCTTTTAAACATACAAATATGCCCATCCTTTTCAACCGTCTAGGAGAATTAACTTGGAAAGAAAAAGAACATAATTTTAATGCCATCATAATTTAGTGTATAAGTTTAACATATACTAGCAATGCAACAGTAATAACATACAGATCATGCATTTATCTCTCCTTAAGCTCCTTTTATACATAAACATAACATAACATTTATTTTTAACTAAAATATAGGGTATATTCCATATAGATGATAAGGTATGGTTTGCAGTCAAAAACGAAGCATGAGATTTCATATATTCCTGCGATAGTAAGCACAAGAAAGGGACGCAAACAATGTCCATTTCTGTATAGAGCAACGTTGGTAGCCAAGCTGCCATAATAGTACACTATAATAGAGCAAATTATATTGATTGGATGCATGTGTGGACACTAGTCATTAGTCAATGCAATTGCCTGGGCTTCATCTTGTAGTGTGTGGCCCATACAAATGACAATTCTTACAACAAAGGGAAATAATATACAAAGCGGTTTTCACACTGAACATTAGATGGACATTATCGTCTAACTACACTCTAGGAAACCCATAGAGAAGCATACCTAGTGGTAACGCTATTTCCACAAGTGTTCATCTTTTTGCAAGAGATGATTATAAGGTGGAACAACCATCTTCAAAAGGATGCCCAGGGCAACTAATTAGCCTTGTTTCTTCCAAGTTTAACATTAGAAGGAAAGGAAAAAAAAATTGGCATCTTTGTTTATAACTTTGCTAAGTATCACAGTAGTTAAAAATTTCAGCTCCATAAATGTGTTATATAGCTGTGTAACTTTTACAGAGAAGTAATCTTAGCAAAAATGTAAGCAATATGCTAAATTTTGGCAATTCCATTTTTATGGACAAAATTAGAGTTTTATCATGTTCAGGTGGTAATTTATAGTCCAACTTGGTATCCATCACTTATTTAGTTTCCATTGACATATGGGGTGACTTTATATTCTAGCCAGTTGTTTCATTTCGAATTTTAGATCGCTTAGCAATAGACTGTAAATTCACTGAAAAATTTACATGTCACTATGGTACGTATTACAAAATATACTGTGACTTTCAGGAAATAGATATGTACCGTATAGATGAGTCAACATAAAAGTAGTAGTCGAAGAACTCAAGTGTCAAACAAGTTTGCAATGAGCCGTACACTAGATGAACTAACATCTTCAGGTCATTCAACAGAGCAACCATATGAGTATTCAAGGCAATTCATATGTGCCCCATCTTCCCCTTTATTTTTATTTATTTTCTTCTTGAAATAAAACATATATTTATTTATTTATTAGAAAAAACCTTTAGCATTTCAAGAAACTCTACGAGTGATGACCCCAGCATACATACATACCTTTTGTACATAGTAAAGAAATTTTCCCAATGTTGATTTCTTAGGATAATGTAAACCAGCGGTTAAATGGATCAAGTGTTTATCTACTTTCTCAAATCTTGACATGGATGTTCAGGTTTCCCATGTTCATGACCAAACATATTCATAGTTTCAGGATTTAGCACTAATCCAACAAACAATTCGTATATTTATAACCTATCAAGTTCAATTTCCGACCGTCCAAACACAAAGAATAGAATCACGTATCAACAAGCAGCGAACATCAAGCACGAATTTTGACTAATATATTATAGTTCAGACTGATATTGAATTATTTGAAAATTGGATAAATCATGAGTGAATTGCTCACCTTAAACCAACGAAGAGAGAGTACGTAGGCGAGGAAGCTCGCAACAAGGGCAATCCGTGTTTGGGGCTTCGACCATAGAGACCATGCTTAAAGGCGATCTAATCTTCGATGAAAAGCAACAATTTGGAGCTTCGACAATGGTGGAAGACTGGTTGCGGTGAACGACGACAAGGAGGAAGCCGATCGATTTCGGATACTAATGGTAGCGGTTGATTTTAATATGTCGATGGAAAAGGAAACTCAATTTGATTTTTAAGGGATTAATTGAATAGGAAAAAGATTGAATCTTTTTTGAAGACGGTGGATTTCTGGTTTGCGATTTGGCTTCGGCCAGGGGTTTTCATAGAAGAAAATTTTGTGAAGATAATAACCACGTCCATCAAAACGTACAGCCTAGATTAGGCACATAAGAATCAGGGTATGGGTTGTCTCTATAAAGGATGATAGGTACTTGGCCATTGTTTCTTATTATAGGGTACGATAACTTAGATACAGTAGTGATGTCTATGCGTTTTTCACTGAGGTGGCTCGTGGATTTTGATAATACAAGACAGGAAATTATTTTGATTCGGGTCTTGTGCATTTTTATTTAGGGTAGGCTACACGTTACAATTTTATATGGTTAATATTCTACCATTATTTACATTGAACGCCCAACATTCGTACTGCCAACACGAACTCCAATGTGACAAAAATTGTACATATCACTTCGTCTTTGCGTTCTGAATCCAACAGAAATTATTTTGATTGTAATCTGACTCCGTTTGTATAACAAATATTTTATTAATTTAATTTCTTTACAAATACACACATATACAAGCCTTCCATGTATTTTAATAAATAAATCTCCAATTCGTTTAACGCTGAATAACGTTTATTTTATATTCATCTATTTACATTTTCCAGTCAATTTTCAAAATCCAATTAAATTATCCGATCAATTTGAATTCAAATATATTCCATAATAAATATTCGACTCTCAACCAACCATTCTGAAAATATCAAATTCAATTCATATTCAAAATAATATTTTCGATTTTTACTCTAGTATCAATAAAAAAATTGATTATTGATAGTTAATCCTTGAATTAATTTCATTTTCCAATTAATAGAAGAGCTTGGAGTGAAGTGGTGAGTTGAAATGTGTATATGCAGGCTATTGGTCGAATATACAAGTAATTACAGAAATACCACTGCCAGTTGTTGATAGTTGTGTCCAGCTGTCTACCAGAATCCATATTCGACCAACCCACAGGAAGCACGTTCGACCGACCCTACTTGTTCGACCGAACTGGAGGAACCATGTTCGAGCCACCTATCTTAATCGACCTTGTTGGTTCGAGCCTCTTTATTTGTTCCCGTGCTGTACGACCCTTACTCGTTCGAGTCTTGAGTGTCATGCTCGATCGATCCTAAATGCTCGACTTTGAGCTTCTAACCATGTTCAAACGATCTTGAATGATATGTCTGACCGACCCATAGCGAGTATGTTCAACTAAGCCTTGCAAAATACAACCATTCCTTGATGTTCGACCATTACTTGCTCGATCCATTTGAGACGTTCAAGTGGCTTTATGCTTAAAGCATGCTTGCGCTCGACCCTTAGCCTTATACCTATGTTCGACCCTTATGCTCGTTCGAGTGGTTTTATGGCTTGAACCATATTCGTGCTCGACTCATATGTTCGATCCATTAATGGGTGTATGATTTTTATGGATAAACATTTGCCCCTCGAAGTTTGTAATTTTTTGTTTGCAAAAAATTACGAGCTTCAAAATATATATAGCATCATTTAATGGATCGAAATATAGTCCTATTGCGATTTGAACGTTGAATTGGTTGTCATCACATAAACCTGGCTGAATGAACATTTAAGTTGATCATTCACCTTGAGTCGAACAAACGTCATGGATCGAACGAGCGCTTCGGATCGAACATGCCTATTCAATGGTTTGGGTCAGACATATTCAGGATCGAACACATCTTTTGAATCAACCAAACCACCTGGTCTAGCCTGACTCTTCGTCTCCCGGTCCTTTATATTACCTCGGCTCCTCACTTTTCTCCTTTGCTTACTTCCACTGAAAAATTGATTAACGGCGGCGACCTCTTCCATTTGAAATTCTTCAACGTTCCAATCCCCTCTTTTCCAAATCCGAATCGAATCTCATAACTGACCAGTGAAGTTTGCTCATTTTATCTTACAACGAAATCTAGCCGACTATGAATCGCCCCAAAACAACTATTCCTCTTAAATTAGAGCTTTCATACTGCTTGAAGGTGATTTTCCTTTTCTCTTTTACGTTGTTTTTGGTCTGTTGAGATATAGGACTCTGAAAGGAAGTGTCTGAAACACGGTTTGAATATGAATTAGAGTTTTTTGGGTGGATGTTGATGAGAATTGAGTGAACTTGACTGAAGTCAGACTGAGAATGTGCAATTGGATGTATTTATGGAGTTAAAATCATCCAAAATCCATCAAGCTTGGATTTGCACTTGATGCACACTAAGTGTTTGATCGAATGCCTACGCAGTGTATTTTCATTTGTTTTGTCAACTTTTTTGCACATTCGCACTTAAGTCTTACTGCCGATACTTGTGCTTGTAGCGTAGATAATTTGGAAGCATACTTTAGCAATGATTCATCCACGCTACATCATCCCAAACCTCGTTCGAACCGATGTACCATGTCCGACCCTCATGCTACCTGTCCGGTTTGACCCACTTTGGTTTGAGCATGTCCGACCTTATATAGGTTTGAACATGTTCGACCCTATGGAGTTGGTCATGTTCGACCAGCTAGGGTTCGAACATGCTCGACTCTGCTTGGATCTAGACATGTTCGACCCTGAAGGTCGGTCATGCTTGACCAGCTGAGGTTCGAGCACGCTCGACCCGGTTTGGGCTCAAACATGTTCGATACTCATAAATCGGACATGCTTGCTCTGGTAGGGCTCAAACTCGTTTGATTCTGCTTGCATATATATATATATATATATATATATATATGTATATGTATGTATGTATGTATGAGTTTCTTGGGAACGATCATGATTTCATTATTTGGTTGGAGTTTGTACTTTTTGATCCAATGGTCCTCTTTGATCTTTGCGTACGATGTCTACAAGGATTGGGGAGACTTCAAGCGAGGGAAACCCCGTATGTCGGACAAGCTCTCTGTGCCTGATACTCAGACTACTTCCTATTCATCTTCTTTGGCAATTTCCTTTGTTGCCCAAGCTCTGGCTAAACTTCAAACAATCATAGACATGCCTTGTTATACTCCTAGGCCTTGCAGCCCTGAATTCGCTGAACAATTCAAGGGTTGGTGTCTAAAGGGGTTTCACTTTGACCACTTTGACTTAGATATATACCCATCTGACAAACGATCAGTCCCTAATGACTTAGACGTTATAAAAAATCACTCGTTGGCACAGCTTGACGCTGCCGAGGATTAGATGTAGGAGCAACTTAGCCTTATTGGAAATTATACTATGCGCAAACTGGGTGCCTGGAATACCTTCGCTTGATTTTCAAAGGTTGAATAGGGAGAACCTTGAACACATTTTTACTTTAGAGAAGGACAAAGCTGCGCTTATCTAGGCTTTTAAATACCGAGATGAGATTATTCCAGAATTAGCAAATCTTGAGGCCAAGACAAAACCAGTTGGTACTCTCCCTTCCCCTTTTGCTTAGGTTGGGAAATGTTCTTTGTTATTTCCTTTCATGTACTAATGCTTTTAGTCCGGTTTTATATGCAGGGTGTCGGCCCTCGCTTACTGCTCTTATGCTATTTTGTGTCTGGATACTCTATGCTGAACTTGCGATATTGTGACTTGCTTTTGTGATGTTATGATGGAAATATGTTCTGCTTGTTGTATTTTCTTGTTTTGCATGTCCACAACGCAAATTCTTATGCTTCAAGTTACTTGCTCTGTAATTAAAACAAGCATCTGCACAATTCTGGACTCATACTCACCATCGAATGTTTATATCGATAGTGGACTAGTTTAAGAATTGAACTATAGCGAATTTTATTTTGAATTGAATAAAGTGTTTGTGCAGAATGGTTTGAAACTCATTGAATAGTGTCTGTACAAATACGATGTTCTAATTCGAATTCGCATTAACGCTTGAAATCTACTAATCGACTAAATCCGACCGTGGATTTCAAACTTATCATCTCAATGGTTTGTATAATGGTATACAATATTTCATATTTCAGAAACACGTATCTGTAATTTGTTTTTTGCTTCCTCTTTGATAAGCTTTGAGACATGTGCCCCTGTTTAAAAGGTCATAATTAGACTTCACTATGGGAAGAATTTTACTGCTCAATGCCTGTTTGCTTTATTAATTAGCTTTGACATCAGAAGCTCCGTAGGATGCCCCATGTCTTGAAGAGGCTGTTGTAATCCAGCATTCATCTTCTTCTGTTGACTGAATCGACATGATTGAATTCATTGAGCATTACTGGTCTCTCCTGCGGAGAAGTTGCTTCCTCTATGGAAAGAATTTTTGGGATTGTCGCATCGTTCCGAATTGCGAACTTCCGCGAGGTTTGGGTGAGGGTTGCATCGCTTCGTGCCACGAACTCGCACGCTTCGTTTCACTTATAGTGAACTCCAACGCTTCGTTTTGCGCAAAGAATTCCAGTGAACCTTTGGTGGGTTGCATCGCTTTGTGCCATGAACTCCCACACTTCACTTCACTTATAGTGAACTCTAGCGCTTCGTTTCGCGCAACGAATTCCAGCAAACCTTTGCTGGGTTGCATCGCTTCGCGCCACGAACTCCCACGCTTCGTTTCACTTATAATGAACTCCAGCGCTTCATTTCACGCAACGAATTCCAACGAACCTTTGGTGGGTTGCATTGCTTCACACCACGAACTCCCACGCTTCGTTTCACTTATAGTGAACTCCAGCGCTTCGTTTCGCGCAACGAATTCCAGCGAACCTTTGGTGGGTTGCATCGCTTCACACCACAAACTCCCAAGCTTCGTTTCACTTATAGTGAACTCCAGCGCTTTGTTACGCGCAACGAATTCCAGCGAACCTTTGGGTTTCAGATCCACAGCTGTTCGCTTCTCTCTTCGCCTTTTAAATGATTGAAATTTTCCTCAATTGCTTTTCAAATAGCTCTTTTCATCCTTGCCTTAGGCATATTGATGGTTACAGCATTTTGACATTTGAATTTGTGTTACTAGGATTGTCTCATTTGGTCGGAATTTGAGGAAGCGAACACCTACAGAACAACCTGCAATGAGAAAATCTTTTTTAGCAAATTTTGTATATTTTGCAAATAAGAGATTTACACAGGTAGATTAGATTTCATTCGTAAAGCTATTGTTCGGTATAATGCATGTAAATCATTAAGGACTGTTTACAAGAAAGTAGAACTTAGCAAAGAGTAAAGTAATGCAAGAGGTAAAGTAAAGATGATAGTGATCGCTTATTCTGAGCCGCAGATATTAAATCATCATCAATGGTCGTCAATTGATTATCACTCTTGAGTTAGTTGGAGCAGAAGCTACAATGCTTGGACCGAATTGGTCATTTGGTGCCCCTTGCCCTTGGAGAGTTGCAAAAGGATTTATGTCTTGGGAATTCTTCACATATTGTTGCAGACGGTTTTTCTTAATCATCTCTTCATTCAGTGATTTCAGATGCCTACACTCATTGGTAATGTGGCCTGGCTGATTATGGAACCTGCAGAACTTTCCGGGTCTGGTCATATGGTCATTCATTTTTATTGGCCAAGGCTCCGGGTAATCTTCTGCATCCCTTGTAGCAAGGTAAATGTTCTTAGGAGTGTCATTCAAATGAGTTAGCTCTAATGAATCAAGAAGACGGAACTTCTTATTAGACTTGTTGTGGTTCCTGTCATTTGTGCGCTTCTGCCCCTGAGTATTCTTTTGATTGGATTGAATAGCAGCACTTTTAGGAGCTTCAAGGAGTTGGTTACCACCAATGATCTGAAGAGGCATAGGATTATCGTCCATTCTCATGTACTCCTTTGCTTTCTTATAGAACTTATCTAGCGTATTTGGTTCCTTTATCTTTATCCATTTCCCTAATTTGCTTGTTTTGTTGCGTCAAGTAAGGCCATGAGAATTATACGTGGCTCTGGATTCCTCACTTCAGACAAGGCAACATTGAAGCAATTAAGAAAGTCTTTAACAATTTCCCTTGGTTTCTGTTTCATTGCCGAGAGCGTTATAGCATCATGGCTTTGGCAGCATATAAGCAGAACTGTTCTTGAAGTTTTTGGTTAGGTCAGAGAAACAGTCAATAGATTTAGGTGGAAACTTTGTAAACCATAATGATGCGGCACCTGCTAAGTATAGAGGAAAGTATGTGCATCTCATCTCATTAGTTGCTTTAGCGACACTCATATGCCATTCGTATTTGAATAAGAAGTAATCAGGATCAACAAGGCCATTGTACGGAGGCAAAGTTGGAGGATTGAATTCTTTGGACATTCTGCTTCGAGGATCCTTTCGGAAAATGGAGTCCTTTTGGGAGAGAAGTCGCGTTCTCTTTCATCATCTTTTCTAGCCTAATTATTCTTAATGATTTGTTCTATCATGTCCGAGATGTATTCTTCAGTGTTATGTCGCTTCGCGAAGCTGAGTTCCTTACCAAATGTTCGTCTAGGCAAACGGTCATGACTTGAGATCTTAGGTCCTTTGCCTTCTCGACGGGGAGGTGCCCCCATAGAAAAATTGGTAGCCTTTTGAACTTTCACCTCGGAATGATTCTTAGCTTATGATTTGAACTCTTCGATGTTAGCTTCGTCCTTATCACTCAACCAGTCATAATAGTCTTTCATGTTATCGTTGCAGTTATGATCGGAAGTGGGCGATTTGTCATTTTCTTCAAGATCAACATGGAATTTCGGAGGGGCTGGATTCGATCGAGCATGAAGGACGACGTCAAGTTTCTCCATCATAGCTTTAGTAGAAGCATCCACTCTTTGATTTATGCTGGCAATAGCGACATTTAATTCATTTCTAGCCATACCATCTCCACTTACCGAATTTTCACCAACATCAAAACGGTTAGCAAGCGGTGTTTCTTCATTAGCAATATTATTAGTATTTCCGACATCTTTGCTTATGGTCTTCTTAGATTTCACCATTATGTTGGAGAAGGCTTAGAACTTTAATGCAAGGCCTTCAACCTTGAGAGAGTGAGAGAAGGAATGACAAATGCGACCCTACGGTGGGCGCCAAAATGCTAAAACCCAAATTGGATTAAAACACCAAAGGTACACTAATGGTACTTCATCAATATGGTGGGAGAATAAATGGGACATCAATTGCAATAAAATGCAAGTAAAAAGACAAAGGTTTTATAGTGGTTCGATCTTATGAAAAATCTACGTCCACATAATTTCCATTAGCAATTCAAGAGTTACAAGTGTAGAACCACTCGAAAAGATATTCATCCTCTCTCCGTCACCTAGATCTCACTTTAATCAAATCAAATTAGCGAAGAACCAAGTAGATCCCTCTAAATGCAAAGGAAATGGTGGAGAATCTTCACTTGCTAAGATGCTTGAGCACTTTTGATAGGATTCATGATGGATTCAACGCTTGATCTTTGATTTGATATGGTAGGAGGTGATAGGATCACTTAGAACAGGAGAGGAAGCAATTTGGCGTCCCTTCGGGGTGATGGAAATCAGTCCCTAAAAGTGGGGAACCCACGATCTATTTATAGAAGAGCTTGGAGTGAAGTGGTGAGTTGAAATGTGTATATGCAGGCTATGGTTCGAACATACAAGTAATAAATGCTACTACCAGTTGTTGACAGCTGTGTCCATCTATCTACCAGGAAGCACGTTCGACCGACCCACAGGAAGCACATTTGACTGACCCACAGGAAGCACGTTCGACCGACCCTACTTGTTCGACCGAACTGGAGGAACCATGTTCGATCCACCTATCCTAATCGACCCTGTTGGTTCAAGCCTCTTTGTTCGTTCCTGTGCTATACAGCCATTACTCATTCGAGGCTTAAGTGTCATGCTCGACCGATCCTGAATGCTAGACTTTGAGCTTCTAATCATGTTCGAACGTTCTTGAAAGATATGTCAAACCGATCCATTGGGAGTATGTTCGACGGATCCTTGCAAACCTTGATGTTCGAACCTTACCTGCTAGATCCATTTGAGACGTTCGAGTGGCTTTATACTTAAAGCATGCTTGCGCTCGACCCTTAGCCTTAGACCTATGTTCGATCCTTATGCTCGTTCGAGTGGTTTTATGGCTTAAACCATATTTGTGCTCGACTCATATGTTCGATCCATTAGTGGGTGCATGATTTTTTTGGATAAACAATGGTTTTGAAAAGATTTGGGCAAGAATTGTGAAGTTTTGAACTATGATTGGAATTTTTTGACTTTTGACCTGATTTACTTAACATAGTAAATCAATATTTTGAAATTTATCTTGAAGCTAAATTAGAATTTTTCAAACTTAATTTCATTAGATTAGAATGGAAATAATCTTCGAATAATTCAATAATGAATTCTGTAGTTACATAGACACTATTTGAGGAATTTGGAAGATACAGATATCGTTAATCCCCATACGATATTGGTTGATTTCTGTGATGACCCGAAAATCCGGTACCTTTTGAGTCGACCAAACAACCCAGATTCAACCCAAAATGCACTGGAAACCCAGATGCCAATAGAAAGAAATTAGAGGGTGAGATAAGAAAGAAATATTAGAATAGAAGAAGAAGAAGAACCAACACAACACAGAGTCTCACATCACAGCGGAACAAAATATAATATAGAAATAAATCTTTATTGAGAGCTTTAAAATACTTACAATAATCAGAGTACATCAACATATCTGGACAGTTGTAATAGCCTGTCCTCATATACAACACACAGCGGACTAGTATCTATATAGTATCATACGTCTGAACTCTTCCGGCTCGTCTTCTGAAATTCACAGTATCCAAATCTAAACCTATAAAACCTAGTTTAACCCGTGCACTACAAACGCCGAATCAGTGTGGTGAACCCGACTGAGAAAAACACACCAAGTTTAAAGGTATCACACAACTTGATTTTAAAGTCAAAATCTTTCGAAAGAAAAGGATAATTGTAAGACCAAATCCACACATAATGTAACGATCCATATTTTTTATCGTTTTATTTAATATTTAAATATGTTTTAAATATTGTTTTGGAATTTAATTAGCTTGCATTAAATAGTTTTGAATATTTTATTAATAAATAATAATTTAATTTCGATATAGTCGGAATAAGTTGGAATTATTGTATAATGTAAATTAGACAGTATGGAAATATTTATTTAAGTTTATATTGAATTAAATTAACGATTTCGTTTATTAAACGATGTTAGAATGTATAATTTATAATTTTATTATAAAACAAACTGCAGTGGCGCGGTAGTTCGTAATATTACGTTTTGAACTTTAAATGGCTATATAGGATCCAAAATAAGTCGGATTTCCTCGAAACAAGAAACGTCCGAATTTATTGGATAATATTTTTCTCATGGAAGAGAAAAATCAAAATTTCATGTTGTATATTTTGTTTTATGTCCAAATCAAATTTTCAAATAATAGCTATGGAATTCGTTCATAAATTATAACATTTATTTATATAAAATAAAAGGGTTTTTATTTTATTTAATATTGATTTGACTTGGAATTTAACCCGGAGTATTTTATTTTGAAACTATATGAAATTCTGATCAAGTATGGTCGATTATAATATTTTTTTATTATTATATTGAGGTGTTTTTAAATTGGGTTATTTTATTTTAAATTGGACCCTTAAAGAGGGATTTTATTCAAACAACCACCAATTTCAATGAAACAAATTTTATTAAGACTGTAACAGTTAATTATTGTACAATTTCAAGTTTCCTCACGATTGTAGTATGTATGGATTTGTACGAACTTAAAACATCTAACATAGATATTATAATATATATATACTAAAATAAAAAAAATCTTTAGTCCCTTTCATTGTGTCTTATCTATAAAAATATCCCTGTCACCGACGTTAAAAAAACAGGCTAGATATTTCTTTTTCCGTTGGTCAAAAGTTTCAGCAGAAGTAAATGCATTTGTCCTTTGTTCACATACACATGACCGATGGAAAGAGATACCTCATTTCTATACAGCACTTTGTTCTTTATGATCTTCAACAAAATAAAGATCCCTACTGTTTTTCTTCTTCTGATAAAATCTCGAAAATTTTAAAATTCATAAACAAATCACAGGAAAAATACTAAAATTTAGAGGATTGTTTCTTCGATTTAATTAGTGCGAGATCTTCATCTTGGCATGCTCTTTGTTGGAAACGATCCCATTTTGACTATTCGCACTTTAGGCAGTGCTTAAGACTGAGAACCCTTAGCAAGGTAGGCATCGGTTGGCAAGGCAGTGCTGTCACTAGATTTGGGAAATTCAAAACATACGGAGTAGCGTTCGGGTTTTTTAGAGGAAGGTTTTGCAAAGTCTGCAACGCATCGGGGCTGTTGAAGCTTGTCCAAGGAGGTGCGTAGGCGTAGGGATGATTGATGTACGGTCAGTACAATGTTTGTGATGAAGGGTGGCCGGAGTTGTGTGTCACGGCTGTGGGGTCGGTCCCAGTCCTGGTGGCATGGAGTATGCGCGGCGGAAGTTTCTCACGATGATGGTAGTTTATGTGGAAGGAGTGCATATTGACATGAAAATAGAGAGGAGAGATGAAGTGTGAATGTTTCAGTTTGCAAATGGGTGAAGGAGCTGAAGGCTTGGGGAGTTGAGTTTTAGACATGATTGTGTGGAATAGTGAACTGAAAAAATAATAATAAAATAGTTGACGGGGAAGAAGAAGTTAACTGGGAAGGGAATAATGCATGCGGGAAGAAGAAGATAGGGTGGGGGTGACGTGGGTTCTGATATATTTTGGGTTTGGGCTTCGAACAAAAAAAAAACAGGTATAGTGAAACGACCCAAACTTCCCTGATTCTCGAAGAGACGGAGGGGCCCATATTGTTTTGAGAACATGACGCATCAAAACACAAACCATAGAACATTTCATTGCTATTACAACAATTTACATCAGAGTACAAGAATACAATAGAGTTCAAATAATATACAACAGAAAAGTATCAGAGATTTAAATTACAAAACGGCGGAAAATATATTTTATGAATATAATGTGCAGCGGAAAACATCAACTACCACAACTGAAATAGATACACGGATACAAAGCATTCTGAATATAGCTCCAGCCATAGCCCAGGATCTTGTGAAAATAGAATCTGCAAAACCAAAACTACTAACTACCCGTGTGGAAAATATAAGCACCCAGAGTTTAGGTGGAAACAATAAACTCCGAGTCGGTCATGGGACTGGTGTGAGAACTAAAACAGTTATTAACTTTATTTTAAAGTTTGGTAAATCAAGGGACCACACCGTATAATACGGAACGGGTTTGCTCCCAAGAACACCAAAAACAAACAACGCAATGCTAAAAAGGAAAATGAAGCCATTATAAGACTCAGGTCCCATCACACAATGCAACGCAAGCCGGAGGATAGAGTTTTACCTTATAATGGACAAATATGCTTGGTACATGAAATTTATCTTTTATTATTACTATAAGTGAAGAAATCAACTTCAAATATAAATGTATCAATCACAGATGGAATAGTACCTCATCCTACTTTGTTGCCATATAGGTTTACAACTAAAGCCCAAAAGTCACATATTGGAAATTGGAATTCCATCATGAGTTAAGGCAAGGGATGGCTCTTCCTATTCGAGACACTCGACCAAATGCCACAGGATCACACCTACGGGAAAACCTTGGTTCCTACAGGGCCGGTCCACACTTACTTTAGTGGATTAATTATTTCTGAACACATGTTTCCCAATCCTGTCGGACCTATCACTTGGCCAGTAGCGACCAATATATCCGAGGCGCCTCGCAATCCGTCACCCACATAAGTAGAAATGTCTGGGCTCCATACCATGACACCACGTCTAGATAGAAAGAAACGTCATGCACTCCCTGCGTCCCTGATCTCGTTTTAGACTCATGCCGGGGTGTGAGGCTCACGAATAAACGCTATACACAAAGCTATGCTAATTAAAGTCGTGCTTTGATTATCATGCACAAGACTCTGCTTTTCAACGAAAGCCTTGATCATTTGCATCTCCGCATGCCACACTGACAATTCATGCCATACACCTGATGTCTACAATATATAACCTCTAAGCTCGTACGTCTTAGAGAAGGGTGTTAAGAAAGAGAATAAATTCTCCACCACCAAACTGATATATATTTAATAGAAATCTATCAATACAGAATGAAATCCAATGTCAGACACACATCCTTTACAAGTCTGTTCTAGGTCTGAACGAAACCAGAGGCACCTTATTCCACGTCCCATATGTCCAATACAGGAGAGAGGACCTCGCATATCCGGTCGATCTCCAAGTACGTCTGGAAGATCACCACTTATTACCTTGTCTTGGGTGTATAGCCCAATCAAGACATCAGTAATCATCCAAACGATGTGAAGATCTCCAGTCTTCAACCACTATCTTCATCATTGACTTTTAGTTGCCGTATAAGTTATTCAAAATGGGATAAACCCGGTCTTTCCAAATAACCCGCGTATTTTATAATCAATAATATCAAGTGCTATAAAAACACATCATACGACTAATTCCAATTCAGAATATTCTCTTATTCAAAAATTCACATCTTAGGGGAAAGATTCCCATTAATTTTATCAATGATAAGTTCTTTTAAACTTGTTCTTTAATCTTCCTTTAGATATCAATTTCAAAAGATTTTATTTTATCCTTTAACAATTTTAAACGAAATTAGGGTTTATAAAACTATTCGGGATTATTGAGCCTTACCAAAGTAATTGTTTATTTTATTAATCCCAATCCCAACCTATTCATCCCATGGAGCAAAACTGGTAGTACTCCATATCTAACACCCACTGTGTCATTGGTAAAAATTAATTACCATTACTCGTTTCCAATCTAATTAAAGATTTAACTATTGCATGGAGTAAAACTGGTAGTACACCATTCTCGAACATTTCTTGAATTCAGTAAATTTAATTACCACATTCACATTCCAATCTAATTAAAGATTTATTAAAACTCCAACTTGGTTTTAAACTCAAAAATCATTACTTTATGATTATCCAACTTTAAGAAATTAATCGTGTTTTAAACTGGGTTAAAGAAACAATGTTATTAAAAACACAGTTCACAATAAACCCAAATCAACTTCCATTAATTATGGAATCTTCACAGAAAAAAGATCAATATATAATTGATATAAATTTCCATATCAGATGAATAATATAAATGGAATAACGACAAAGTCTTTTAAATTCCATATATAGCAACAGTCTTCCTTCACAGAAGCTCATATAGATTATTAATAAATCATACTCCACTCAGTTCCAATTTAATGTATTAAATTGGAAAAAAATTACTTTGGAAAATTTCCATTAAATCTTAATTAAAGGATTTATAAATTCCAAATCATATCTCCACTGTTAATTGGGTTTTAAGAACAAATGTTGTTTTAAACATCGTTCATAATGAACCCAAAATCAACTACCATTTAATTCCAATTTATGTTTATAAATTGACAAACTTCATTAACCTTAATTAAAAGATTCATTCTTTTCTCAACGGGGTTTAAGAATGGTGTTATTAAAGACACCATTCAAGACAAACCCAAAATCCAATTTGATATTAAATACAAGGCTCTAAATAGAAATTATATTGACTTATATTCAATATCAAATTCTGAAACTAATGGATATATTAATGGGAATAACGATAACTATATCTTCCAAATTCCTCGATAATATTAGTATAATCATGGAATCTAATATCGAAATATTCTGAATATTATTTCCATTTAAATCCTTTCCAATTCTAACATTGGAAAATTTTGGTTATATTAAAACCATTCCAATTTGTTTAGTTCTTATCTCAAGTTGCAAAACAACTTATTCTAATAAAAATATCTTTTATCTTTACAAATGTGGAATATTTCACCCAAATTTTTTCCAAATCATTTATTATAATTTTACATAATTTATTCATATTTTTTTTATAATTTTATTAACGCCATTTCAATCGATTTTCATATACGGTCATCGAACTGAATTACACTGACCTTTTCCGAAACTGATTTGGACATATTTTAAAATCTAACCATTAGATTTCAAATTTCTTATTATCATTCAAAAGCTCTTTTCAATACGAACCCATCGGTTCCGATTTTAGGAGAACCCGACTGTCGGATCTCCCATTACATCAATTTGAAGTCGATGTTCGAAATTCGCGAACGGTCGCTGCAAGATACGTTCTATTCAAACAATTTTAAATATATATATATATATATAATACTTCGTCGATTTTCTTTTTAAAACTTATTTTATAAATCATTTATAAATTCATTTTAAAATGATTTCAATTTTATTTTCAATTTTAAACCAAAATTGAATATTCCATATCGTTACAATATTAAAATGATAATATTTTCAAAATATCAGATTCTGAAATCAATTCTTTTCCATATTCTTTATAAAAATGAATAAAATCGATATAAAAATCCATTCGAGTTAAAATAGCGTTTCTATACTTAATTCAGCTTCATATTTTTTTATTTTCGTGTCCATCCAAAACCGAACATCAAAATCAAATTTTGAATCTTTACTGAATATTCTTTTAAAATATTCGTTTATATTCCGAATTGGAATCAGACTCAATCAATTACCATATAATTTTATTTATTTGGATTCCATACGTAGCATGTATTCAAAAATAGTGATAAACAACTACTAAACAATCAATTCAAATTCAGTGCAATTTACAACTGTATAAGCATTAAATAATTAAGTAATGCTTATAACAATCTGTCAATCAATCGGTTGACATACAATTAAATCCAAGAGAGATGTGAATTAATTATCATCGCCAGACCCGTGTGGGATTTTAAAACATCAATAAATAATTGGTCGATGTGTAAAATTATCATTCCAATACCTGTGTGTTATTTACATCACGATTCATGTGAATTCATATACAGTTTAATAATAATGGCATTAAAACTGTAAACATCAAACAAATATTGCAATCACAGGCAATTAGTATAATTTCAGTCATAGATATAATAATTATTGAAATAGTTTGAGTGAGAGAGTTCTCACTTTGATTTCCCTTCCGTCTGTCTTTATTTGAAGATTTTATTTTTAAACTAAATTAAACGAGCGTTGGAAATTGAAGATCATGGATTGTTGAGTGAGAGAATTCTCCCAAAATACTTGACGATAAATGATCAAACTTGTATGAAATTGAAGATCATGGAGAGCTCTCTGATTTTCGTTCAATGAGTTTTCTTGAATTGTTGAGTGGATTAAGGGAAAAGCAGGCAAGAAGTTCCAAATGATTTTGGCCATAAGCCAGTTTTGAACAGCGGCCCGATTTTGGGAAAATGAATTAGGGTTTTGGAATTTTCTGATTGGCCCATATGTATATATATATATTATTTAATTCCAATATTAGTGGTTTATCAATCCGAACTCCAAATCAAACCCAACGATTGTCGCCCCTAGCCTAACACCCCCATTTCGAACACATGGGATATGTTTCATAAGCAAATTTGACTGTTTTGATCAGTTTTGATCAAAATTAAAATGTAAATTAATATAACGGTCAATATTGAATTTCAACGTACATTTTAACTTACCGGGGCCACATACCGACTCCAAAAATTATGAAAATTGAAATCTAGCTATGTTTTGATGATACGGTCCTAATAAAATTAATTTCGTCGAATTTGGAGGCCGTTTGAAAAATGGCCTTTTAATTGGTCTATTAAATTCAAACTAAAATTGAAAACACGTTTAAATTCACTATGCTCACATATTAATTCCAAAAATTATGAAATTTTAAACCTAGCAATAATTTGACGTTCCAAATCTAAAAAAAGTGGTTTCGTCGGAGGTCATTTGCAAAATGGTTATTTTTAAGGGCTATGTATTATATTAAAATATATAAAAATTCCATAATGACTATTTTAAATTTTAAACTGGACATAACTTACAATTTATAAAGTGAAATCTCAGTTTCTTACTTTCGTTAGAAAATTATAATTCATAATATTCCAACGTTTCTTGTTTCATCAAATTCTGACTTATATTGAATTATGTATATTCAATTGAAGTTCAAAACCAAATTTTCAAACTACCGCGCCATTTCAAGTTTGTTTTATAATTAAAATAAATTTATGCGTTCTAAATTTGATTTAAATAAATTTTAAATCGTTAATCAAAATAAATCATTTTAAATTATTAAAATCCATTATAAAGAAATTTTAAATTGGTTTAGAAATTCCAGGTTGTTACAATCTGCCTGAAACACCCCACCTCCGTTAGGGTCACTCTCAAAGGGAATGCCCTAATTTTGGTGGAGGTTTATAAGTATAAGTCACAGATACACAAGACAGATATAAATACACATATTTTTGAACAGCGGAAACAACATCAACTTTTATTTCATCAAAAATACGTGTTACACAAACCATGCCATAATTGTCTTACAATATTTTCAAAAACATTACATTTCCATAACTGTCTTGATTTCATAATTTAAAGAAGCATAAAAACATAAGTAAACTGCATAAGTCCCCATAGTCGCTATCCAAAGTCATAGTCCAAAACGAAAGAGATCCAAGCAATACATTCTTTCTCTTCAAGCTGGATGTGAAAACTGGTCAAGCTGCGGTATTCCCTCCCTGTGGACCTGGGGGGGGGGGGGACGAAAGAAAAGAAGACGAAAGAAAAGTAGAGTCAGACATAAATCCTGAGTAAGTCTAGGACTATTCAGTCTATAAATAAAGAATTGGGCATAATAAGTATAAACCGGAAATGGGAAAGCACTATAAACTAAGTTAAGTTGTCTAGAGTCGAATGTACTATCGTACCCCATATTAATCTCTGCACCCCTATAAACTAGTTCCCAATAGGCACCCCATAATCAGGGTGAAGTGATCCATTTCTAATGATCGGCTCCTACTCGCATGGTTACATGTGTCTTACGGCCCCTGATGTTGTAGCTACCTATGTTGGTCCCACCATGGGGTGTATCAAGTCCTATGGTGGTGGCCCGACACAATTCTAGAATACACAGGTATACTACTGGTGCCCAGTGCCTAATTTTTCTGCGCCGGAGTGTGTGCACGTCCGCACCCCGTTAGAACCTACACTGCTGCACCACCGCCATCAATTTGACCTCTTACAGTCAGCCCAGTAATCGTGCCCCACCCTGCCTAGTTCAGGGTATCCTGATACACCTTGTAGGGTTACTGCTGAAAAGGGTCCCCCGCTACTAGGTTTTCTATTTCTAGCCAACATGCTAAGTTGGTTAAGTGTTTTGTAAACCTAACCCCCAATCAGTCTGTATAGTTTAGCATGTTCAATTTGATTAAGTATTAATTCAATTTACTTAATCCTATCAATCCTAACTCAGCCTTAATTGTCTTATTAAAGCCTCGACCTCTCACATTAGACAGGTATTGTTGTGACTGCCTGTTGCCGGTTAGTTCCGGGCAGTCTTACGTCACAACTCAGTCTAACCTCGGGTCTTTATTGGGCTCAATGTTTAACCACCCACATTGGATAGGTATTGTTGTGACTACTGGACAGCCGGGCGGTTCCGGGCAGGTTTACATCACAACTCAATCCAACCTCGGGTTAAACACATCGTATTTTCTAAGTTTACATATTTTGTCTCTTTTCTTTTTATATGTAAATATTTGCAGCCCATTATTCAATTTCATCTTTATTGGGTAAAATTAATTTATACCCCTTAAATGTTCTCAAAAGTCATTGGCATGCGTCAGACATGCCAACACATATGTTTTATATTTTAACCCGACGTTATTACCCCCGTTTTATACGTTCGCTATAACATAACATATGTTGGGTTTAACATTTAAACCCAAATTAGCCACATAAAAAGGGGAGGCTTAGAACATGGTGTTTATATATTCTAAGTAATATCATAAAGGGGAGTGTGAACACTTGAACTTGCAACATAACGATCTAATTAACATAAATTAGGCACTTGTGAACTTGCATACAATCATGACATAAAACATACTTAAACATGAATCATGGTTTTTATCTAGTCATGTAAACTTGCATCATGTGTCACATATATTATCACATGATTTTGATACCAACATAGGCCTAAAACATATTTTCAATTAGGCATAACACCAAACGTAATCTAGTCATGTTCATAGAGTCAACACAAGTTCACAAAGATGCTTACTTTTGTCACTAATACAATAGTATGTTTTTACGCTAGAATCATAATTCCTATTTCATCATAAATTCATATGAATCATAATACCCAAATGTATCCAACTACACTAAACATGATCATAAAAATATACATAGAAGGGTCTAAAGTCATGTTGGCATAAATAGTGAATCACATACTTGCATGAATCTCAACTTTGTTGAAATAAACTACCACACACATATAGTTGTTAACTTTCAACATGAATCATATACTTGTAAATATCCAATAGGTCTAACATCATTATACCACAACATCCCAAATCTATTCACAATTAGAGTCATAGCAACATACGATTATGAATTATCATCACCACAAATTTAGTACAATTCCATTTCTCATTTTACACAAACCAAAACACAATTATTCATTCACATCGGAATAGCACTCTACTTACAACGTATGACAAATCTTCAATTCAGGTTTCTGAATTCTGAATTTGGAGATGCTATCCTTTGTTGTAGGCGTTGTTTTGATTTAATTGTCGTTGCTTTAATCTTTCGAATCGTCTCCTAATCGTCTCTCAATTTTGATGGCTACTCCTAGTCTTTCTTCAGCAGCATGACGGTCTCATTCTCATTTTTATTTGTATGAATTAGGTGGAGTCTTAGGTCCTTTTTATAGAGTTTGTGAATTGATTAGGACCGTCAATGGAGCTTAGATTAATACTAGCCGTTCGTTTGAAGGAGAGACCAATCAGGAGCTGACACCTAGCCCTAGTGACAAGGCAAGACTCAGAAATTCGGCCAAGCACAGACCAGGCCAGCCAGGAGGGGCTGGGTTCGACCTGGCTCAAGGGCCAGGTCGACTACCCAGTCGACCCCCAGGTCGACTATGTAGTCGACCTGGTTGCCCCAGGTCGACTACCCAATCGGCCTGGGTGCCTTAGGCGGGAAAATTCCCGCCCAGCCCAATCTGGGTCCGATTTTTGAAATTTGAATTTGTTTCTGAGCTGTTTGAATTTTAAACTGAATTCTGAAACTTCCGGAGGTCATATCTCCCTTATACGAAGTCCGTTTTACGCAAACTCGGACTCTATCTCAAGCAGAATTCCGAGACGAATGCAATGGCGTATCCCTTTTCCCTTAATTCTTTGATTTGAAATTAATTATACTTTAATTTGTGAATTTCACTGTTATAGAATACACGGGGTGTTACATTCTCCCCCACTTAAAAGGATTTCGTCCCCGAAATCTTCAAGTTTAGGAAGAATGTATATCCTAACATCCAAACGTCCATCTACTCATCCATCAAACACGAGCATCCATTGTCCTTAAAAGACTTCTAATGCTTCATGATCATATGCAAAGTGTGTGTACATGTACTTATCTAATGCAAGATCAGTCGGTCTATTGATTCAGTTGACCTCCTTAATACAAATTATGTAAGTGTCATGAATCCATTATGTATGCAAATTTTTCCTATTCATGATTCTACATGAGTGTACAATCATTCATATAAATGCAACATCCATATGACAACACATTAAACTTCAACCATATACGAATATAAATACATATATGCATATGCAATATGAAGTGACTGAGCCGATCTAAAACTTAGCTTGTGTGTGTATATGCAACCACGAGCAATCACTTGCAACCACTAACAACCATCATCCATAACATGTTTCAATTACATGTTTTCATCCAAAGGGTTTCTTACCTAAAAGATAAGGTCAAGGAGATATACCTAAAAAGATAGATAAAAGCGCAACTTAAGGAAAAAGTAAGATCAAAGATGTACCCTCGAAAAGAAAAGGGTAGGCTGCGCGTATTCTACCCTCAGTTTCCCCAGTTGCGTCTTCCTTGGCGTCGCTCCACTGAACTTTGACGAGCTTGACTTCGTGGTTGCGTAGCTTTTTCACTTCAGTTCCTAAGATGCGTGTTGGAACTTTCCTCACGGTTGCTTCGCATTCCACTTCAGCTTCTTCTAGGATGTTTGGATCTACCACTTCAGCAGATTCATGTAGACATTTTCGGAGGTGTGAAACGTGAAAGACGTTGTGAACTCCAGCTAGTTTGTCAGGTAGCTCTAATCTATAGGCCATTTTCCCAATTTTCTCGATGATAGGGAACGGCCCTACGAACCTTAGTGCTAGCTTCCCTGTGGTTCCAAAACGAACAACGTTCCTTAGAGGAGATACCTTAAGAAAAACTCTGTCCCCAACCTCAAACTCAAGGTCGGTCCTTCTCTTGTCGGCGTAGGATTTTTGTTTGTCTTGGGCTGTCTTCATCCTTCTTCGTATTAAGTCTACTTTCTCTGAAGTCTCTCGGATCGTATCTGGTCCAAGTATGAGCTTGTCAGTAGACTCCCACCAACAAGTGGGCGATGGGCACGGTCTTCCATATAAAGCTTCGAAGGGTGCCATTCCGATGGTGGCTTGGTAGTTGTTGTTGTAGGCAAATTCCACCAAAGGAAGATGGTCCTCCCACGTCCCTCCGAAGTCAAGAACGCACAGTCTTAAAAGGTCCTCCAAAACTCTGTTCACTCTTTCTGTCTGGCCGTCGATTTGGGGATGATAGGCAGTACTCAAGCATAACTGTGTGCCTACCGCTTCTTGCAGACTCCGCCAAAACTCACTTGTGAAGATAGGGTCTCGGTCACTAACAAAGCTGGAGGGTATTCCATGGAGTCGAACAATTTCCTTGAGCTACAGAGATGTTAGGGATGAGGCAGTCCTTTTACTCTTGACAGGTAAAAAGTGGGCGCTTTTAGTAAGCCTATCCACTATTACCCAAATGCTAGTGTTGCCTCTTCTAGACCTAGGCAGCCCATCAATGAAGTCCATTGAGATGCTATCCCACTTCCACTGCGGGACCTCTAGAGGATGGAGCAGACCGCCAGGTTTCTTCTGTTCCGCCTTAAACTGTTGGCAAATCACACACTTAGAAACGAAATCTGCCATGTCCTTCTTCATGCCGCTCCAAAAGAAAGTTCTTTTTATGTCCTTGTACATTTTATCTCCACTTGGATGTATCGTCATCTTGGAGTGATGTGCTTCTTCGAGAACCGTCTTTACTAAATCCCTTGTCTGTGGGACGCATAGTCTTCCGTCTTGCCTTAGCCAACCCTTATCGTCGATGGAGTATCTGTTGTGGTGACTTGAAGTCTCACCCCTAATTAGCCTATCAATCATCTCCACAAGCTGAGGGTCTTCGCGTTGTGCTATCCCTATTGAGTCCACTAAAGTCGGGTGTACTTCAAGAGATGCTAGCAAGCCCGGTACAAAATCGGAGGAGGGCCTAAAGTCAAAGCTGGCTATAAACTCTAGGCTTTGCCTTTCAACAAACAACGGGCTTAGGGTCAGTTTCTTTCGGCTCAACGCGTCTGCCACTACGTTGCCTTTGCCTGGAGTGTAGGAGATCTCGAAATCGTACGAGGCAAGAAACTACATCCACCTTTGTTGCCTCAAGTTAAGATCTTTCTGCGAGAAAAGATATTTCAACGATTTATGGTCAGTGTAAAGTTCGAACTTCTCACCTAGGAGATAGTGTCGCCAAGACTTGAGTGCAAAGACGATGACAGCTAACTCAAGATCGTGGGTCGGGTAGTTCTTTTCATGAACTTTCAATTGCCTTCCACCATAAGCTACTACCCTCCCTTCTTGCATAAAGACAGCACCTAGTCATGTCCTACATGCATCTATATAAACTGTGAACATCTTGCTTCCATCTGGCAACGTCAGAACTGGGGCTGTTGTAAGAGCCCTTTTTAGTCGTTGGAAAGCAAACTCGCAATCTAAGTCCCAATTGAACACTAGATTCTTCTTTGTCAGCCTTGTGAGCGGAGCTGATATTTTTGCAAAGTCTCTGATGAATTTCCGATAGAAGCCTGCAAGCCCGAGAAAGCTTCGGACTTCTGTTGCATTCCTTGGTGTCTTCCAATCCTGCACCGCTACTACCTTAGCAGGGTCCACAGCTAACCCTTCTTTGGATACTATATGCCCAAGAAACCTTACTTCCTCTCTCCAAAAGTGGCACTTGGAGAATTTGGCTTTTAGCTGATGGACTCGCAGAGTTTTCATGATTGCCCTTAGGTGCTGAGCATGCTCTTCTTCATTCTTTGAGAAGATCAAGATATCGTCTACGAAGACCACTACGAATTTGTTGAGGAATTCTCTGAACACCCTACTCATCAGGTCCACGAAGTAAGAGGGTGCATTTGTCAAGCCGAAAGGCATGACAAGCCATTCAAAGAAGCCATCTGGGGTTCTGAATGCTGTCTTATCGATACTATCTTCAGCCACCCTTAGCTGATGAAATCCGGTTGCTAAATCGAGTTGGGAGAAAACAGACGCTCCTACAAGCTGATCAAATAGATCGTCAATTCTGGGGAGAGGGTGCCTATTCTTTTTCGTTAGCTTGTTGAGCTCCCTATAGTCAACACATAAACGGAGTGAACCATCCGCCTTTGTGGCGAACACCACTGGAGCGCCCCATTCTGAAATGCTCCTTCTAATGAACCCATTCTCTAGAAGCTCTTTAACCTGTTTACTGAGCTCTTTCCTTTCCTGTGGAGCCATGTGTCTAACGGGCAACGCAACGGGCTTTGCATTATCTACAAGATATATGCGGAAGTCTATCTCCCGCTTTGGAGGTAAGCCCTTCACTTCTTCGAAAACATCCGGATATTCATGGACCACCCTAACCGATTGCAAACTCTCAACCGAAGCATCTAGCGATTCGAGATAACTAAGCATAACCGCATACGAGGGATTACAAGTAATTCCAGAGTGTTACCGAGTTGGGTCAGAAGCCTATCCATCCTTTTCTCACAATCAAGGATGGCACCATTACTGGATAGCCAATCCATGCCCAAAACCAAACCATATCCCGAGAAGCCCAAAACAAAGGCACTACATCTAAATTCTACGCTTAGAATAGAAATTTTCAATCCCACACAGATCATAGACAAATGAGCTGGGCCCCCGATTGGATTTGAGACAATTAAGGGGTCCTCTACCATACTAGTTTCTAGGTGCAGAGATTCTACTAAAGCAGATGAAATAAAGGAGTGTGATGCGCCAGAATCAAATAAAGTGCGTACTGGGTGATCATAAAGATAAACTACACTTTCTACAGAAGTATTTATACCTCGCTGTTGCAGAGGTGGCGCTTCTAGCACATGAACCTGTGCCCCTGAGGTGGATCCAGCCCTCTGCCCCTGCCCTCGCTTCTTTGGGCAATCCTTAGCCATGTGGCCTATCTCACCTCAAGAAAAGCACCCACCATTCATCTTGGCCTTCTTTTTTCGGCAATCTTTCACTAATTGCCCCACTTTGCCACAGAAATTACATTTCCTCTTCTCTTGGGACTTGTTGTCTTTCCCGCCCTTCTTAAAGTCTGTCTTCTTAGGCTGTAAACCCTCTTTCTTCCCTTGAGAGCTTTCTGCCTTTGTCTCCTTCTTGCCCTTATCCTCTTCGTTCAGCAATGCCATCTACACCAACCTTTCATACGTAGCTCCCATGGGTATATGGGTCATGGCCAAACTGTGTAATGGCTCATTCAATCCTTTGACAAAGAGGAGAGCCTTCTTGTGTGGAGTGTTGACTAGGTCCAGTCCGAACCTAGCCCGCTGATCGAACTGATTAACGTACTCTTTGACTGTCATATTCCCTTGCTTAAGAAATAAGAATTTTTCCAACTGAAGATTCCTTTCTGCTTTTGAGAGAAATTTAGCCTCAAACCTTGCCCTAAAGTCCTCCCATGTTTCCACTGGTCTTTCTGCATTGGTAACTTCCCACCAGTAGGAAGCCTCGCCTTTAAGTAGCCATACTGCCTGTTGCACCTTCCGCCTATCTTCTACCTCAAAGATGACGAATAAGTCCTCGGTTTCTTTCAGCCAATTCCTGGCTGCCACGAAGGACTCGGTTCCATGAAAGTCCTTCCCTCCCATAGCTTTGAAATCTTTACATATCTTAGCAAAAGTATTACCACGCGGAGGAGGTGGAGGAGGAGGTGCTGCTGCAGCTGGATGATCTCCTACAACTGGATGATTTCCTACAGCTAGGGGAGGAGGAATAGTGGGACCTGGCTGATTGGCCCTTGCTTCTAAGAATCGTCTGAACCAACCAGGTATTGGTATACCCTCTGGCAAGTTAAGTTCTTCGGACATGCTGAAACAAAAAGGATAGATTCAAAACGAAGGATAAAAGATAGTACCTATGGCTTTGGGGGACTATGCCTTTTTAAAATAAAATAACATTTTATCTTTAAAAATGCTTCTTTAAATTTTCTTTTGAAAATAAATTTTCAAAACTTTTTATCTTATCTGGTAAACCTATGCTCTGATACCAAGTGAAACACCCCACCTCCGTTAGGGTCACTCTCAAAGGGAATGCCCTAATTTTGGTGGAGGTTTATAAGTATAAGTCACAGATACACAAGACAGATATAAATACACATATTTTTGAACAGCGGAAACAACAACAACTTTTATTTCATCAAAAATACGTGTTACACAAACCATGCCATAATTGTCTTACAATATTTCCAAAAACATTACATTTCCATAACTGTCTTGATTTCATAATTTAAAGAAGCATAAAAACATAAGTAAACTGTATAAGTCCCCATAGTCGCTATCCAAAGCCATAGTCCAAAACGAAAGAGATCCAAGCAATACATTCT
This sequence comes from Allium sativum, assembly GCA_030737875.1. NCBI lineage: Eukaryota > Viridiplantae > Streptophyta > Magnoliopsida > Asparagales > Amaryllidaceae > Allium > Allium sativum. The sequence goes on from CM060918.1 coordinate 107,251,338, forward strand.
TTCTCTTCAAGCTGGATGTGAAAACTGGTCAAGCTGCGGTATTCCCTCCCTGTGGACCTAGGGGGGGGGGACGAAAGAAAAGAAGATGAAAGAAAAGTAGAGTCAGACATAAAGCCTGAGTAAGTCTAGGACTATTCAGTCTATGAATAAAGAATTGAGCATGATAAGTATAAACCGGAAATGGGAAAGCACTATAAACTAAGTTAAGTTGTCAAGAGTCGAATGTACTATCGTACCCCATATTAATCTCTGCACCCCTATAAACTAGTTCCCAACAAGCACCCCATAATCAGGGTGAAGTGATCCATTTCTAATGATCGGCTCCTACTCGCATGGTTACATGTGTCTTACGGCCCTCGATGTTGTAGCTACCTATGTTGGTCCCACCATGGGGTGTATCAAGTCCCATGGTGGCGGCCCGACACAATTCTAGAATACACAGGTATACTACCGGTGCCCAGTGCCTAATTTTTCTGCGCCGGAGTGTGTGCACACCCGCACTCCGTTAGAACCTACACTGCTGCACCACCGCCGTCGATTTGACCTCTTACAGTCAGCCCAGTAATCGTGCCCCACTCTGCCTAGTTCAGGTTATCCTGATACACCTTGTAGGGTTACTGCTGAAAAGGGTCCCCCGCTACTAGGTTTTCTATTTCTAGCCAACATGCTAAGTTGGTTAAGTGTTTTGTAAACCTAACCCCCAATCAGTCTGTATAGTTTAGCATGTTCAATTTGATTAAGTATTAATTCAATTTACTTAATCCTATCAATCCTGACTCAGCCTTAATTGTCTTATTAAAGCCTCGACCTCTCACATTAGACAGGTATTGTTGTGACTGCCTGTTGCCGGTTGGTTTCGGGCAGTCTTACGTCACAACTCAGTCTAACCTCGGGTCTTTATTGGGCTCAATGTTTAACCACCCACATTGGATAGGTAATGTTGTGATTACTGGACAGCCGGGCGGTTCCGGGCAGGTTTACATCACAACTCAATCCAACCTCGGGTTAAACACATCGTATATTCTAAGTTTACATATTTTGTCTCTTTTCTTTTTATATGTAAATATTTGCAGCCCATTATTCAAATTCATCTTTATTGGGTAAAATTAATTTATACCCCTTAAATGTTCTCAAAAGTCATTGGCATGCGTCAGACATGCCAACACATATGTTTTATATTTTAACCCGACGTTATTACCCTCGTTTTATACGTTCGCTATAACATAACATATGTCGGGTTTAACATTTAAACCCAACTTAGCCACATAAAAAGGGGAGGCTTAGAACATTGTGTTTATATATTCTAAGTAATATCATAAAGGGGAGTGTGAACGCATGAACTTGCAACGTAACGATCTAATTAACATAAATTAGGCACTTGTGAACTTGCATAAAATCATGACATAAAACATACTTAAACATGAATCATAGTTTTTATCTAGTCATGTAAACTTGCATTATGTGTTACATATATTATCACATGATTTTGATACCAACATAGGCCTAAAACATATTTTCAATTAGGCATAACACCAAACGTAATCTAGTCATGTTCATAGAGTCAACACAAGTTCACGAAGATGCTTACTTTTGTCACTAATACAATAGTATGTTTTTACGCTAGAATCATAATTCCTATTTCATCATAAATTCATATGAATCATAATACCCAAATGTATCCAACTACACTAAACATGATCATAAAAATATACATAGAAGGATCTAAAGTCATGTTGGCGTAAATAGTGAATCACATACTTGCATGAATCTCAACTTTGTTGAAATAAACTACCACACACATATAGTTGTTAACTTTCAACATGAATCATATACTTGCAAATATCCAATAGGTCTAACATCATTATACCACAACATCCCAAATCTATTCACAATTAGAGTCATAGCAACATACGATTATGAATTATCATCACCACAAATTTAGTACAATTCCATTTCTCATTTTACACAAACCCAAACACAATTATTCATTCACATCGGAATAGCACTCTACTTACAACGTATGACAAATCTTCAATTCAGGTTTCTGAATTCTGAATTTGGAGATGCTATCCTTTGTTGTAGGCGTTGTTTTGATTTAATTGTCGTTGCTTTAAGCTTTCGAATCGTCTCCTAATCGTCTCTCAATTTTGACGGCTACTCCTAGTCTTTCTTCAGCAGCATGACGGTCTCATTCTCATTTTTATTTGTATGAATTAGGTGGAGTCTTAGGTCCTTTTTATTGAGTTTGTGAATTGATTAGGACCGTCGATGGAGCTTAGATTAATATTAGCCGTTTGTTTGAAGGAGAGACCAATCAGGAGCTGACGCGTAGCCCTTGTGACAAGGCAAGACTCAGAAATTCGGCCAAGCACAGACCCGGCCGGCCAGGAGGGGCTGGGTTCGACCTGGCTCAGGGGCCAGGTCGACTACCCAGTCGACCCCTAGGTCGACTATGTAGTCGACCTGGGTGCCCCAAGTCGACTACCCAGTCGACCTGGGTAGCCCAGGTCCACTACCCAGTCGACCTGGGTGCCTTGGGCGGGAAAATTCCCGCCCAGCCCAATCTGGGTCCGATTTTTGAAATTTGAATTTGTTTCTGAGCTGTTTGAATTTTAAACTGAATTCTGAAACTTCCGGAGGTCATATCTCCCTCATACGGAGTCCGTTTTACGCAAACTCGGACTCTCTCAAGCAGAATTCCGAGATGAACGCAATGGTGTATCCCTTTTCCCTTAATTCTTTGATTTGAAATTAATTATACTTTAATTTGTGAATTTCACTGTTATAGAATACACGGGGTGTTACACTCCCCCACTTAAAATCTTTTCATCCTCGAAAAAGAAGATAAAATCGAAGGTTGTTCACTTAATCAACTCAAACTTCGCTTAACTTAAGTTCTTCAACTTTTCAATTTATCGGAACATTCTAATTTCTCAAAATTTTGGCTAACACCTTAAATTTTCGAAAAAAATCGCCATAACCTCCTTTGTATGGGCTGATCGGTAAAACCACAACTTGCCTCACAAGGCCCTCATCAATCGAAAAGGAAAAGAAAACGCCAACCGACTTTCCAATCGGCTCATAAATTCACCAAACCCAATAAATATAGTAACCATGTACCTATTTATCGGCATACAATTTTATTCCTCTTCTTAGCTTCCATAACCTGGCCTGTTCAACATATACACATGTCTACGTATTCAATTTCAATCAATTTTCAATTCAGTTCAATAATAAATTCGATTTGGCTAAATTTTACCCTTTATTTTCATATTGGTTTTATCATTCCAATATTTTAGTTGGTTAAACTAATAATCAAACATCACAACCAGCAATCAATTAGTCGATTAACTTTTCAAACATATTACTTCCATATATATACTCAAAAATCATATTTCAATGCCAAATCAAAAGCAATAAACTCTAACTAAGTTTTTGGTTCTCACACCAGTCAATTGGAAATATATAGATATTCCACTTTCGAAACTAGAAAATAAACTATGATGTTGTACAGTCATCAATAGAATCATCCTTAGGCGACTAGAGTGTGATTCTCTATCTACTCAGTATATTTGAGACTTCAAGTACACGTGGATCAGACGTATATTCAAAATCTTCTTATACTCGATAGTCCAAAATCAATTTAAAATAAAATAATCAAATACGTATAATAAGATATGATTTTCAAAATTAATTCCATTTTATAAATAACACTCTTCTAACTCATTCTAGGGCACTACTAACCCTATATCTAAAAATTCATTCTTATAGAATATTATTAATCCTATCTCCTATGAATTCTTTCGTTTTGTTCTAACGTGTCTTGTTCTCGAGCTTTGTAAATCAAAACTCTGGTACCACAATGAAACGACCCAAACTTCCCCGAAGAGACGGAGAAGCCCGAATTGTTTTGAGAACACGATGCATCAGAACACAAACAATAGAACATTTCATTGCTATTAAAACAATTTACATCAGAGTACGAGAATATAATAGAGTTCAAATAATATACAGCAGAAAAATATCAGAGATTTAAATTACAAAACCGCGAAAAATATAATTTATGAATATAATGTACAGTGGAAAACATCAACTATCACAACTGAAAGAGATACACGGATACAAAGCTTTCCGAATATAGCTCCAGCCGTAATCCAGGATCCTGTGAAAATATAAATCTGCAAAACCAAACCTACTAGCTGCCCGTGTGGAAAATATGGGCACCCAGAGTTTAGGTGGAAACAATAAACGTCGAGTTAGTAATTGGACTAGTATGAGAACTGAAACAATTATTAACTTTATTTTAAAATTAGGTAAATCAAGGGACCAAGCCGTATAACACGGAATGGGTTCACTCCCAAGAACACATAAACAAATAACGTAGTGCTAAAAAGGAAAAATGAAGCCATTATAAGACTCAGGTCTAATCACACAATGCAACGCAAGCCAGAGGATAAAGTTTTACCTTATAATGGCCAAATATGCTTAGTACGTGAAATTTATCTTTTATTATTACTGTTAGTGAAGAAATTAACTTCAAATATAAATGTATCAATCATAGACGGCATAGTACCCCATCCTACTATGTCGCCATATAGGTTTACAACTAAAACCCAAAAGTCACGTATTGGAAATTGGAATTCCATCATGAGTCAAGGCAAAGGATGGCTCCTTCTGATTCGAGACACTCTAGCAAATGCCTCAGGATCACACCTATGGGCAACCCATGGTTCCTTCAGGGCCGGTCCACACATACTTTAGTGGATCAGTTATTCCTGAACGCACATTTCCCGGTCCTATCAGAACTATCACTTGGCCAGTAGCGACCAATATATCCGATGCGCCTCACAATCCATCATCCACATAAGCAAAAATGTCTAGGCTCCATACCATGACACCACTTCTAGCCAGAAAGAAACGTCATGCACCCCTACGTCCCTGATCCCATTTTAGACTCATACTGGGGTGTGAGGCTCGCGAATTAATGCTATACACAAAGCTATGCTAATTAAAGTCGTGCTTTGATCATCATCCACAAGACTCTGCTTTTCAACAAAAGCCTTGATCATTTGCATCTCCGCATGCCAAAATGACAATTCATGTCATACAACTGATGTCTATTAATATATAACCTCTAAGCTCGTACGACTCAGAGAAGGGTGTTAAGCAAGAGAATAAATTCTCCGCCACCAAATAGATATATATTTAATAGAAATCAATCAATACAGAATGAAATCCAATGTCGGACACACATCCATTTACAAGTCCATTTCAGGTCTGAATGAAACCGAGGGCACCATATTCCTCGTCCTATATATCCAATACAGGAGAGAGGTCTTCGCATATCCAGTCGATCTCCAAGTATGTCTAGACGACCACCACTTATTACATTGTCTTGGGTGTACAACCCAATCAAGACATCAGTAATCATCCAAACGATATGAAGATCTCTGGTCTTCAACCACCGTCTTCATTGTCAACTTTTAGTCGCCGTGTCAGTTATTTAGAATGGGATAAACCCAGTCTTTCCTAATAACCTGCATATTTTATAATCAATAATCAAGTGCTATAAAAACGCATCATACGCCTCATTCCAATTCAAAATATTCTCTTATTCAAAAATTCACATCTAAGGGAAAGATTCCCATTTATTTTATCAAAGATAGGTTCTTTTAAACTTATTCATTAATCTTCCTTTGGATATTAATTTCAAAAGATTTTATTTTATCCTTTAACAATTTTAAACCAAATTATGGTTTATAAAACTAGTTGGAATTATTGAGCCTTACCGAAGTAACCATTTATTTTATTAATCCCAATCCCAACCTATTCATCCCATGGAGAAAAACTAGTAGTACCTTATATCTAACACCCACTATGTTATTGTTAAAATTAATTACCATTTATCGTTTCAAATCTAATTAAAGATTTATCTATCGCATGGACTAAAACTGGCGGTACTCCATTCTCAAACGTTTCTTGAATTCGGTAAATTTAATTACCTCATTCTCATTCCAATCTAATTAAAGATTTATTAAAATTCAAATTTGGTTTTAATCTCAAAAATCATTACTTTATGATTATTCAACTTTAAGAAATTAATCTTGTCTTTATCTGGGTTAAAGAACCAATGTTATTAAAAACGCATTTCACAATAAACCCAAATCAACTTCCATTAGTTATGGAATCTTCAGGGAAAACAGATCATATATAGTTGATATAAATTTCTGTATCAGACTAATAATATAAATGGAATAATGGCAAAGCCTTTTAAATTCCATATATAGTAACGGTCTTCCTTTACAGAAGCTCATCTCGATTATTAATAAATCAGACTCCACTCAATTCCCATTTAATGTATTAAATTGGAAAATTTTACTTTGGAAAATTTCTATTAAATCTTAGTTAAAAGATTTATAAATTCCAAATCATATCTCCACTGTTAATTGGGTTTTAAGAACAAATGTTATTTTAAACATCGTTCACAATGAACCCAAAATCAACTACCATTTAATTCCAATTTATATTTATAAATTGGCAAACTTCATTAACCTTAATTAAAAGATTTATTCTTTTCTCAACGGGGTTTAAGAATGGTGTTATTAAAGACACCATTCATGACAAACCCAAAATCCAATTTGATATTAAATACAAGGCTCTAAATAGAAATTATATCGAATTATATTTAATATCAAATTCTGAAACTAACGGATATTATATTAGGAATAACGATACATATATCTTCCAAATTCCTTAACGATATCCATATAATCACAGAATCCAATATTGAAATATTCTGTAGATTATTTCCATTTAAATCCTTTCCAATTCATACGCTGGAAAATTTTGGTTATATTAAAACCATTCCAATTCATTTCAGTTCTTATCTCAAGTTGCAAAACAACTTATTCTAATAAAAATATCTTTTATATTTACAAAAGCAGAATATTTCATCCAAAATCTTTCCAAATCATTTATTATGATTTTACATAATTTATTCATATTTTTTTTATAATTTTATTAAGGCTCTTTCAGTCGATTTCCATATACGGCCATCGAACAACATTTACAGCGACCTTTCCAAAACTTATTTGGACATAATTTATTTTAAAATCTAATAGTTGGATTTCAAATCTCTTATTATCATTCGAAAGCTCTTTTCGATACGAACCCAATGGTTCCGGTTTTAGGAGAATCCGACAGTCAGATCTCCTATTACATCAATTTGAAGTCAATGGTTGAAATTCGCAAAAGGTTGCTGCGCGATACGTTCTATTCAAACCATTTAAATATATATAATATATTTCGTTGATTTCCTTTTTAAAACGTATTTTATAAATCGTTTATAAATTCATTTTAAAATGATTTCAACTTTGTTTTCAATTTTAAATCAAAATTGAATATTCCATATCATTATAATATTAAAATGATAATATTTCAAAATATCAGATTTTGTAATCAATTCTTTTCAGTATTCTTTATAAAAATGAATAAATCGATAAAAAAATCCGTTCGAGTTAAAATAGTGTTTCTATACTTAACTCAGCTTCATATTTTTATATTTTCGTGTCCATCCAAAATCAGACATCAAAATCATATTTTGAATCTTTACTAAATATTATTTTAAAATATTCGTTTATATTCTAAATTGGAATCAGACTCAATCAATTGCCGTATAATTTTATTTGTATGGATTCCATACATCGCATGTATTCAAAAATAGTGATAAACAACCATTGAACAGTCAATTCACATCCAGAGTGCAATTTACAACTATATAAGCATTAAATAATTAAATAATGCTTATAGTAGTATGTCAATCCATCGGTTGACATACAATTAAATCCAAGCGCGATGTGAATTAATTATCATCCCTAGACCCGTGTGGGGTTTTCAAACATCAATAAATAATTGGGCGATGTGTAAAATTATTGTTCCAATACCCGCGTGGGGATTACATGACAATGCATGTGAATTTATATAAAGTTTAATAATAATGGCATTGAAACTGTAAACATCAATCAATCATCAAACAAATATTGCAATCACAGACAATCAGTATAAATTCAGTCATAGATATAATAATTGTAGAAATAGTTTGAGTGAGAGAGTTCTCACTTTGATTTCCACTCCGTCCGTCTTTATTTGAAGATTTTAATTTTAAACTAAATTAAACGAGCATTTAATTTAGCTAAAAATTCAACTTGCTCCGTTTACATTCTGGTCAGTTCCATGTTGTAGTGTTCGTCGTCACAATCGGATTGCAACTTGTTTCACTGAATTTCGAACTTATACGAAAAAGATATAAGCTTTTAAACTTTAATTACATAAATGAATTAATTGAAATATAATTAAATCCTAATTACCTTCTAATACCCTTCTTCGTATAACGGCCAAACCACGCTCCTCCACCCTCTCTCTTCGCCAGCGATGCTACAGGGGGCCGGACCCTAATCGGGACATAACACAATGACGCCGCCACCCTCCTTCACCCATGACAATGGCAATGCGACACTCGAGGGCCCCACTGCCTCGAAATTCTTCAACGACTGGTGGCTCTTTGAGCCAAGAATTCTCCCAAAATACTTGATGATAAATGATCAGACTTGTATGAAATTGAAGATCATGGAGTGCTCTCTGATTTTCGTTCAATGAGTTTGTTGAATTGTTGAGTGGATTAAGAGAAAAGGGGAAATAAGTTTCGAACGATTTTGACCATAAATCGGTTTTGAACGGCGAACCGATTTTGGGAAAATGAATTAGGATTTTAGAAATTTCTGATTGGCCCATATATATATTATATTATTTAATTCCAATATTAATGGTTTATCAATCCGAACTCCAAATCAAACCCAACGACTGTCGCTCTAGTCTAATACCCCCATTCCGAACACAATGAGATATATTTCATAAGCTAATTCGACTGTTTTGATCAGTTTTTATCAAAATTAAAATATAAATTAATATATCGGTCAATATTGAATTCCAACGTACATTTTAATTTACTGGGGCCACATACTGGCTCCATAAATTATGAAAATCAAAGTCTATCTATGTTTTGACGATATAGTCCTAACAAAATTAATTTAGTCGAATTTGGAGACTGTTTGAAAAATGGCCTTTTAATTGGTCTATTAAATTCAAACTGAAATTGAAAACACGTTTAAATTCCCTACGCTTACATATTAATACCAAAAATTATGAAATTTTAAACCTAACAATAATTTGATATTTCGGATCCAACAAAAGCGGTTTCATCGGAGGTCATTTGCAAAATGGCTATTTTTAAGGGCTATATATAATATTAAATTATATATAAATTCCATAGCGACTATTTTAAATTTTAAATTGGGCATAGCTTACAATTTATAATGTGAAATCCCAGTTTCTTACTTTTGTTAGAAAATTATAATTCAAAATATTCCAACGTTTCTTGTTTCATCAAATTCCGACTTATATTGAATTATATATATTCAATTGAAGTTCAAAACCAAATTTTCAAACTACCACGCCATTTCAAGTTCGTTTTATAATTAAAATAAATTTATACGTTCTAACTTCAATTTAAATAAATTTTAAATCGTTCATTCTCAAAATAAATAATTTTAAATTCTTAAAATCCATTAAATCGATTAAAAATAAATTTTAAATTGGTTCAGAATTTCCGGGTTGTAACATATAGGATGAAGAGTTGGTTATTGGAATGTGAATACGTGGACAGTGTATAGGATGATGGGTATGTGAAGGTCTGGGATGATGCTTTAATTGACATAGATGGGTTCATGCACGATTGAATCAAAGGAAAATGTGTCACTTATGTGACCATTAATTAATTAAGTTTAAGGTTTAATAAGTTGTTTAATTATTTTAATAATATATATAAATGTGTAATTTTGGTCACTTGAACATATGTTAAATTTAATTTAAATAGATCTTATACCATCGATATCCCGTTCATTCGTTATCTGAATTCAGTGAATTTGGACACATTGGGGTCGTAGTAAAGGATGCTATGCTGCTGTACTAATTCGGAATGGTTTGGAGCTATTTGGAAATTTCATGTAATTTTAAACCTTTGTTTAAAATTATACGACGCGTGAACCGTTGATCGAAAACAAAGGGTGAGGTAACTCTCACACCTTCTGGAATTCTATGATGTGTTGAATTCATATAATTAAATTTTATCGTTGATAAAATAAATTGGTTGACTGGATGCCCTGGATGTTATCTGTGTGTTATTGGTTGACGTTAAATATATTCACATCATTTGAAGTATATTGGTTGAAATTTCCATATTATTATGAAATATTATAACGAACTATGATGCAGGGAAGAACATGTTGGACGGATCCAACCGAATACCTCAAATATTTTGTATGATGTTTTATTTCATATTCTTTATATATGAACTGACTGAAACACCATGATATTGAAAACCTGTTTGGATGTTGACATTAAATTTAAATTCAACATTGTTGTGATTTAAATCAATTAATGGTATTTATTGAGGGATTGACAGCTAATAGCCCAAAATCCACCTTTTTGTTAAAATGTTGATTTGCCTTCTGGTGGATTAACGAAGTTTAGTATAGAATTTATTTTATAATTGAAACAAGATTTTTAATTGTATTTTATATATTATAACGAAGTTTTAAAAATAAAGCGATGTTTTAAAGTTGGTTTTATAAATATATTGTAAAATGATTACATGAAAAGAATTTGACACTTAAATCAGTTTATAAGCGAATAATGTTGTAATTAACTTACAAATTTAATATTTTGGAAAATTTATATTTAAGTAATCGATGGAGCAATATTATTGATTAACTTTATTAATCTAATAAGAGGAAGTAATTGAAATCAGTTAACGTTTAACTGATGATGTCAACCGTTAATGTAAAGCAGTTGTTAAGATTGTTTTTGTTATCTAGTGGAAACGATTTAGAAAATAATTGTTTAAATTTTAATAAGCTTTCTTAAATTATAACTTACCTTTTATTTACGTTGTCTGAGTATTATTAACGTAATTAGTCATTGTTTTCGAAAGGTGATTAACTAATCTATTTCTAGTTAATGAAGAAGTAAACGGATTTACCTTGGGTAAATAAGGAAGTTAATTATTATTATAATTAGTTATCGTTTATAATTTTCAAAGAAGTTAACTAATCTAATTTAAGTGAAAACAAGTAAATTGTTTTGTTCCGATTAACAATGAAGTTAACTATAATTAAAGTAATTACTTCCTAAACAAGTATTCTTAAGAAGTAATTGGATATTAATTGAAATCTAGTTAATTTTAAAAAGAATTTACAAAGATATTTTCTAAATGACAATCCAAGTTCATGAACGAGGTTATGGAAAGAAGATTTTCGCTAAGGCGATAGTTTCATATTTTGTTAAATATTAATTTAAACTGAAATGAAGGTTCTTTTCAGAAATACTGATCGATTTTAAGAAGGGGAATGGATCAATGTATTGTTAAAATAATCCAAGTCAAGCTATAATAAGACGTAAATGGTTTGTACGAAGAAGTTAATAAATGGATTTTATTTATAAAATCCCGGAATTTGTTTTATAAGGGTTTGGGTGAAGTATTTTGAAAACAAATTAATATAAATTAAGATTTATATGGAATTGTGTAACATAGCAAAAAGACAAGATTTAGTAAAAACGATAATAATTGATCAAAATTTTCCAAAGTAAAGATATGGTTTATAAAACCTTAGTTTATGTAAATAGAGAAATGAAGATTGATTGATATTATAAGTAAGATGAGTTTTTGAATGACGAACTTCTATTTGTTCTAAGATAATAACATTGTCGATCAAGGTCTGAGAGGTAATTAAAATACCCCAACTTAAACGGCTTCACTATTATCGAAGAATGCTATTAGTTTGTAATGGTAAAGGATAGCGAGATTAGTTTATCATTTTTAAAAGTAAATATATTGTAATGGTACTGGCGAGACTTTAAAAAGTAAATAATATTGCGACGTTAGTTACATGATTTTGAAATGCAAATTAGATTATTTTTTATGAAATAAACAATGAAAATTTGACATAGTTTGTCCCGTAAAGGAATTGGTAATTAGTTTTATACCATCGAAATAATTATATATATGTATAGATATTTCCAAATTTAAAGAAATACTAAGGAAAATCTAATAATGTAAAGCAATATTTCCAAAGTAAAGGAATTGGAAAGGGTTTATGGAAATGCAATGATGTTTCAAAGTAAAGGAAATTAAAAGGAGCTTTTGTATGGCGATAAGCAAAAGTTTGAAAGCCAAGTTATTCTTAAATTTTAAGAATATATCTAATGGAAGCAAAGAATGGTTTTTGGGATGTTAAATCGATGATGTGATCTTAAAAGATCGATAAGATTTTTAAGTTTAAGAATGTTTTGAAATAACAGAAGGATTGGGCTGCTAGTATACTTGATTATACTGTTAATAATTGATAGTTAACACACCGACCATCAATGAATTATCATTAGACCTTTTTGATGTGTTATTTCGAAGAGAACAGGATGAGAACTAGACCCAAAACCACTTCGAATCAACGTTGCGTACGAAACCAAATCTACAGGGATATTTATAAAGATGGAGCATTAAAGATGGTAAATCTTCAAGAGCGAAAGAACTACTTGTTGTATTTCTTTAGTTGATCCCTAGAGATATTTCGGCTGTGATTCTATCGTGATTGAAATCTACGGATTGCAAGGACTTCTCGCTAATGATCCTTTGGGTGATTCCTAGGATGCGGTAGGAGGGTACCTTCGGTTCATCCTACTCCTAAATGACTCGTATGGATGAATATTTGCAGAGTATTTCCTGAAAACTCATGTACGTCGATTTTTGCAAATGTACCAGTTTGGTGGCGGATAAATTCTCTTGCTTAACACCCAAATTCTATTTGTGGATGTCAATTAGTGATTTGACGGATCTGACGATGTGGCATTCAAAGTGAATGATGGCCAGATAATCTGAAAAGATAAACGTGACCTCAAGCCTCATCAACCGGGAAATGACAGAAATCGGGAAGGCAGCATGGCTAGGTAGGTCATTCCCAAGCAGGGTATATTGTCACTAATATATAAAAAATCATATTTGTTCTTCTTTCAATTTGTGTATCTCCACTAATATACGGTGGGCCCTTAAAACCGTAATGGGTGGTAATATATTCGATACACTCAAGCTAAAGGAGTGGTCGGTCATGTGTGGCCGGGTTGCAAGATGTTCTTGCCGAACCACAGTGTATACCCTATAGAATACACTGATTGGAAGGTGGTCCCATACCTTGTGATAGTTGAAATCCAATCTCCAATAGGCGCTAAGCGGTTTTTAATTTTATATTATATATGGAGCGTGAGATGCAAGCATTTCGCTAGATTGTCATTTGTTTGTGGTTTGATAGACACTATTATAATATCACTGGATTTTGATATATAAAAAATGTTTTGGTTATAGTAAGTTAAAAACCGTCTGTGTTTATGTGTGGGCTGGTCTTACTATTATCCTTTTCTTTCATAAAAGATTTCTAAAGTTAAGCAATTAGTTGTCATATGAATTTATCACTGAAAGTATTCCAGACTGATCCGGGTGAATTTTGCTTTGCTTCAAATGTACTCGGGTCAGAACGAGTATATTCTATGTTAGGTTTCGCTTGGAGTTCTGGAGAAGGAGTGAAGTCGAGACCTATTCCATATATTTACTGGTACTAGTTTGTTTCCGTTGTGTGTATTGATTGATATGAATGTATACTCTGATATTGTAACTATATATATATATATAGTTTCTTTTTGTAAATTATTATTGACTATTATATTTTGTCCATTCCACTGTAAGACTCTGATCTTCCTATTCTTCTATTCTAATATTTTTTTCTTTCTTCTCTCACCCTCTAACTTCTTTCGATTGACAATCTAGGATTTAATACTTGGATTTTTGGCAAGTAATACGGAAATATGTATTATTGTCAAAAATCCGAGCGTCGAATTATTCGGGTCGTTAAAGTTGGTACCAAAGCATAAGGTTTAGTGATAACCTTGGCTCTATGGCGCAACTCATTAGAGATGGGGCTAGTAATACCCTAGATTGAGTTTGAGTGCACATAAATGAGAGCATGTATTAGTTAATTGATGTTAAACTACTTTTATATTGTGTTAATTGGTTTGTCGAGTGGGTTAAAAATTCTGTCCAATGCAGGGTGCACACTGTATGAAAAGTATTTGTAAACAGTTGAACAAAGCTATTCGACACAGTGTTGTTTTAAAGCTAGGTAAATGAGATAATTTTGCCCAAAATTATATTTGGTTATAAAAGAATAATTTTTTGAAATTATTATTATATATGAATGTGTCGATAGTTGTTGTTATAATCAAATAGGATTACGCGAATATTATTGTAACAACCAGCAAATCCGTACTATCTGATTTGACTAATAACACCACACGTCCAACCCAAATTGGATAGAATTACGAATCATTATTAGAAAGAAGTTAGAGGATGAGAAATAGAAAGAAAGAAAGGTTAGAATAGAAGAAAACAAAGAAGACAAATCTCACAGCGGAACGAATAAAATATAATATATAACATAACTTTTGAAATACAAATTAGTAAATTTATATAAATACCATCATCAGAGCACAATAATTATTCCTGGAACAGTTATAAACACCTATTTCCAGATATAAACATGGTTCACAGCGGAATATATGATAGTCTATAGCTAACTGGTGAAGCCTCCTGCTTCCAGCTCTTCCAAGTGAATCTGAAAAAAAACCCGACTACTTGACTGCCCGTACAAATTTGGGCACCCAAGAGTTTAGGGAAAACAAACAAAATAAACTCTGGGTCAGTCATGGGACTGGTGTGAGTAAACTCCAACCAATTGTTTAACTTTCAAAATCCTTTCGAAAGAAAAGATAATAGTAAGACCAGCCCACACATAAACATGGATGGTTTTTACCTTACTATAACCCAAAACACTTTGATATGAAAATCCAGTGATATTATAATAATGTCTAAATCAAATAAATAACCAAATAACAGAACGCTTGCATCTCACGCTCCATATATAATATAAAATCAAAAACCGCAGGCGCTTATTGGAGATTTTATTTCCAACATGACAAGGTATGGAACCACCTTCCGATTAGTGTATCTCTAGAGAGGAATACACTGGGTTCAACAAGAACATCTTGCAACCCGACCCACACATGATCGACCACTCATTTCGCTTGTGTGTATCGAATGTATATCACCAATGGTTGGGATCAGCAACCGTCTCCCGAATGGGACAACATCGAATAAAATAAGGAATTAAATGAATCTATAGATAGGTGATTATACATCCTAATGGGACCGACCCACATAGCCATGCTGCCTGCCCGATTTTTTGTCATTTCCCGGTTGTTGAGGCCTGAGGCTACGATTACTTTCCATTCATTGATAGCACAATCACTTTGAATGCCACATTGTCAGATCCGTTAATCGCTAATTGATTTGCACAAATATTCTGGATGTTATGCTAAGGGAATAAATCCATTGCAACCATTTATATTTATACAGATCAACATATTCGATCATTGGAAATACTCTGTCAGACATTCGTCCATATACGTTCGTTCTGGGATTGAACGACACCGAAGGCACAATTTCTATTAATAGAAAAAGTCCTTACACTTCATCCGTCTTCGATTATCTTCATATAATCTGATTCGCGACGCTACTGCCAATATAGAGTGGTTCACGGATAATAATCCAACCGGTCTCTCCGTATTGACAACGATATTGGCAAACACTTCGATAGTCGGTTATTTAACTATCGAAGAAAAACAAACATCCACTCAAAACATCAAACAATCACTGGGCTTTTAATAAATATTTCATTCATTAATTAAATTACCACTGCATTTCCTTATCAATATTTGTTAGCCAAATATTTTCAATAATCATCTTGGCCTCTTACGCCATTTGGAAAACGTTTCCAAATATCAACTTCTTTTATTTTCTATATTTAGAAAATATCTCTATTTGAAACTGAAAACAATTTCAATCACTTATCTCTTTCCCGACTACTTTAATTATACTCAGGAAATATTTACTTTTATATTTCCAAAATTCCATCATCTGGGTTAAAACGAATGCTGTGTAAAACATCGTTACAACAACCCAAAATATTTTATTCAACTAACTCTTATTCAAACACTTCTCTTCGAGACTGGATCTTGCTATTTATCAATTAAAAATGAATCCAATCAAGTTGGGGTAAAATTACCTCTCAGACCTTGACTGAAAACATCAATAACTTCAAAACAGACAAAACCACTTACCTCGAATAAACACACCATAAAACCCAATAATTCATGTTTAAAACATGTAAATGTTCGCTTTATATTTCTAATTTATAAATTTCCCTTTTTTTTTACAATATTTTATTTTTAATTTCGTTTCCTTATTGAATTCTATATATAACGATACATTGATTTCTAACTATCAAATTATCTTAAAAATATTATAACTCCTTAAATTTCCGAAATTTTTTGCCATAACCTCCTTTGTACCGAGAGCATCGGGATATTTCAAATAGCCTCCCATGGCCCTCACCAATCCAAAAGAAAAAGAAAGCCAAGCGGCTTGCCGATATGGCGCAAAAAATCTCATATATGAATTTAAACATGTACCGTTTTGTTGGGCACATAAATTAAAATCTTCATATACTTCATCCCACACCTGTCTAACACATGCTCACCTGTTTTTCAATTTAATTCAACTATGTCCAATCGTTTGAATTCAATTTCACTCATTTATTCTTTAATTAGCTATTTTGCCTACTTCACTTCTTAGTTTGAACATAACATGTTCAAATAAAATATTTAACTTGCTCATAACCAAATTGAATTTCAATTTTAGTTTCCTTTTCGATTTCGAATATAAAATTTGAAATCGAATTCACTTATTCAAAGCCCAATATCAATTCAAAATCTCATTAACTAATTACTATTCGAATTGGTTAATTCTATTCAATAGTCAAAAATCTGATTTCTATTTCAAAAATCAACTCATTACTTCACTTGAGTTCCGATATATTTTATAACTCATATCTGGATTTTTCTAAATAGAAATTCGGATTTTATTCGCTTAAAATCCTTTTATAAAATTAAATAAACCGTTATGGTTTTCAAATGGTTATGGCGTTGTTTTTCTGAAAATTCGATTTTGACATAACTCAAAATCTATTCGACGAAATCTAGATTTTTCTCCTTCATTAGAAAACTATTATCAAATCGGTCCTAACGTTTCTTGTTTCGAAGAATTCTGACTTCAATTGAGTTATGTATACTCAATTGAAGTTCGAAATGCCAAATTACAAACTACCGCGCCGCGGCGATTTCGTTTTAATTATATTTATATATATAAACTTTTAAACTTCGTTTATAATAAATTCAACTCCATTCTAATATATTTTTAATATATATCAAATCAGTTTTCCAATTCAACGTAATATTTTCGATTAACCAAAATTGTCGATTCTTCCTTACTCGGTAATATATTTATTTATACTTCGATCTTCTATAATTGAATTTCCATTCCTTTATAAATTATAAATCCTTTGGATTTATTTCTATTCTACATAAAAATCCACATTTTGAAATATATTTTGTCGTTCCCATTTCGAAATGATTTCAACTTTCTATTTTCAAATTCTCTTTTCAATTCCATTTGAAATTTCTATATTCAAATTCCATTTGAATTTTCTATATTCAATTTCCCTTTCAATTTTATTTGAATCCTATATTCAAATTCCCATTTCAACTCTATTTGAATTCTATATTCAAATTCCCATTTCAACTCTATTTGAATTCTATATTCAAATTCCCATTTCAACTCTATTTGAATTCTATATTTGAATTCATATTTGAATTTTCTATATCCAAACTCCATTCAATTTCTATAAACAAATTCCATTTAAATTTCTATATTTCTAAATTCTAAATTTGAATTCCCTTTGTTTAAATTCCATTTGAATTTAAAATATCCATATTATCAAATTTATGGTTTTTCATCTTCCTTTGTAAACATCGCCTTATATTACTTGTTTATATATATTAAACAAGTCTCGATTTCAACTTCATTTGAAATAAATATTTTACTTTGGAAAATATAAATTTTCCTTTATTTAAATTCCACTTGTATTTATATTTCCTGAATTTATGAAATGATAATTCATTTCACCTCCTTTTTAAACATTGTTTACAAACAAACTACTTGTATTAAATTTTCAAAACTAGTTAATATCTTTATTCTATTCGAATTTCAAATTCTATTTTAGAAAAATATAATTTCCCCCTTTTAACTCTGGAAATTTCCTTTTTCGATATTTTTAAAAATATCAACATTTAAGCCCAGTGATATTCCAAACAATCAAACAACCAATTATAATTGATGAGCTTTCTAACACATCACATATGACAGTATATGTGCAAGCAAACAAACAAACATATAATATTTTTTTGAGGAATCCCGTTGGATCCCTCCAACCTGTTTTTCCTGCATCCACAGACGTTAGTCAACATAGTAATACCCATCCTGCTTCGAGGCAGGATATCGCGGTATAAAAGGTCATCCACTATCATAGCGTGGGGCGTGTAGGGTAATCATCCGCTAATGGTACCGCGGGCATCCGCTAATGAAACTGCGGGAATCCAACCACCAAACTAATATATATATATATAATAGTCACCCTAAATAACTAATATATTTCAAACAATTAGAAAGCATTCAAACCAGCAACACAATTATTTTTAACAAATAAAAATAATTCTAAAAAATAGGTGAGTGAGATTTACTCACCGTGGTTTATATTCGTCGTATATCCCGTTAATTCCATATTTTGCCATCGAATCATTCCAATAAATCCATTTATACCTATGATTATATTTTATATCGATTATCATTTTATTTAAATTAACTACTTAGATAAATAAATTATTTATGAAATTAAATTTATTAAAAACGTATACCTTCCTGCTACTGCAAATCCTTGTTCGGTCAGCATGACTTCCCTCATAACTACCATAGGATCATTCTACCAATACACTGCATTTGAGACCACTGAAATGCCTCACTTACCTTCACTAATACTCCTTCATCCATTGTCATCAATTACCCCAACACTGCCTCCTTATCATCTTGACTCTCGCCCTTCACATGTTCGTTTATCTCTTTCGAACACCTTCCCAAAAATACTAGACAACAAACCTTCCTACTTTTACAACCGAACTTCAGTATTCAGTGCATCAAACGTATTCAGTGCATCAAAAGTTGCACCTTTCCAATTTGCCACTTACTGTAAAAACAAACTTCATCTCCTCATTCTCTCCTATACGGCTTCCTCCTCATCCCATTAAAACCTAACCCAACTTCGCAACCGAACGAGCTCCACCTTCTCAACGCCATCCTCCCCAATCGTCGATGCCAACGTCAGCCGCCACTATCAGTTTCAGCTCGACTACCCCAAGCGATAGTAATTCGAAGCCCAGGTCGATCGTTGCTCAGTTGAGATCCTTAATCAACATTGATTGCACCCATCGTCATTTTCTGAATCGCGGTTTATTCCAGGGTCTCGAGCTTCCACCCTTGTCACTAACTCAGCTCGCACCACACGAATCACCCAGAAACCCTACCTCGAGCCCTTCAGACTCCAACGCACCAACTTCACGTCCCACCTGGAGTATCGCACCCCTCAACAATCCCTAAATCGAAAGCAACAGGAACACTAAATCGCGTATTGAAGAAGGAGGGGCGAACCAGATTTTCAATTTCCATTTCTTTTAATTCGAAGTTCGGTTTCGATTTTGATGAAGGTAAAGGAGACGGCGGATTTCAATTTTTGTTTTGTGGTATTGGGATTTTTGATTTCAAATTCTGTTTGGATAGAAAAGGGGAAGGATCGACTGGTGATTTTATGAGGGAGGATGTGGTTTAAGTACACATTTTTAATGTGATTTGACTCTGAGATTTTAATCGATTCGAATTAAAGAGATTTTTACCCATTTTAAATAGATATCGATTTGATTTCAAGCCTATCCACAATTAAATATCTTGGGGTCCATTAATTTAAACCACGAACCGCTATTTTAAACAACCGAATAACGTTTCAACGTAATTACACTATTCTGGATTCAACAGAATAGACTACAAAATTTAATGTGAACATATATTATAAAATAACCATATTTAAATTCAAAACAAATAAATTCTTCAATAATAAATTATTATTATTCTAATTCAAACAGAAGTTTGCGTTGATTATCTGAACTGTTTTCAATTCAGTTTTAAATCTCTAATTGAATTATTTTATTTCAGTTCTCGTATTTCGATAATTATCAAAATAAATCGTATTTCGATTATTTAATCGATAACCCAATAAAATACCATTATAAATTCAATATTTAAAACCATACTAAATATTTAAAATAATTCGACCAAAAATCCGGGTCATTACATTCTTCCCCCCTTAAAATAATTTCGTCCTCGAAATTGTTAAGGTAGGAAAAATGGTACAAACCCATTAACTTTTCAATATCTCGCTTATGTTGAAACTCTACACTTTATATTTCAATAAATTTAGTTCCACCAAAACTTTCGGTCTTCCTTCATTTAACTCGAATGATCTACGATCAATCCATTTATATCCAATCTATATTCCATTAAACCTATTCAAATTGATTCAAGTCAATTGATTCACTTCAATCCATTTAACTAGCTTAAGTTAAATTTAAACTTCAGAATTCAAATTCTTTGGTTTTTTCTTTCGAATCCTTCTGAAATCACATAAATATATAAATATATTTATTTCCATCTCAAGGTCAAAACATTTGAATTTTCAAACCAATTTGTTTTCCTTCAAACAAATTTTCATCAAAAACTTTTCTACGGTAGCAATTCATCACTTAGAAACTCGAAAATGAACACTGATGATGCTGCATTCATCATCAGAATTATTTTCTAACCACTGAAGTGAGTTCAGTGCTTAAACAATTTCAAAACCCATTCAAAATGATTTTTTTTATTCAAAAATCCTTCCAGAACAAAGCTATATTATATTAATATACATCAGAAAATATTTTCCAACTTCCCAGGATTTAAATTCTAAATTCTGGTTTGAATTTAATTCCAATTCATCTCATTTGTATATATTACTCATATACAAATTCTATTTTGGTTATAGATAACCAATCCAATTTTATAATCTCATCTGATTATAATGATAATATCCAACACATCGATAATTTCAGTAAATTATCCTTTTTATATCAAAATAAAATTTGGGCAAAATTATTTCATTTACCCACATTAAAACAATATCGTGTTCAATCTTCTGTTCAAGTATTTACAAACTCTTATCGACGTCGTGGCGTCCCACAGTTCAATCAGATAAACCACTCAACAGACTAACTAACACAATATAAAACAAATTTTATATCAATTTACAAATACGCTCTCTCGTATATATACACTCAACTCATTCTAGGGTACGACTGACCCTATCTCTAATGAGCACATGACACACAAGCCTAGGTATTCACTCAACCTAAGCTCTGATACCAACTGTAACAACCCGCAAATCCGTACTATCTGAGTTGACTAATAACACCACACATCCAACCCAAATTGCAAAGAATTACGAGTCATTATTAGAAAGAAGTTAGGGGATGAGAAATAGAAAGAAAGAAAGGTTAGAATAGAAGAAAACAAAGAAGACAAATCTCACAGCGGAACGAATAAAATATATTATATAACATAACTTTTGAAATACAAATCAGTAACTTTATATACATACCATCATCAGAGCACAATAGTTATTCCTGGAACAGTTATAAACACCTGTTTCCAGATACAAACATGGTTCACAGCGGAATATATGATAGTCTATAGCTAACTGGTGAAGCCTCCTGCTTCCAGCTCTTCCAAGTGAATCTGAAAAAAAACCCGACTACTTGACTGCCCATACAAATTTGGGCACCCAAGAGTTTAGGGAAAAAAACAAAATAAACTCTGGGTCAGTCATGGGACTGGTGTGAATACTCCAACCAATTATTTAACTTTCAAAATCCTTTCGAAGGAAAAGATAATAGTAAGACCAGCCCACACATAAACATGGATGGTTTTTACCTTATTATAACCCAAAACACTTTGATATGAATATCCAGTGATATTATAATAATGTCTAAATCAAATAAATAACCAAAGAGCAGAACGCTTGCATCTCACGCGCCATATATAATATAAAATCAAAAACCATAGGCGCTTATTGGAGATTTGATTTCCAACATGACAAGGTATGGAACCACCTTCCGATTAGTGTATCTCTAGAGAGGAATACACTGGGTTCAACAAGAACATCTTGCAACCCGACCTACACATGACCGACCACTCATTTCGCTTGAGTGTATCGAATGTATATCACCAACGGTTGGGATCAGCAACCGTCTCCCGAATGGGACAACATCGAATAGAATAAGGAACTAAATGAATCTCTAGATAGGTGATTATACATCCTAATGGGAGCGACCCACATAGCCATGCTGCCTTCCCGATTTTTTGTCATTTCCCGGTTGTTGAGGCCAGAGGCTACGATTACTTTCCATTCATTGATAGCACAATCACTTTGAATGCCACATTGTCAGATCCGTTAATCACTAATTGATTTGCACAAATATTCTGGATGTTATGTTAAGGGAATAAATCCGTTGCAACCATATATATTTATACGGATCAACATATACGATCATTGGAAATACTCTGTCAGACATTCGTCCATATACGTTCGTTCTGGGATTGAACGACACTGAAGGCACAATTTCTATTAATAGAAAATGTCCTTGCACTTCAGTCCATATTCGATTATCTTCATATAATCTGATTAACGACGCTACTGCCAATACAGAGTGGTTCAAGGATAATAATCCTACCGATCTCTCCATATTGACAACGATATTGGCAAACACTTCGATAGTCGGTTATTTAACTATCGAAGAAAAACAAACATCCACTCAAAACATCAAACAATCACTGGGCCTTTAATAAATATTTCATTCATTAATTAAATTACCACTGCATTTCCTTATCAATATTTGTTAGCCAAATATTTTCAATAATCATCTTGGCCTCTTATGCCATTTGGAAAACGTTTCCAAATATCAACTTCTTTTATTTTCTATATTTAGAAAATATCTCTATTTGAAATTGAAAACAATTTCAATCACTTATCTCTTTCCCGACTACTTTAATTATACTCTGGAAATATTTACTTTTATATTTCCAAAATTCCATCATCTGGGTTAAAACGAATGCTGTGTAAAACATCGTTACAACAACCCTAAATATTTTATTCAACTAACTCTCATTCAAACACTTCTCTTCGAGACAGGATCTTGCTATTTATCAATTAAAAATGAATCCAATCAAGTTAGGGTAAAATTACCTCTCTGACCTTGACTGAAAACATCAAT
Source organism: Allium sativum (assembly GCA_030737875.1). NCBI lineage: Eukaryota > Viridiplantae > Streptophyta > Magnoliopsida > Asparagales > Amaryllidaceae > Allium > Allium sativum. The sequence continues at coordinate 107,274,858 of CM060918.1, forward strand.
AACTTCAAAACAGACAAAACCACTTACCTCGAATAAACACACCATAAAACCCAATTATTCATGTTTAAAACATGTAAATGGTTCGTTTTCTATTTCTAATTTATAAATTTCCCTTTTGTTTTTCAATATTCTATTTTTAATTTCGTTTCCTTATTGAATTCTATATATAACGATACATTGATTTCTAACTATCAAATTATCTTAAAAATATTCTAACTCCTTAAATTTCCGGAAAATTTCGCCATAACCTCCTTTGTACTGGGAGCATCGGGATATTTCAAATAGCCTCCCATGGCCCTCACCAATCCAAAAGAAAAAGAAAAAGCCAAGCGGCTTGCCGATACGGCGCATAAAATCTCATATATGAATTTAAACATGTACCTTTTGTCGGGCACATAAATTAAAATCTTCATATACTTCATCCCATACCTGTCTAACACATGCTCACCTGTTTTTCAATTCAATTCAACTCAATCCAATCGCTTGAATTCAATTTCACTCATTTATTCTTTAATTAGCTATTTTGCCTATTTCACTTCTTAGTTTGAACATAACATGTTCAAATAAAATATTTAACTTGCTCATAACCAAACTGAATTTCAATTTCAATTCTAGTTTCCTTTTCGATTTCGAATATAAATTTTCAAATCGAATTCACTTATTCAAAGCCCAATATCAATTCAAAATCTCATTAACTAATTACTATTTGAATTGGTTAATTCTATTTAATAGTCAAAAATCTGATTTCTGTTTCAAAAATCAACTCATTACTTCACTTGAGTTCCGATATATTTTATAACTCAAATCTGGATTTTTCTAAATAGAAATTCGGATTTTATTCGCTTAAAATCCTTTTATAAAATTAAATAAACCGTTATGGTTTTCAAATGGTTATGGCGTTGTTTTTCTGAAAATTTGTTTTTGACATAACTCAAAATCTATTCGACGAAATCCAGATTTTTCTCCTTCATTAGAAAACTATTATCAAATCGGTCCTGACATTTCTTGTTTTGAAGAATTCTGACTTCAATTGAGTTCTGTATACTCAATTGAAGTTCGAAACGCCAAATTACGAACTACCACGCCGTGGCGATTTCGTTTTAATTATATTTATATATAAAAACTTTTAAACTTCGTTTATAATAAATTCAACTCCATTCTAATATATTTTTAATATATATCAAATCAGTTTTCCAATTCAACGTAATATTTTCGAATATCTAAAATTGTCGATTCTTCCTTACTCGGTAATATATTTATTTATACTTCGATCTTCTATAATTAAATTTCCATTCCTTTATAAATTATAAATCCTTTGGATTTATTTCAATTCTATTTAAAAATCCACATTTTGAAATATATTTCGTCGTTCCCATTTCGAAATGATTTCAACTTTCTATTTCCAAATTCTCTTTTCAATTCCATTTGAAATTTCTCTATTCAAATTCCATTTGAGTTTTCTATATTCAATTTCCCTTTCAATTTTATTTGAATCCTATATTCAAATTCCCATTTCAACTCTATTTGAATTCTATATTCAAATTCCCATTTCAACTCTATTTGAATTCTATATTCAAATTCCCATTTCAACTCTATTTGAATTCTATATTTGAATTCATATTTGAATTTTCTATATCCAAACTCCATTCAATTTCTATAAACAAATTCCATTTAAATTTCTATATTTCTAAATTTGAATTACCTTTGTTTAAATTCCATTTGAATTTAAAATATCCATATTATCAAATTTATGGTTTTTTACCTTCCTTTGTAAACATTGCCTTATATTACTTGTTTATATATATTAAACAAGTCTCGATTTCAACTTCATTTGAAATAAATATTTTACTTTGGAAAATATAAATTTTCCTTTATTGAAATTCCACTTGTATTTATATTTCCTGAATTTATCAAATGATAATTCATTTCACCTCCTTTTTAAACTTTGTTTACAAACAAACTACTTGTTTTAAATATTCAAAACAAGTTAATATCTTTATTCTATTCGAATTTCAAATTCTATTTTAGAAAAATATAATTTCCCCCTTTTAACTCTAGAAATTTCCTTTTTCGATATTTTTAAATATATCAACATTTAAGCCCAGTGATATTTCAAACAATCAAACAACCAATTATAATTCACGAGTTTTCTGACACATCACATATGACAGTATATGTGCAAGCAAACAAACAAATAATATATCTTTGAGGAATCCCGTTGGATCCCTCCAACCTGTTTTTCCTGCATCCACAGACGTTAGTCAACATAGTAATACCCATCCTGCTTCGAGGCAGGATATCGCGGTATAGAAGGTCATCCACTATCAAAGCGTGGGGCGTGTAGGGTAATCATCTGCTAATGGTACCGCGGGAATCCGCTAATGAAACTGCGGGAATCCAACCACCAAACTAATATATATATAATAGTCACCCTAAATAAATAATATATTTCAAATAATCAGAAAGCATTCAAACCAGCAACACAATTATTTTTAATGAATAAAAATAATTCTAAATAACAGGTGAGTGAGATTTACTCGCCGTGGTTTTTATTCATCGAATATCCCGTTAATTCCATATTTCGCCATCGAATCATTCCAATAAATCCGTTTATACCTATGATTATATTTTATATCGATTAACATTTTATTTAAATTAACTACTTTAATAAATGAATTATTTACGAAATTAAATTTATTAAAAACGTATACCTTCCTACTACTGCAAATCCTTGTTCGATCGGCATGACTTCCCTCATAACTACCATAGGATCATTCTACCAATACACTGCATTTGGGACCACTGAAATGCCTCACTTACCATCACTAATACTCCTTCATCCATTGTCGTCAATTACCCAACACTGCCTCCTTATCGTCTTGACTCTCGCCCTTCACATGTTCGTTTATCTCTTTCGAACACCTTCCCAAAAATACTAGACAACAAACCTTCCTACTTTTACAACCGAACTTCAGTATTCAGTGCATCAAACGTATTCAGTGCATCAAAAGTTGCACCTTTCCAATTTGCCACTTACTGTAAAAACAAACTTCATCTCCTCATTCTCGCCTATACGGCTTCCTCCTCATCCCATTAAAACCTAACCCAACTTCGCAACCGAACGAGCTCCACCTTCTCAACGCCATCCTCCCCAATCGTCGATGCCAACGTCAGCCGCCACTATCAGTTTCAGCTCGACTACCCCCAAACGATAGTAATTCGAAGCCCAGGTCGATCGTTGCTCAGTTGAGATCCTTAATCAATATAGAATGCACCCATCGTCATTTTCTGAATCGCGGGTGATTCCAGGGTCTCGAGCTTCCATCCACCCTTGCCACTAACTCAGCTCGCACCACACGAATCACCCAGAAACCCTACCTCGAGCCCTTCAGACTCCATCACACCAACTTCGAGTCCCACCTGGAGCATCGCACCCCTCAACAATCCCTAAATCGAAAGCAACAGGAACCCTAAATCACGTATTGAAGAAGGAAGGGTAAACCAGATTTTCAATTTCCATTTCTTTTAATTCGAAGTTCGGTTTTGATTTTGATGAAGGTAAAGGAGACGGCGGATTTCGATTTTTGTTTTGTGGTATTGGGATTTTTGATTTCAAATTCTGTTTGGATAGAAAAGGGAAAGGATCGACTGGTGATTTTATAAGGGAGGATGTGGTTTAAGTACACATTTTTAATGTGATTTGACTCCGAGATTATAATCGATTTGAAATAAAGAGATTTTTACCCATTTTAAATAGATATCGATTTGATTTCAAGCCTATCCATAATTAAATATCTCGGGGTCCATTAATTTAAACCACGAACCGCAATTTTAACTAACCGACTGACGTTTCAACGTAATTACACTATTCTGGATTCAACAGAATAGGCTACAAATTTAATGCGAACATATATTATAAAATAACCATATTTAAATTCAAAACAAATAGATTATTCAATAATAAATTATTATTATTCTAATTCAAATAGAACTTTGTGTTGATTATCTGAACTGTTTTCAATTCAGTTTTAAATCTCTAATTGAATTATTTTATTTCAGTTCTCGTATTTTGATAATTATCAAAATAAATCGTATTTCGATTATTTAATCGATAACCCAATAAAATACCATTATAAATTCAATATTTAAAACCATACTAAATATTTAAAATAATTCGACCAAAAATCCGGGTCATTACAATTATAACTATAATCGCGTGATATTGAATTGAAGATAATATTGCTACATTTGTTGCAATGTTTGAAATAAGATAATATTTGAACTTGAGTACTAAAATTCAACGTAAGTCAATAGGAAGTTTGATTTGAAAACTGAAACGCGTGCAAGTAATAAATCCAAACAAAATGATATGAAATTAATTTGATGGTATGGTTGAAACTGATTGTGTGGTTGAAAAGTGAACCTGATTGAACCACTGTGAAGGACGAACTTAACTTATTAAAATGGATTCAAATACGTTGAATCTAAATAGAGATGGATTAATGCATCCAAATGAATTAATAAGAAGTTGATAATAAATAAAATTCTGGTGAGTTGAATTATATATGGAATTGTTTGGAATGGATAACTTGAATGTTTAACTTGATGATTACGAGGCTAATGAATTCCATATGAGTTAAGGACAGGTATAAGAGCTAATATTGGTTGAGTTATGAAGCTGATTAGATCCAGTATGATTAGAGATGCATAATAATTGAGCAAGCTCGGGTAGAATTTATCGCATACTGCGTAACAACGCTCGCAAAAAGGTATGTCTATGCAAAAAAATAAATTTTTGGTTTTGATTCGGCTTTTGATTTAGGGTTTAAACTGAATTTTTCCGACCGTATGGGTCGATGGATTTATTTTTGTACCTGCAATTTTGCAGAAGTCCCTCCATATAGGGGAGACTCTACCAAATATTTTTCAAAATTTAAGGTGTTAGAAACATTTTGGAAATTTTTGGAATTATGTAATTTATTTTATGTAGAAATTAATTAGTTTTTCGATTAAAACTAATTGGTTTGGTTTAAAAAGGAGAAGTGTTGTTTTACTTAATTGGATTTTGGAAAAGTTACTGAGTAAGTAGCATTTCTCCTACCATAGTAATTTCAGAGAAGAAATTCTTTTAAGGGGGAAGGAATGTAACGGTCCAGATTTTTTACCATTCTAATTAATATTTAAATATGTTTTAGATATTGTTTTGGAATTTAATTAGCTTGAATTAAATAATTTTGAATATTTTATTTATAATAATAAAATAATAATTTAATTCTGATATATAGTTGGAATAAGTTGGAATTATTGTATAATGTAAATTAGACAGTATGGAAATATTTATTTAAGTTTATATTGAATTAAATTAACGATTTAGTTTATTAAAAGATGTTAGAATGTATAATTTATAATTTTATTATAAAACGAACTGCAACGGCATGATAGTTCGTAATATTACATTTTGAACTTTAAATGTCTATATAGGATTCAAAATAAGTTGGATTTCTTCGAAATAAGAAACGTCGGAATTTGTTGGATAATCTTTTTCTAATGGAAGAGGAAAATCAAGTTTTCATGTTGTAGATTTTGTTTTATGTCCAAATCTAATTTTCAAATAATCACTATGGAATTCATTTATAAATTATAACGTTTATTTATACAAAATAAAAGGGTTTTTATTTTATTTAATATTGATTTGACTTGAAATTTAACCTGGAGTTTTTTATTTTGAAACTATATGAAATTCTGATCAAGTATGGACGATTATAATTTTTTATTATTATTATATTGAGGTGTTTTTAAGTTGGATAAATTAGACCCTTAAAAGAGGATTTTATTCAAACAACCTCCATTTTCAACGAAACAAATTTTACTAAGACCGTAACAGTTAATTATTGTATGGTTTCAAGTTTTGTCATGATTGCAGTACATATCAATTTGTACACTAACGTAGATATTATAATATATATAACTAAAATAAAAAATATTTAGTCTCTTTCACCGTGTCTTATCTAAAAAAAATACCTATCACCAACGTTTAAACAACAAGCCAGATATTTCTTTTTCCTTTGGTCAAAAGTTTTGGCCGAAGTAAATGCGTCTATCCTTTGTTCACATGCACATGACTGATGGAAAGCGATACCTCATTTCTATAAGGCCATTTGTTCTTTCTGATCTTCAACAAAATAAAGATCCCCACCGTCTTTTTTTCTTCTGATAAAATCTCAAAAATATTAAAATCCATAAATAAATCACAAGAAAAATCCTAAAATTTAGAGGATTGTTTCTTCGATTTAACTAGTGCGAGATCTTCATTTTGGAATGATCTTTGTTGGATGCATTCCCGTTTCTGACCGTTCGCACTTTAGGCAGTGCTTATGACTGAGAACCCTCAGCAAGGTAGGCATCGGTTGGCAAGGTAGCGTTGTCGCCAAAGTTGGGGAAATTCAAAAAATAAGGAGCAACGTTCGGTTTTTTTGTTGGAAGGTTTTGCGAAGTCTGCAATGCACCGGGGTCGTTGAAGCTTGTCCATGGGGGTGCGCAGGCGTAGGGATGATTGATGTAGGATCGTATAATGTTTGCGATGAAGGAAACCAGAGTTGTGTGTCACGGCGGTGGGGTCGGTCCCAGTCCCGGCAGCATGGAGTATAGGCGGCGGCAGTTTCTCACGATGATGTTAGTTTATGTGGAAGGAGTGCATACTAACGTGGAAATAGAGAGGACATACGAAGTGTGGGTGTTTAAGTTTGCAAAAGGGTGTAGGAGCTGAAGGTTTGGGGAGTTGAGTTTCATACATGGTTGTGTGGAATAGTGAACTAAAAAATATATAATAAATTATTTGATGGGGAAGAATAAGCTAACTGGGAAGGGAGTAATGCATGCAGGAAGAAGAAGATAGGGTAGGGGTGATGCGGGCTCTGATATATTTTGGGTTTGGGCTCCGAACAAAATAAAAATAAAAAGGTATAGGATGAAGAGCTGGTTATTAGAATGTGAATACGTGGACAGTGTATAGGATGATGGGGGTGTGAAGGTCTGGAATGATGCATTAATTGACATAGACGGGTTCATGCACGATTGAGTCAAAGGAAAATGTGTTATTTAAGGTGATCATTAATTAATTAAGTTTAAGGTTTAATAAGTAGAATAATTATTTTAATAATATATATAAATGTGTAATTTTGGTTACTTGGACATATGTTAATATTAATTTAAATAGATCTTATACCATCGATATCTCGTTTATTCGTTATCAGGATTCGGTGAATTTGGACACATTGGGATCGTAGTAAAGGATGCTACACTGCTGTACTATTCAGAATGGTTTGGAGCTATTTGGAAAATTCGTGTAGTTTTAAACCTCTGTTTAAAATTATATGACTCGCGAACCATCGTTCGAAAACAAAAGGTGAGGTAACTCTCACAACTTATGGAATTCTATGATGTGTTAAATTCGTATAATTAAATTTTACCATTGATAAAATAAATTAGTTGACTGGATGCCTTGGATGTTATCTATGTGTTATTGGTTGACGTTAAATATATTCACATCATTTGAAGTATATTGGCTAAAATTTTCATATTATTATAAAATATTATAATGAATTGTGATACAGGGAAGAACAGGTTAGAGGGATCCAACCAGATTCCTCAAATATTTTGTATTTTGTTTTATTTCATATTATTTATATATGAACAGATTGAAACCCCATGATATTGAAAACCTGTTTGGATGTTGACATTAAATTTAAATTCAACATTATTGTGATTTAAATCAATCAATGGTATTGATTGAGGGATTAACAGCCAATGGCCTAAAATCCACCTTTTTGTTTGTAATAACCCGGGAATCTGAGCCAATTTAAATTTTTATTTTGGCAATTTTAGTGAATTTTGATTATTTAAAATGAATTATTTTAAATAATAATGACGAGAAATTTATTTTGAATAGAATTAGAATGTATATATTTATGTAGATCGTCGTCAGAATATAAATAATTATTTATAATTATAAAAGGAATTGAAAATGGCGCGGTAGTTCGAAAATTCGATTTCAAATTTCAAATGAATGTACAGGATTCAAAATAAACCGGATTTTAGTGAAACCATAAATAGTTGAATCTATTTGATAATATCTTTCCAACGAATCAGAAAAATTGAAATTTCATAGCGGGGATAAAAAGTTTTGCCCAGTTGAAAATTCAGGATAGTCGCTATGGAATTCTGGCCCTTAAAAATGGAAATTTTGCAAACGACCTCGGTTTTCGACGAAACCACTTTTGTTGGGTCCGTGATGTCATGTTATTGCTAGATTCCAAAATTCATAATTTTTCGAATCAATATGTGAGCGTGGCAAAAGAAAACGTGTTTGACCAGTTTCAGTTGATTTTAATCAAATGGAAAATGGCCATTTTTCAAACGATCTCAGAATTTGATGAAATTAGTCTTGTTAGGACTGTATCGTCAATACGAAGCTAGAAAATATTTTTCTGGAATTTATTGAGTCAGTATGTGGCTTCGGTAAATTAAAATATATGTTCAAATTCAATATATAGATTTATATTTTGATTTTGACGGAAACTGATCGAAACAGCCGAACTGGCTTGCGATACATATCCCATTGTATTCAGAATGGGGGTAATCAGCTAGGGGCGACACTAGTTGGGTTTGATTTGGAGATCCGACTAATAAACATAGATTTTTGAAATATATAATAAAATATGAATATATTTAAAGGGGGCAAACCCTAAGTCAACCCTCCATAAATTAAAACTGTTGTCCACATCAGAAACGCAGCCGCCCCTCTCTCCATTTCAACAGCGAAAAGTCCTAAAAGGAGTTCCCCTTTTTCAATGAATCCAAATCGAATTGATGTGTGGAATCAAAACAAATACTAAAGAATAAAGAGTGGGCTATGGATCTATACGGATATGATCGGAGGTCTTGTAGTGGTAAGGTCGGAATTTCCTCAGAAAACCACCGCCGTCGTCCTCAAATTTCGCAGCAAATATAGGCGCGGCCAACACCATTTTCGAGGTGAAGGTAGGTGGCACTCCGCTCTTCAAAGTGCATTCTTTGATCTGGCGTTAGTGGTTCGATATGGGTGACGCGAGCTAGGGTTTTGATCGAGATATGGGTTCGATTAGTCTGTAGGGTGTTACGGGGAAGAAGGACTATTAGCAGCTAATGATAAATAAGGGTAACGTTGTTTTTTTCTCTATTTCATTATTTTAAACATTATAAATAACTGTGTGTTTGGAAATAGCATATATATATATATATATATATAATTAGAATGAAAATGTAGATAAATATGTAATAAAACATTGAACTAAAATGTTAGATTTTTATATATATTATTGTTTTAAAAATGGAACTTTTACATATATATTATTGTTTTAAATATATTGTTTTAAAGTAAAAAGACTACTATTTTAAAAATAAAAAGATTATTGTTTTGAAAATGTAATTTTTAAAATAAAAATAGCCTTGATTTAAAAATAAATAACATTGCGTAGAAAATATGGTTTTCAAGTATGTATATGGCTTTAAATAAAATATGTTTTTAAATTTACATACAGCATATGATTTAAAAAAATATAAGATAGCATTGTTTTGGAAATACATATCGCCTTGTTTGAAAATATATATCGTCTTGTTTTGAAAATATATATCACCTTGTTTTTAAAATAAAATATATATTGTTTTTAAAGTAGAAATAGCAGAATAAAAATATGATTTTTATTTATGTAGAGTAATAAAAATATAATTTTTATTATATTACTAGCGAGATAAAAATAGAATTTTTATCTATATAGTAGTGGTATAAAAATAGAATTTTTATCTATATAATAGCGGTATAAAAATGAGATTTTTATATACATAGCAACAATATAAAAATGTGATTTTTGTATATGTAGTGAATACGGGCAACGAAAGTAACGAATGGCGAGCATGGCGAAATTTTCTACATATGAAGAGTCGTGGTGTTTGGTTTAGCTTATCGGTGAGAACTCCTCGCTTTTAATTTATTTCTAGTTTGAAATATATACTAGGATGCAGACGGTGCTTAGCAGCACCCGACACCCATCGTCCACAGACAATGGATGACTTGTTTGTTTGATTACTGTGTTGTGAAATTTGATTGTGTGACGTGGAATGAAATAAAATATTTTACAGTTAAAAATATAATTTTTAACGTATATATAAAATAAATATTTATAAACAAATTGGACAATTCGTTTATATACACTGATTTGACTGATATTGATTGGGACAATAAATTTTACACATCGCCCAACTGCACAAATAAAATCTGTGTTTGTTGATTTGAAACCCCGCACGGGTATTGGGATGATATTTGACGTACGCTAATCCTGATTGTTTAGCTGTATGTCCATCGATGGGTTGACAGACTGTGTAAGCGTTAATTATTTATATTTAATGCTTATGCAGTGGTGTGGTGCACTCTGAATGATGGTTGATTATTTATCGTTGCTATTATATACATGTGTTATAGAAAATCCATATAATTAACATTATATGGTAGTTGATTGGGCCTCATTCCAATTTAGAAAATAAATTCATGTGTTGAATTGAAAATAAATTCATGTGTTGAATTGAAAATAAATTCATGTGTTGAATAGAAAATAAATTCATGTGTTGAATTGAAAATAAATTCATGTGTTGAATAGAATAAACATTCATGTGTTGATTAAAAGCCGTGTTGATTAGATAGACGCCATTTTGACGTGAACGATATTTATATCGATTTTATTCATTTTTATAATGAATATAGAAAAGAAAGAGATTTCAAAATTTAACGTTTTGAAAATATTATCATTTGTATATCGATGAGGTGGAATATTCAATTTTAATTCGAAATTGAATATGAAGTTGAAATCGTTTTGAAAACGAATTTAAACGATTTATCAAATACGTTTTGAAAGGAAATCGTCGAAATATATATAACATATATATTATATATATATAATGGCCTGAATAGAATGCGCCGCGGCAGTTCGCGAATTTCGACCATTGACTTCGAATGGATATTACGGGGGATCCAACCGTCGGATTCTCCTAAAACCGGAACCGTTGGGTGCATATCGAAAAGATCTTTCTAACAAATATTAGAAATTAGAAATCTAACGGTTGGATTAGGAATTATGTCCTAATCAAATTTAGAAAAGGTCGCTGCAGTTCGACGGCCGTTGATGGAACTGTACGTGCCTTGATAAAATTATTAAAAATAGTAATAATTTGTGTAAAATCATAAGAAATGATTTGGGAAGAATTGGGATGAAAAAATCCATATTTGAAAAGATAAAAATAGATTTTTATCGAAATGAACTAGTTTTGAACTAGAATTAAAATCAATTTATTTTTGAAATAAATAAATTGAATTTGAAGGAGTTTTTAAAAGTAACCAGAATTTCCAATAATTGAATTGAAATGGATTTGAATCGAAATTATCTTTGGAATATTTCGATGTTGGATTTCGTGATTATATAGATATTGTTATGGAAATTTGAAAGATATATTTATATCGTTATTTCCAATACGATATTTGTTGGTCGTAGAATTTGATATTGAATATAAGCCAATATATTTTCCATTCAGAGCCTTGTATTTAATATCAAATGGGATTTGGGTTTGTCGTGAATGGTGTCTTCATTAACACTGTTCTAAAACCCAGTTGAGGAAAAGATTAAATCTTTTTATTTAGATTTAATGAAGTGTACCAATTAAATGGTATTTAATTGGAATTGAATTTGAATTGATTTTGGGGTTTATCGTGAACATTGTTTTAAATAACACTTGTTCTTTAACCCGATAATTAATGAATGTGATTTTGGGTTTATCGTGAACCGTGTTTTAGATGACATTGGTTCTTTAACCCAGTTAAATGCAGGATATTGATTTTTGGGAAGATTAAATCTAAGTGGAGTTTTAATGAATTTTTAATTAGATTGAAATGATCGAGAATGGAGTATCACCAGTATTGCTCCAGGCGATAGTTAAATCTTTAATTAGATTTGAACGTGAAATGGTAATTAAATTTACCGATAACACTGTGGTGTTAGATATGAAGTATGACCAGTTTTACTTCATGGGATGAATAGGTTAGGATTGGGAAATAAAATAAATGATTACTTCGATGTGGTTCGCTAATCCCGACTAGTTTGAATTGATATTCAAAATAAGATTAAAGAATAAATTTAAAGAATTTATCTTTGATAAAATTAATGGGAACCTTTCCCAAAGTATATGAATATTTGAATAAAAGAATATTCTGAATTGGAATGAGGCATATGTTGTGTTTGCGTAATACTTGTTTATTATATACGCGAGTTATTCAGAAAGACCGGGTTTATCCCATTCTGAATAACTGATTCGACGTGGTGTTGAGGATGAAGACAGTGATCGAAGACCGGAGGTCTTCACGTCGTTTGGATGATTACTGATGATCTTGATTGGGCCGTACACCCAAGAGGAGGGAATCAGTTGGTGATCGTCCAGACGTACTTGGAGATCGATGGATAAGCGAGGTATAAGGTGCCTCCGGTTTCGTTCAGACCCATAACGGACTTGTAAATGGACTGTGTGTCTGACACTGGATTTTATTCTATGTGGTTGATTTCTATTAAATATATATATCTGTTTGGCGGCGGAGAATTTATTCTCTTGCTTAACGCCCTTCTCTGAGACGTATGAGATCAGAGGTTATATATTGATGGATATCAAACGCATGGAGTGAATTGCCTGTGTGGCATGCCTAAGTGGCAATATGATCAAGGCTTCTGTTGAAAAGAAGAGTCTTGTGGTTGATGATCAAAGCACGGCCTGTGTGGCATAGCTTTTAGTAGCGTTGATTCGCGAGCCTCACACCCCGGTTGTGAACCAGAAACGAGAGAGGACTTCAGGGAGGGCATGTGTTTCCTTCTAGCTAGAAGTGGCGTCAGTGGTTTTACACGCCCTGACGAGTTGGACTTATGTGGTTGTTGCTGTTGCGAGGCGCCTCAGATATATATTGGTCGATCCGGGACCGATGGAGTCATTGGACTCATTTACGCCCCAAAGGGCGGGGAAACACAACGTTCAGGCATTTTAATCCACATCGGTGGACCGGCCCGAACGATCCAAGGGCTCACCTGTGTCTGGGTCCTGAGACATGGGCTAGATTGTCTCGAATCGGTGAGGGCTATCTTTTGCCTCGGTTCACAGATGGAAATCCAGTTTCCAAATACATGACTTTGCGGTTTTGATTGTAAAGCCTAGTATAGCGACATGATATATGGTACCCATGCCGTCTATGATTGATATTTATGATTGAAATTGTTTTGACACTATACACCTGTAGTAATAAAACATGAAATTTAGCGTATCAAGCATGCTTTGGCTATTATAAGGTAAAACCCTATCCTCTGGCTTGTGTTGCATTATGTGATGGGACCTGGGTCTTATAATAGCTTCATTTTTCTTTATTTAGCATTGCGCTGTTGTTTTATGCACTGGTGTTCTTGGGAGGAAACCCGTTCCGTGTTATACGGCGTGGTCCCTTGATTTACCAAACTTTAAAATAAAGATTAATAACTGTTTTAGTTCTCACACCAGTCACATGACTGACCTGGAGTTTATTGTTTTAACCTAAACTCTGGGTGCCCTTATTTTGACACGGGCAGCTAGTAGTTTTGGTTTTGCTGATTTATATTCACAAGATCCTGATTTACAGCTGGAATTATACTCGGAAAGCTCTGTATCCATATATCTCTTTCAGTTGTGTATTGTATTATTTTTCGCTGCAGTAATGTATTTAAATCTCTGGTATTTCCTGTGTAATATTTATTCACACTCTGTATATTCTTCTATTCTAATGGAATTGTTGTAATATACAATGAAATGTTCTTCTGTTTGCGTTTCAATGTGGCTTGTCCTCAAAGTATCCGGGCTTTCCTTACCGGGGAAGTTACGGGTCCTTACATTGTTAAAATGTTGATTTGCCTTCTGGTGAGTTAACGAAGTTTAGTATAGAATATACTTTACTACTGAAACGAGAATTTTAATTGTATTTTATATATTATAACAAAGTTTTAAAAATAAAGCGATGTTTATATGATAAGAATTTGACACTTAAATCGGTTTATAAGCGAAATTACAAAACTTAAGGATTTTATTGTTTGGAAAAATTATATTTAAGTAACAAATGGAGCAATTTTATTAGATTAACTTTATTAATCTAATAAGAGGAAGTAATTGGAATCAGTTAATATTTAACTGATGATGTCAGCCATTAATGTAAAGCGGTTGTTAAGATAGCTTTTGTTATCTAATGGAAATAATTTAGAAAATAATTGTTTAAATTTTAATAAGCTTTCTTAAATTATAACTTACCTTTTATTTACGTTGTTTGAATATTATTAACGTAATTAGTCATTGTTCTCGAAAGGTGATTAACTAATCTATTTCTAGTTAGTGAAGAAGTAAACGATAGTAATTCGAAGCCCAGGTCGATCGTTGCTCAGTTGAGATCCTTAATCAATATAGATTGCACCCATCTTCATTTTCTAAATCGCGGGTGATTCCAGGGTCTCGAGCTTCCATCCACCCTTGCCACTAACTCAGCTCGCACCACACGAATCACCCAGAAACCCTACCTCGAGCCCTTCAGACTCCATCGCACCAACTTCGAGTCCCACCTGGAGCATCGCACCCCTCAAAAATCCCTAAATCGAAAGCAATAGGAACCCTAAATCGCGTATTGAAGAAGGAAGGGTGAAACAGATTTTCAATTTCCATTTCTTTTAATTCGAAGTTCGGTTTCGATTTTGATGAAGGTAAAGGAGACGACGGATTTCGATTTTTGTTTTGTGGTATTGGGATTTTCGATTTCAAATTCTATTTGGATAGAAAAGGGAAAGGATCGACCGGTGATTTTATAAGGGAGGATGTGGTTTAAGTACACATTTTTAATGTGATTTGACTCCGAGATTATAATCGATTTGAAATAAAGAGATTTTTACCCATTTTAAATAGATATCGATTTGATTTCAAGCCTATCCACAATTAAATATCTCGGGGTCCATTAATTTAAACCACGAACCGCTATTTTAACTAACCGACTGATGTTTCAGCGTAATTACACTATTCTGGATTCAACAGAATAGACTACAAAATTTAATGCGAACATATATTATAAAATAACCATATTTAAATTCAAAACAAATAGATTATTCAACAATAAATTATTATTATTCTAATTCAAATAGAACTTTGTGTTGATTATCTGAACTGTTTTCAATTCAGTTTTAAATCTCTAACTGAATTATTTTATTTCAGTTCTCGTATTTTGATAATTATCAAAATAAATCGTATTTCGATTATTTAATCGATAACCCAATAAAATACCATTATAAATTCAATATTTAAAACCATACTAAATATTTAAAATAATCCGACCAAAAATTCGGGTCGTTACAACTATAACTATAATCGCGTGATATTGAATTGAAGATAATATTGCAACATTTGTTGCAATGTTTGAAATAAGATAATATTTGAACTTGAGTATTAAAATTCAATGTAAGTCAATAGGAAGTTTGATTTGAAAACTGAAACGCGTGCAAGTAATAAATCCAAACGAAATGATGTGAAATTAATTTGATGGTATTGTTGAAACTGATTGTGTGGTTGAAAAGTGAACCTGATTGAACCACTATGAAGGACGAACTTAACTTATTAAAATGGATTCAAATATGTTGAATCTAAATAGAGATGGATTAATGCATCCAAATGAATTAATAAGAAGTTGATTATAAATAAAATTCTGGTGAGTTGAATTATATATGGAATTGTTTGGAATGGATAACTTAAATGTTTAACTTGATGATTACGAGGCTAATGAATTCCATATGAGTTAAGAATAGGTATAAGAGCTAATATTGGTTGAGTTATGAAGCTGATTAGATCCAGTATGATTAGAGATGCATAATAATTGAGCAAGCTCAGGTAGAATTTATCGCATACTGCGTAACAACGCTCGCAAAAAGGTATGTCTATGCAAAAAAATAAATTTTTGGTTTTGATTCGGTTTTTGATTTAGGGTTTAAACTGAATTTTTCCGACCGTATGGGTAGATGGATTTATTTTTGTACCTGCAATTTTGAAGAAGTCCCTCCATATGGGGGAGACTCTACCAAATTTTTTTCAAAATTTAAGGTGTTAGAAACTTTTTGGAAATTTTTGGAATTATGTAATTTATTTTATGTAGAAATTAATTAGTTTTTCGATTAAAACTAATTGGTTTGGTTTAAAAAGGAGAAGTGTTGTTTTACTTAATTGGATTTTGGAAAAGTTACTGAGTAAGTAGCATTTCTCCTACCATAGTAATTTCAGAGAAGAAATTCTTTTAAGGAGGTAGGAATGTAATGGTCCAAATTTTTTACCATTCTATTTAATATTTAAATATGTTTTAAATATTGTTTTGGAATTTAATTAGCTTGAATTAAATAATTTTGAATATTTTATTAATAATAATAAAATAATAATTTAATTCTGATATATAGTTGGAATGAGTTGGAATTATTGTATAATGTAAATTAGACAGTATGGAAATATTTATTTAAGTTTATATTGAATTAAATTAACGATTTAGTTTATTAAAAGATGTTAGAATGTATAATTTATAATTTTATTATAAAACGAACTGCAGCGGCACGATAGTTCGTAATATTACATTTTGAACTTTAAATGGCTATATAGGATTCAAAATAAGTTGGATTTCTTTGAAACAATAAACGCCGGAATTTGTTGGATAATCTTTTTCTAATGGAAGAGGAAAATCAAATTTTCATGTTGTAGATTTTGTTTTATGTCCAAATATAATTTTCAAATAATCACTATGGAATTCGTATATAAATTATAACGTTTATTTATACAAAATAAAAGGGTTTTTATTTTATTTAATATTGATTTGACTTGAAATTTAACCTGGAGTATTTTATTTTGAAACTATATGAAATTCTGATCAAGTATGGACGATTATAATTTTTTATTATTATTATATTGAGGTGTTTTTAAGTTGGATAAATTAGACCCTTAAAAGGGGACTTTATTCAAACAACCTCCATTTTCAACGAAACAAATTTTACTAAGACCGTAACAGTTAATTATTGTATGGTTTCAAGTTTTGTCACGATTGCAGTACATATGAATTTGTACACTAACGTAGATATTATGATATATATAAATAAATAAAAAATATTTAGTCTCTTTCACCGTGTCTTATCTAAAAAAAATACCTGTCACCAACGTTTAAACAACAAGCCAGATATTTCTTTTTCCTTTGGTCAAAAGTTTTGGCAGAAGTAAATGCGTCTATCCTTTGTTCACATGCACATGATTGATGGAAAGCGATACCTCATTTCTATAAGGCCATTTGTTCTTTCTGATCTTCGACAAAATAAAGATCCCCGCTGTCGTTTTTTCTTCTGATAAAATCTCAAAAGTATTAAAATTCATAAATAAATCACAAGAAAAATCCTAAAATTTAGAGGATTGTTTCTTTGATTTAATTAGTGCGAGATCTTCATTTTGGCATGATCATTGTTGGATGCATTCCCATTTCTGACCGTTCACACTTTAGGCAGTGCTTAAGACTGAGAACCCTCAGCAAGGTAGGCATCGGTTGGCAAGGTAGTGCTGTCGCCAGAGTTAGGGAAATTCAAAAAATAAGGAGCAACGTTCGGTTTTTTTGTTGGAAGGTTTTGTGAAGTCTGCAATGCACCGGGGTCGTTGAAGCTAGTCCAAGGAGGTGCGTAGGCGTAGGGATGATTGATGTAGGATCGTACAATGTTTGCGATGAAGGAAACCGGAGTTGTGTGTCACGGCGGTGGGGTCGGTCCCAGTCCCGGGAGCATGGAGTATGGGCGGCGGCAGTTTCTCACGATGATGTTAGCTTATGTGGAAGGAGTGCATACTAACGTGGAAATAGAGAGGACATACGAAGTGTGGATGTTTAAGTTTGCAAATGGGTGTAGGAGCTGAAGGTTTGGGGAGTTGAGTTTCATACATGGTTGTGTGGAATAGTGAACTGAAAAATATATAATAAATTATTTGATGGGGAAGAATAAGCTAACTGGGAAGGGAGTAATGCATGCAGGAAGAAGAAGATAGGGTAGGGGTGATGCGGGCTCTGATATATTTTGGGTTTGGGCTCCGAACAAAATAAAAATAAAAAGGTATAGGATGAAGAGCTGGTTATTGGAATGTGAATACGTGGACAGTGTATAGGATTATGGGGGTGTGAAGGTCTGGAACGATGCATTAATTGACATTGACGGGTTCATGCACGATTGAGTCAATGGAAAATGTGTTATTTAAGGTGATCATTAATTAATTAAGTTTAAGGTTATTAAGTAGATTAATTATTTTAATAATATATATAAATGTGTAATTTTGGTTACTTGGACATATGTTAATATTAATTTAAATAGATCTTATACCATCGATATCTCGTTTATTCGTTATCAGGATTCGGTGAATTTGGACACATTGGGATCGTAGTAAAGGACGCTACACTGCTGTACTATTCAGATTGGTTTGTTGCTATTTGGAAAATTCGTGTAGTTTTAAACCTTTGTTTAAAATTATACGATGCACGAACCATCGTTCGAAAACAAAAGGTGAGGTAACTCTCACAACTTCTGGAATTCTATGATGTGTTAAATTCGTATAATTAAATTTTACCATTGATAAAATAAATTGGTTGACTGGATGCCTTGGATGTTATCTATGTGTTATTGGTTGACGTTAAATATATTCACATCATTTGAAGTATATTGGCTAAAATTTTCATATTATTATAAAATATTATAACGAATTGTGATACAGGGGAGAACAGGTTGGAGGGATCCAACCGGATTCCTCAAATATTTTGTATTCTGTTTTATTTAATTTTATTTATATATGAACCGATTGAAACCCCGTGATATTGAAAACCTGTTTGGATGTTGACATTAAATTTAAATTCAACATTATTGTGATTTAAATCAATCAATGGTATTGATTGAGGGATTAACAGCCAATGGCCTAAAATCCACCTTTTTGTTGTAATAACCCGGAAATCGGAGCCAATTTAAATTTTTTATTTTGGCAATTTTAGCGAATTTTGATTATTTAAAATGAATTATTTTAAATAATAACGACGAGAAATTTATTTTGAATAGAATTAAAATGAATATATTTATATAGATCGTCGCCAGAATATAAATAATTATTTATAATTATAAAAGGAATTGAAAATGGCGCGGTAGTTCGAAAATTCGATTTCAAATTTCAAATGAATGTACAGGATTCAAAATAAACCGGATTTTAGTGAAACCAAAAATAGTTGAATCTATTTGATAATATATTTCCAACGAATCAGAAAAATTGAAATTTCATAGCGGGGATAAAAAGTTATGCCCAGTTAGAAATTCAGAATAGTCGCTATGGAATTCTGACCCTTAAAAATCGAAATTTTGACAAACGACCTCGGTTTTCGACGAAACCACTTTTGTTGGGTCCGTGATGTCATGTTATTGCTAGATTCCAAAATTCGTAATTTTTTGAATCAATATGTGAGCGTGGCAAAAGAAAACGCGTTTGACCAGTTTCAGTTGATTTTAATCGAATAAAAAATGGCCATTTTTCAAACGATCTCAGAATTTGATGAAATTAGTCTTGTTAGGACTGTATCGTCAATACGAAGTTAGAAAATATTTTTCTGGAATTTATTGAGTCAGTATGTGGCTTCAGTAAATTAAAATGTGTGTTCAAATTCAATATATAGATTTATATTTTGATTTTGACGGAAACTGATCGAAACAGCCGAACTGGCTTGCGATACATATCCCATTGTGTTCAGAATGGGGATAATCAGCTAGGGGCGACACTAGTTGGGTTTGATTTGGAGATCGGATTAATAAACATAGATTTTTGAAATATATAATAAAATATAAATATATTTAAAGGGGGCAAACCCTAAGTCAACCCTCCATAAATTAAAACCGTGGTCAACATCAAAAACGCAGCCGCCCCTCTCTCCATTTCAACAGCGAAAAGTTCTAAAAGGAGTTCCCCTTTTTCAATGAATCCAAATCGAATTGATGCATGGAATCAAAACAAATATTGAAGAACAAAGAGTGGGCTATGGATCTATACGGATATGATCGGAGGGCTTGTAGTGGTAAGGTCGGAATTTCCTCAGAAAACCACCGCCGCTGTCTTCAAATTCTGCTGCAAATACAGGCGCGAGCTGCACCATTTTCGAGGTGAAGGAAGGTGGCGCTCCGCTCTTCAAAGTGCATTATTCGATCTAGCATTAGTGGTTCGATAGGGATGACGCGAGCTAGGGTTTTGATCGAGATATGGGTTCGATTAGTCTGTAGGGTGTTACGGGGAAGAAGGACTATTAGCAGCTAATGATAAATAAGGGTAATGTTTTTTTTTCTCTATTTCGTTATTTTAAACATTATAAATAACTGTGTGTTTGGAAATAGCAGATATATATATATATAATTAGAATGAAAATGTAGATAAATATGTAATAAAACATTGAACTAAAATGTTAGATTTTTATATATATTATTGTTTTAAAAATGGAACTTTTACATATATATTATTGTTTAAATATATTGTTTTAAAGTAAAAAGACTACTATTTTAAAAATAAAAAGATCATTGTTTTGAAAATGTAATTTTTAAAATAAAAATAGCCTTGATTTAAAAATAAATAACATTGCATAGAAAAATATGGTTTTTAAATATGTATATGGCTTTAAATAAAATATGTTTTTAAATTTACATACAACATATGATTTAAAAAAATGTAAGATGGCATTGTTTTGGAAATACATATCGCCTTGTTTTGAAAATATATATCGTATTGTTTTGAAAATATATATCACCTTGTTTTTAAAATAAAATATATATTGTTTTTAAAGTAGAAATAGCAGAATAAAAATATGATTTTTATTTATGTAGAGTAATAAAAATATAATTTTTATTATATTACTAGAGAGATAAAAATAGAATTTTTATCTATATAGTAGTGGTATAAAAATAGAATTTTTATCTATATAGTAGTGGTATAAAAATAGAAATTTTATCTATATAATAGCGGTATAAAAATGAGATTTTTATATACATAGCAACAATATAAAAATGTGATTTTTATATATGTAGTGAATACTGGCAACGAAAGTGACGAAGGGCGAGCACGGCGAAATTTTCTACATATGAAGAGTCGTGGTGTTTGGTTTAGCTTATCGGTGAGAACTCCTCGCTTTTAATTTATTTCTAGTTTGAAATATATACTAGGATGCAGACGGTGCTTAGCAAAACCCGACACTCATCGTCCACAGACAATGGATGACTTGTTTGTTTGATTGCTGTGTTGTGAAATTTGATTGTGTGACGTGGAATGAAATAAAATATTAAACGACATTTAATTTCATCGGTTTAATTGACATATGAATATATAATTAACAAACAATCAACCATAACACACAATTGTAAAACTCGACTTATAAAAATTATAAGTGGGAAGAACTGAGTGAGTTTAACTCACCTTGAGTTGATACCGTTGTTTAAATGGTTGGTTTTAATTAAATTAAACGAGTGTTTAATTTAATTAAAAATCCGAGTTAGTTCCAAACGCGTCCATTTTTGCTCCATAGCATGGTGCTCATTGATGCGATTTCAATGGCGCATGGTTTGTCCAGTTTTGATATCATATGATTAAGTTATAAATATTTAATAGTTAATACGATTTAATTGATAATTTAAATTCCTAATTATAATCTAATTTAATTAACTAACTTCATTAAACTGTAATTAATTAATATTAATTAATTATGTTTTAATTAGTTAAACATTGGCTGATGCTTTTATCTTCTGCTCACTATCGTTCTCTACTATTTAACATTTGGCAGACACCTGCAACAAATATACATTTTGTATATAGGATTTAATTTTAAGTAAACTAATTAATAAATAAATTAAACTTCTTAATGGTTTTTAATAAACATAATTGGTTTTGTTAATTACTTCATTCGGAAAAATTAGGGCGCCTCATCACATTAATTGACCTGGCCCGCTAGATTTTGAAATTCCCAACCCGCACATTAATTCTTCATTTTCGGTTTGCTCTAGGTTTTCTTCTTCAGAAATTTCAACATGTGAATGCTCCACAATTCCACCTTGTGTACACACGGTGTTTCCCTTCGTTTATCACATAACCGTTGTCATAACATTACGCTGCCTACATCGTTTTGAAAACGATTTAATTAACCAAAAACTTTCTTAAATTAAATTATTTTTAAACTATATGTACATATAGTGAATAACGGCTTCAGGCTAACCACATTTTCTTCATCTTCACATGTTCATTCCTTCACCTTTGCCAATTGCAGAAACCACGCTCACATGGAAATCACCACTTGCGCAACTTCCACAGACCGCCATCGATGATCAGCCAACTCCCCCGCGTGCGCCAGTCCAAACCACTCCACTCTCGGACTCTCCCTTCGCTCAGAATTTGACCTCAACCGCCGACTGTTTTCAGTCCCTTTCCGTTCAAAGCTTCATATCCCATCTCCACCGTTCAGGTGGGAGAACTCGTCGAGCCAAACAAAATTGTAGTTAAATGTTTTACGAACTGAAGAATGGATCATGAGAAAAATAAGGGGGAAGGATGGAGTTTCTCTATTGTTAAAATGATGAGTAGCGGCTTAGTGTAGTTGACCGCGAAATGAATTGCTGACTAAAATTTAGGGTTACGTTGGATTTATATAAAGGATAGACAGAACTAATATTATTTTATTATCCAATAAACATTAAGTATCTTGTTAAAACAAAAAAGTATGATGTCCATTCGAGATGAAACTCCTAATCCTAAAATAAAAATATTCTGGACCAAATGGGACAAGTTTCATCGAATTCCGAGGTCGTTTGTAAAAAGTCTTTTATAAATCACAGGCTAAAAGTCAAGCGTTTAATTTCCCACGATCACAAGATAAGTCCAATCAACTTGAAACTTTGAAATTCTACTAGACCTCTTCCTTACGGATCCAATGAAATTTGTTTCGCTAAAATTGGAGTTCGTTTGGCTAGTCCTTTATTCCTTTAAAGTTATCCCTATCAAGTAATATAAACGATTAAATAAAAACAGAGATATCATTGCCACGATCAAACGGTAAGTCCGATTGACACGAAAATTGAAATCTTATAATAATTAATTAATATGAACCCAACAGAACAAGTTTCATCGTATTCCGAGACTGTTTCCTGGTACGTTTTTATATGCCAAACAACGCTATTTTGGACACCAAAATACCCGATGTCCAAAAATAATAAACTACCTGCCTATTCTGACTCTACACGTCGATATGAACTCAACGGAACTGGTTTCGTGGTTTAGTTCGATCTTCTGCTCAAGTTATACACAAGTACTCCTTTATTAAATTAAATTAAATTAATTACGCGTAATAGAAATGATTCGGCGTTTACGGCTGCCATTGTCACATACGACATCGGTTTGTCTTGAAATTTAACATCGTACAATAATTTAACGTTACGGTTCCAATCGAACTAATTTCATCGAAAACTGAGCCCGTTGCAAAATCGCTATTTTTAACGCTTATAAAATATCGAATAAATATAAATAAATTACCAATAAATAAATTAAACAATAATAAATTATTTTCATCATATATATCCAAACAGAATATATATACAACTTTAAATATAAATTATACAGCTCAATATCGTCAATTTCGAGTTAACCGTTATCTAAATTATATAAAAACCCTTATAAATTTATTAAATTAACGTTATCGTTTATTAAGGAATTCCAAAGCAACTATTTTAAAATTTGAATTGGAAATAGCTAACAATCTATAACACGAAATCTGAATTTTTCTCTTTCGTATGAGAATTATTATCAGCAAGATTCCAACGCTTCTTGTTTCACAGAAATCCGACTTATATCGAATCCTGTATACTCAATTGAAGTTGAAAACTTAATATTATGAACTACCACATAATTTCGAACTTGTTTTAAATTATATATAAATTTAACTTTCAAACTTTGTTATAATAAACGAATTAAATATTAAAAACCAATAATATTCCAAATATAATATTTTAAAAAATAAAATATTTTAAATATTCGACTATCGAAAATGTGGGACATTATTATTTCAGAATTTGATGTTGAATATAAGTCGATATGATTTCTATTTAAAGCCTTATATTTGATATCAAATTGGATTTTGTGTTTATCATGAATAATGTTTTAAATAACATTCGTTCTTTTACCCAGTTAAAGGAAAATGATTTCTCATGTTTGAGTTGTAATAAATCTTTCAATAAAGATTTGATTGAATAAAATGGAGATTGAAACTATGTTGGAGTTTTAATAAATCTTTCAATAAAGATTTGATTAAATAAATTAGAGATTAAAACTAGGTTAGAGTTTTAATAAATCTTTCAGTAAAGATTTGATTGAATAAAATGGAGATTAAAACTATGTTAGAGTTTTAATAAATCTTCCAATAAAGATTCGATTGAATGAAATGAAGATTAAAACTATATTAGAGTTCTAATAAATCTTTCAATAAAGATTTGATTAAATGAAATGGAGAATAAAAATAAGTTATAGTTTTTAATGAATCTTTAATTAGATTTGAAATGATAGAAGGTAATTAAACTTACTGAAACACGAGGGTGTTAGATATAAAGTACCGCCAGTTTTGATCCAGGGAATGAATAGGATCGGAATGGGATAATGATATGAGAGATTACCTTTTTGTAAGGCTCGATAATCCTTATAAGACTTATAAACCTTGATTTGAGTTAATTTTTTGAAAAGATATCATACAATCATTTTAAATGATTTCCAAGGAAAGATTTAAAAAAGAATTTTAATGAATGTAAATCTTTGATAAGATTAAAGTGAGTAATTCATAATGTAAAAAATGAATCTAGTAAGAAGACTATTCCGAATTGAAATGAGACTTATGATATGTTGACGCGATAGTTATTTCGAAAAGACCGGGTTTGACCCATTCTGAAAAACTATATGACGAATATTGTAGATACTGAAGACGATGGTTGAAGACCGAAGATCTTCACATCGTTTGGATTATTATTGATGTCTCGATTAGGAGGTACACCTAAGATGGCGTTATAAGTGGCGGTCATCCATATGTAGTTGGTACCACCGAATATGCAATGGTCTCTCTCCTTTATTCGATGAGGAATAAGGTGCCTTCAATTTTGTTTAGACCCAAGACGTACTTGTGAATAGATGCATGTCTGACATTTTAAGCTACGACGTAATAAATTGATTCTTATTGATGTTATATCAGTTGGTGACGGAGGGTTATATATTAATAGACACTGATTATATGTAATGACTTGACAATGTGGCTGCGGAGTAATGCTGGCAGATTGATCAAAGCTTTTATTGAAAAGCAGAGCTTTATGGATGATGATCAAAGCATGGCTGATATAGTGAAACTTTTTGTTGAAACATGGCTTTGACAAGCCTTACAACCCGTGAATGGCCAAAAATGGATAATGGATAGCAGAGTAAGGGCTAACATTTTCTTCTAGTTGAAACGTGAAGCCATGGTATGGAGCCCAGGCAATTACTTATGTTGATGATGCATCGAGGCGCCTTGGATGATGGTCAACAACGACCAAGACGATGATCAGAAGAGACCGGGGAACGTTATGTTCAGGAGTAACCGAACTCACCGAGAATTGGTGGGTCAGCTCTGCTGCTCCGAGGATTACATGCATGTGATTCCTGGACATTTTACTAGATATGATCTGAACAGTCAAGGAAGATCCTTTGCCTTGCTCATTGATGTAAATCCAACTTCCAATACAAGCTTTGCGTTTTCAATTGTAAACCCATATGCGACATAATAGGATGGGGTATTATGCCATCTAAGATTGGTACATTTATTCGTGGAATTGATTTCCACACTATGCACTAGTAATAATCAAAGCAAATTTTCGTGTATCAAGCATATTTGGCTATTATAAGGTAAAACTCTATACTTCGGTTTGCATTGCATTATGTGATGGGACTTGAGTCCTATAATATCTTCATTTTACAAGAAACATTACAAGTTGTTTATGACCGGTATTCATGTGGAGAAAATCCGTTCCGTGTTATACGGCGTGGTCCTATGATTTACCGAACTTTAAATAAAGTATGTTTTGGTTCTGTAAAGGCCTGCAAATCCGTACCCTTTGAGTTGACTAATAACACCATACGTCCAACCCAAATTGCACAGAAATACGAATCATTATTAGAAAGAAGTTGGAGGATGAGAAATAGAAAGAAAGAAATACTAGAATAGAAGAAAACGAAGATCACAAACTCACAGCGGAACGAATAAAATATATTAAATAACATAACTTTTTGAAATAGAAATCAGTAACCTTATATACATACCATCATCAGAGCATAACAGTTATTCCTGGAACAGTTATAAACACCTGTTTCCAGATACAACATGGTACACAACGGAAATATGATAGCATATAGCTAACTGGTGAAGCCTCCTGCTTCCAGCTCCTCCAAGTGAATCTGAAAAATCCCGACTACTTGACTGCCCATACAAATTTGGGCACCAAAGAGTTTAGGGAAAACAAAAGCAAAATAAACTCTGGGTCAGTCATGGGACTGGTGTGAGTAAACTCCAACCATTTGATTAACTTCAAAAAAAATTCGAAAGGAAAGATAATAGTGAGACCAGCCCATACATAAACACGGACGGTTTTTACCTTACTATAACCCAAAACTCTTTGATACAAAATCCAGTGATATTATAATAATGTCTAATCAAAATAAATAGCCAAATAGTAGAACGCTTGCATCTCACGCTCTACATATATAGTATAAAATCAAAATCCGCATGGCGCTTATTGGAGATTGGATAACAACTATGACAAGGTATGGAACCAGCTGCCGATAGTGTATCTCTAGAGGCGAATACACTGGGGTTCAACAAGAACATCTTGCAACCCGGCCCACACATGATCGACCACTCATTTCGCTTGAGTGTATCGAATGTATATCACCAACGGTTGGGATCAGCAACCGTTTCCTGAATGGGACAGCATCGAATAGAATAAGAAATTAAATGAATCTCTAGATAGGTGATTATACATCCTAATGGGAGCGACCCACATAGCCATGCTGCCTGCCCGATTTTTGTCATTTCCCTGTTGTTGAGGCCTGAGGCTACGATTACTTGTCATTCATTTATAACACAATCACTTTGAATGCCACATCATTAGATCCGTTAATCACTAATTGATTTGCACAAATATTCTGGATATTATGGTAAGGGAATAAATCCGTTGCAACCATATATATTTATACAGACCAACCCATTTGATCATTGGAAATACTTTGTCAGACATTCTTCCATATACGTTGCAATTTCTATTAATAGAAAAAGCCCTTGCAATTCACTCCGTCTTCGATTATTTTCATATAATCTGATTCGCAACGCTACTGCCAATACAGAGTGGTTCACGGATAATAATCCAACCGGTCTCTCCATATTGACAACACTATTGGCAAACATTTCGATAGTCGGTTCTTTAACTATCGAAGAAAAATAAACAAACATCCATTCATCCATAATATCAACCAACTCACTGGGCCTTTTAATATTTCATTAATTCACTTCTTTATTTCCCTATCAAATATTTGTTAACCAAATATTTTCAGAAATCTTATTGATCTCTTACGCTAGTTGGAAAAACATTTCCCTATATCACCTTCTTTTATTTTCTATATTTAGAAAATATATTCTATTTGCAATTGAAAACAATTTCAATCACTTATCTCTTCCCTGACTACTTTAATTATACTCATGGAATATTACTGTAATTCCATCACTTGGATTAAAACGAATGCTGTGTAAAACATCGTTATAACAACCCAAAATATTTTATTCAACTAACTCTTTTCCAAACACTTCTCCTCGAGACCGGATCCTGCTATTTATCCATTAAAAATGAAATCAATCAAGTTGGGGTAAAATTACCTCTCAGACCTTGACTGAAAACATCCTCAAATTCAAAACGGCAAAACCACTAACCTCGAATAAATACACTATAAAACCCAATTATTCATTTTTAAAACATGTATATGCATTTCTCTTTCTCTTTCCAGACCATTGATTTCCTTTTCTGTTTATAGTATTCTAATTTAAATTTGTTTCCTTATCGAATTCTATATATATCGATATATTGATTTCTAACTATCAAATTATCTTAAAATTATTCTAACTCCTTATATTCCCGGAAAATTTCGCCATAACCTCCCTTGTACCGGGAGCTTCGGGATATTTCAAATAGCCTCCCATGGCCTTCACCAATCCAAAAGAAAAAGGAAAAGCCAAGCGGCTTGCCGATACGGCGCATAAAACCTCGTATATGAATTTAAACATGTACCTTTTTGTCGGGCACATAAATTAAATTCTTCGTATACTTCATCCCATACCTGTCTAACACATGTTCACCTGTTTTCAACTCAATTCATCTCAAACCAATCGTTTGAATTCCGTTTTCGCTCATTTATACTTTAATTAGCTATTTCTCCTATTTCACTTCTTTGTTTGAATATAACATGTTCAAACAAAATATTTAACATGCTCATAATCAAATTGAATTTCCATTTCAATTCTAGATTCCCTTTTCGATTTCGAATATAAATTTTCAAATCGAATTCACTTATTCAAAGCCAAATATCAATTCAAAATCCCATCAACTAATTACTATTCAAATTGGTTAGTTCTATTCAAAAATCAAAAACCTGATTTCTGTTTCAAAAACCAATTCATTACTCCACTTGAGTTCTGATATAATGTACAATTCAAATCTGAAATTTTCTAAATAGAAATTCGGATTTTATTCGCTTAAAATCCTTTTATAAAAATAAATAAACCGTTATGGTTTTGAAATGGTTATGGCGCTGCTTTACTGAAAATTTGATTTTTGACATAACTCAAAATCTATACGACGAAATCCAGATTTTTCTCTTTCATTAGAAAACTATTATCAAATCGGTCCTGATGTTTCTTGTTTCGAAGATTGCCGACTTCGATTAAGCTCTGCATACCCAATTGAAGTTCGAATCGCCAATTTTCGAAATGCAGTGCTGCTGCGAGTTCGTTTTAATTATATTTATATATATAAACGTTTTAAAACTTCGTTTATATAAATTCAACTCCATTTTGATATATTTTTAATATATATCAAATCCATTTCAACGTAACATTGCTGATCTATTTTACTTCCATTTGAAATTCTATATTCGAGTTCCATTTCACTTTTATATTCAAATTTTCATTTCACTTCTGTTGAATTCTATTATTCACATTCCTTTTAAATCTCCATTTGAATTTCTATTCAAATCTATTTTCCAACTTATTTGAATTTTTATATTCAAATCTATTTCAATTCTATTTGAATTTTATATTCAAAATCTATTCAAATGCTATATTTGAATTTCCTTTATTTTTCTATATTCAAATTCTATATTTGAACTCCATTTGAATTACATATTCAAATTCCACAGTTTAAATTCCATTTGAATTCTCTATTCAAATTCCATATTTATTCTATTTGAATTTCAAATATTCAAACTCCAATTTAATTCTATTATTCAAATTCTATTTAAATCTTCTTATTCAAAATCTATTTAAAAATTCAAATTCTATATTTAAATCCTATTTGAATATCTATATTCAAATTCTATATTTAAACTTCATTTGAATTCTATTTTCAAATCTCTATATTTTTAAATTTCATTTGAACTTTCTTTATTCAAATCCATTTGAATTCCTTTGAATTCAAAATTTCATTTGAATTCTTCTAAATTCAAATTCTATTTTAATTTCTTTGAATTCAAATTCTATTTCAATTCCTTTGAATTCAAATTCTATTTCAATTCCTTTGAAATAGATATTTCTACTTTGGAAAAAATAGTGTTTTCCCTTTTTCAAATTCAAACTTATAATTTATAAATTCTCTTCTCTTCATTTATAAACTTCATTTATACAAGAACTATTTATAAACTTCGTTTATAAAGGAATCACTTGTTTTATTTTTTAAAACAAGTTTATTTTTCAAATCTATTTAAATTTCAAATTCTATTTGAAAAAATAGAATTTTCCCTTTAAATCTCAAATATCCTTTCTACGATATTTAAATAAATTAACACTTAGCCCAGTGATATTTAAAACAATCAAATCATCCAATTTTCAATCATTTGATTTTTAACACGTCATATATAAATATACGAAATCAAGCAAACAAACAAACAGATAATATATTTTTGAGGAATCCAGTTGGATTCCTCCAACCTGTTTTCCTGCATCCACAGACGTTAGTCAACATATTAATACACATCTTGCTTCGTGGCAGGATATCGCGGTATAAAAGGGGATCCACTTATATACGTGGGTGTAGGGTCATCCGCTAATGATACTGCGGGCATCCGCTAATGAAACTGCGGGAATCCAACCAATCATCAACCCAATATATATATTAGTCAACCCTAAATAACTAATATATTTTAAATCAACCAAACAGCATTCAAACAAGTAATAACAATTATTTTTAACTAAAAATAATAATTTTAAATGAAAGGTGAGTGAGATTTACTCACCGTGAATTTCCCCTGCTGAATATCATGTTTAATTCCATATCATCGAGCTATAGATATATTCGAACCATCTTGAATGAATTTATTTGTTCCTACGATCATTTGATTTTTATTAAATGATTAAAAACTATTTATTTAAATTAATCTTACATAAATAAATTAACCACTTTATGAAATTAAAATTAGTAAAACATATACCTTATTTGTCTTGAACTGATTTATTTGTACCTTGCGGTTACTACAGCTAACTCGATCAATTAACGAAGCAGAACTTCGAACAACCTCTCTCCATTTCAACATTTTAACGAACATTTTGCTGGCAATTCCTCCTTCTTATTCTATCACCTATATTCTCACTACTGTTGTGGTACTACCAACCAATC
The DNA here is from genome assembly GCA_030737875.1 of Allium sativum. Classification (NCBI taxonomy): domain Eukaryota; kingdom Viridiplantae; phylum Streptophyta; class Magnoliopsida; order Asparagales; family Amaryllidaceae; genus Allium; species Allium sativum. Next base: position 107,305,979 of record CM060918.1, read on the forward strand.
CATCACTATAATGTCATATACCCATCCGCTTTCATGCCCAGGCCACCCTTTCCAATTTACAGCCCCTACTCCACTATTTCACCTTAGTCCTCTCTAATTAAAGTTGTGACTTCAAAATCCACTTTTTCTCCAGACAAGAGACAGACTTAGGTCTTGGCACTCAAGTTCGAACCTGTTTTACAGACCATCACCATCCCTAACAAAAATCGCATGTCATCCCCTTTGCCATCAAAGATCGTCCCCGTTCATCATCGCGTTCATCCTCAAATCCGAGACCAAATTTCCCCCTAAAACCCAAATCGAACTCCACAGCAGTCCTCCCATCCATCGCACTACCCCAAATGCCTCCTGTCAAACTCCTAACCCCAACTCGAACTCCAACAGTTATCGTGGAATCCCAAAATCACGTCAACCCTAATTGATCTGCCATGTCAAACTGTATTGTACCAGACCCTGACCTCGCGTTGATTACATCGCCCCCCAATTTGGCGTTCACCCTATTTCACATGCGCCTTAGGCTCAATGTTGAGATCAGGTACCTCCCGGTTTCGATGTGAATCTCCTACATCGCGAGTGCGTCAGTATCGAGCTACAGGAGGATTGTGAGATTCACAATCCTTATTGCGATTCGAATTCGCGAATCTTTTTTCTGGTGAATGATTTCCCATTTGTTTTCATGATGAAGAAAATGGTACAAAGGAGGAAGAGTTAAGATGGTTTTAGAATGGGAAAAAGGGCTATGCGATGGACTGGTTTTATACACATGAAGAGGAGACAGTTGAGTACGAGCCATTAAATATATGTCTTCTAAATATCGAAGAAGGGAGACCAGTTGTGCAGCTCGAAGAAGGAAGCAGGGTGCAATATAAATGTTTTAGGGTGGCTTTATTCAGATTTAGGTCGGCTGAAGTTGATATGTATTAAATTTTGATTTGATATTGATATTAAATATAGTTTAATTTAACTTGATTTGACTTAAAGAGTTTTTTCCCTTTTTAAAATGATATCAATTTGATTTAAAGAGATTTTCACTTTATTTTAAATAGATATTGATTTGATTTTGATCCTATCCACTGATCAAATAAATTGGGGTTCTCAATTAAAAATCGTGAACCGCTATTTTAGCGTACCGACCGTCGTTATAATGTTATAACGCCATTTTGAATTCAACAAAATAAATTATACAATTAAATTTGAACGTATATTTAAAATAGCCATGTTAAATCAATTTAAATTTAAAACAAATAAATTCTTCAATAATAAATTTCTATTATCTACGTTCATGTTTAAATAGTATATATATTGATCATCTGAACCGTTTTGATTCAGTTTTATTTTTGAATTAAATTATTCAGTTCTCGTATTTCGATAATTATCAAAATAAATCGTATTTCGATTATTTAATCGATAACCTAATAAAATACGATTTATATCATAAATTCAATATTTAAAACCATACTAAATATTTAAAATAATTCGACCAAAAATCCGGGTCGTTACCGGTTCTCACACCAGTCCTATGATTAACTCAGATTTTATTATTGTAACAGCCCGCATTTTATGTATCTGAAGATTGTAAAATATTTCTATTTTATTCCCTGAGGGTTGGATCATCTCATATTTTAATATACTGCTTATGGGGATGTGAGACATGTCCATAATTTTTACCAATTTTGTTTGTGACCATTTTTCCCCTGTCAGTCTTGTACAGGACATAACTTTTAACCTGGGTTGAATCAGGTGTTGAGACCTATACAATTGGAAAAGAAATGATGATTCCCTTTCCATAGAGTGGTCACATTAAAGATTCGGCTCAACGGTTTGGGATGAATCGTTGTTTTAAGGTTTTTCAATTGGTTGTTCATGTTTTGTAAGCCATAATGGGCAGATTTGGGGAGACCCATTAGTGAGAGGTATGGAGAATAGTTTACTTTCCCTATTCTCTCATTTGGTGGCCTTGTGTTCCTCCTTCCTCTAACATCTTTCCACCATTAAATCGAGATCTAAGGGAAGGGAATCCAAGATCTACACCATTTGATGCTAGATCTACATCATTTCAAGTGAGAGTTCATCGAATCGAAGGATTTGGATCAAGTTCTTCACTCTTCGGAATCTAATTTCACAGTTTTTGCTTTGATTTGGAGAATTGGTGAGTGATATGCATCTCTCACATGGATTCAATTAAGTATACGAATGTTTGATCGTGTTTTTCATCAAATTCAAGTGTTTTCTCCTAGATCTGCATCATGGTAAGCTTATTTTCATATGAATCACCATACAATCTAACTTTGCAAGTTAAAACCGGTAACCTCTATGCTATTTCATATGTTTATGCAAGTTAGGTCCCTGTTTGAGTTCATATGTTCATTTATCATGATTTTGGTGAAATTTGCATAATTTTAGTGATAATAGTCATATTCATGTTGTTAATGATTTTATAACATGCTTCTGGTTGTGTTGAATGAATTAGATGAGTATATTTCGTCGATTGTGTCGATTGACAAAGTTCTGGTTGACATTGGACTTGAATTAGAGCTGTACAGGCCACGAGTCGTGCGTGCGAGTGGAGTGGTCATGCGTGTGAGTAGGGTCGATCGAGCATGATATAGGGTCGGTCGAGCGTGCGGTGTAACTTGCAGTACAGTATAGTACAAGAGAGGGGTCGGTCGCCCAAGCCAAAGTGGGTCGGTCGTGCGAGCTAAAGTTGTCGGGTTGAGCAGAAGTCAGTCAAGGCAGAAGTGCGGTCATGCCAAGATTGGGTCGGTCGGTCGGTCTTGCTAAGATGCGGTCGATCGGTCGGTCGGTCTTGCTAAGATGCGGTCGGTCGGTCATGCCGAGATGGGTCGGTCGAGCACACAATTGGGTCAAGCAAGGTTTCAGGTCGAGCAAGGTTTGCTCGTGCATGTTGAGGTCAATCGTGCATCAGGACAAGGGTCGGGTCGGTCATGCAATGGTCGGTCGCACCAATGGGTCGGCCCATATGGTCATTTTTCAAAAAATTATATTTTTCGGGTGCGGACCAGATTTGAAAAGAAGTGCTTGAAAAAAAAATCTGGGGCAACCCCCCGAACCCTAGCCGCTGCGCAGTGATGTAATTTGGCTAGGTGATGGTGTGTCTTTGAAGTAAATTCAAGTAGGATGGTTCAAAGTGTTGAAAGATGTAGAACAACGCATGAGGGAATAACTCAAAGGTCGTGAGTTGGTGGATAATGGTTGCTCGAGAAGGTTGCTTGAGTTAAAAAATGTCGTCGGGTTAGATGACTACAGATATGAAAGCCAAGAGATTATCATTATCGTAAGTTCTAGCGGGCTTGAAGCAGGGGTATAATAGAGATGTCAAAAGGACCGGTTGTAGGTCGAGTACCCTAGGGATCTTTGAAAGGCCTAGTTGTCAAGGTTGGACAAACATATGTATCGTTGAAAGGCGTATGGAGTTTATGCTAGAACTAGGGTTACTACTAGCCCTTGACATATGGTAAGGTTGGCCATCATATGATTAACGATTGTTTCGAAGTAGGATTGGTGGTGATAGCCAAAGTCTGTCAAAGTTGATTAGTTGCCTTATTTGAACCGTCTCATGTAGATTGTCCAACGTTGAAGGAGATGTTCCTTAAGTGCTTGTCTGATATTAGTTTAGGCCTCTGGGGATTGTGCTTAAGGGATGTTAAGTTCGATTAGGAAGGTTTACATAAGATACATAATTTGGATGTCATGATGCTTTGCCAAGATTGAATGGGTGTTCTGGTTTCCATGGATTATGGTTGAAATGTTGTTGTAAAGTCTATCACTGTCCGATGTGGGGAAGATAGGGTTGAGTTCTTCTCTGGTGTTGTGGGTGGATTAGTATGTCTATCTATCCCTTCTCATATACTTTATTGTTGATGTTTGTTAGCTATTTTATCGTTGACTAAGACTGTTGTCTGACTCAAGGTTTTATGTTTCCCTCTTATTACCTTGGGTTGTTCATCCGGTTGTGGATGAGAAGACTAGGTGGCAGGTGATAAGTGATAGCTTAGAGAGGACGATGTCGCAGTTCGAAGGCGAGCTAGAGGCTTACGTACCAGTTTTATTACTATCTAATATTTCGGTTTCTACTATTTGAATTGCTCTATGAGTGTTGTAGTGGGGCTTTATGTACAGACTTTGATATTTCCTATGATGTTTGGATAATCTTTCAGGATGTTGTGAAAGTTTCAGAATTTAGTTATATGATGTTTCACCATTATTACCTATTGTATATTTTCTACTATATTTCATCCTTGCACTGTGAGTTCTGCGACATGTATCGATTGTGTTTACCTAACTATGATGATCGTCCATAGCTGCCTGACACACTTTTTAGCACATTATTCCTCTTGTTTAGTGCAGGGGTTATGGTGGACGTCACAATTGTTTCCCGCTTAAACTCTAGTTCCCCATATTTTCCACATGTACAGCTAATAGTTTTGGTTTTGTAAATATTTTTTAGAGCAGGATTCTGGATTGAAGCTAGAGTTATGTCCAGAGCATCTGTTGGTCTTCCGCTGAATGTAATTATGTTTCTGCTGTGTATTGTATTGTATTTGTTATTCGCTAATATTTGCGATGTACTCTGATATATTCTGTACTCTGATGTAACATTTTAATGATGGTTAATTAAAATTTTCTTTTGTTTCTGTAATGAAGTGCTGTATGCCCAAAGTTAATGCCTTGAGGATTTCTATCGTTTTGGATTAGACTTGTGCGATTTATGGTTGATTCGAAAGGCGGGAATTTTCGAATCGTTACTAACCTAAATTAAGCATAAATCAACATCAGAAGGTTTGATTTTAATACTAGATTATATATTTTTTCCATATCTATGACTATAGGAAACTACGAAAATCATAAACTAGTTAGAATAGTAGAAGGGTAAGAAAATCAGAGGAAAGAGATAACGATAAAACTAATACCCGAGGTATTCAATCTTGCTGGAATGAAAAAGCATCGAACAAACCAAGGGCGTCACAATCTTTTACGACAAACACCTTTGCTAGATCTCCTCCAGAGGCAGAGGTCGCCTAGTCAAACAAGAGGCACAGAATGTCATGGCAGTTCTTAATGAGATCATAAGCAAGTGCGGAAGAAAGTTATGAGCGGATTTGCGCCTGGCACGTCACTGGGTGTAAGGTGGAGAAGACGTCGGCGATGCCATGATTGGAACCATCGCATTAGAAGGTGATTTGGTTGAGAAGTACAAATGGGAGACAAGGTTAATGACGATGACTTCTATTCTATTCTCTTGAGTTTTGATAAATCAAATGTGGTGGCTGTGAGAAGACTAACTAGGGTTTTCTATATAGCGAAGGGTTAGGGAGGGAAATGAAATGTTTTGCTTTCAACAAGCTCCTACACAGCCAAGTATTAGTGTTTTATGCATGATGAAGGATTAGCATTTGGTCTTTTCTCTTATTATCTTTTTCCATATATGCATGATATATAACTAATTTTTAAAGTATATTTATTGTTTGAAAGAATTTTTGAACATTCGACAGATTATTTAGTGTTAAACATTAATTATAATGGTTAATTTTAATTAGAAAATATAAAATACCAAATGCTACATCTTATTTGTTAAATCTTATTATTAATCATTATATTTTTGGTCTTAAATATTATATAATTATTAATAACTAATTATTCAGTAATTAAAAATTATTAAAATCAGTTTTTAATTATTATATATTACATGTACTTATTAAATATTACTTGTAAAAAAATATTGCACATTAAAAATTATTTATAAATTATTAGCTAATAAATATTAATTATTATTTAGGCAGTATTCATTAAAAATTTAATAATAATTATTTATTATTTAGTCATGATATGTTGTTAGAAAAAGTCCATCAATAGTAAGCAATTGGAATCAAGCTGAATAGGGTTAGGATACAAAATGCACTGTAAATTCTAGCAACAACCTTAGTTATCAAAATAAAATAACCGCTACCACAAGCCCTAACCATGAAATTTATTTTCTAAGGCTAAATATAATCAACAGATTTATATTATCATACTTTAATTAATTATAAATTTTAAAATTTTGTTTCTCAAAATTAAACATTTAGCACAATTATTTTTTATAACTATTAAATATTAAATGCTAAATGTGATTCTTTAACAACCCGTATTTTACAGACTGGAGGATCGTTAAATAATTATATTTATTCCCTAATGGTCGGATCATTGTCATATTTTAATACGTTGTTCATGGAGATGTGAGACATGTCCATGATTTTTACAAACCTATTTGTGACCACTTAGCCCTAAAGAATAATTGTAACATCCCAGATTTTTGGCCATTTTTATTTGAATTTTTAAATCGGTTTAAATATCGATTTGGTAATATTAATGAATTTTATCGATATATTTTAGGCTTAAAAAAATAGTTTTCTTTTCAAACGATCTCCGTTTTCGACGAAACAAGTTTTTTTGGAATGCGTATAATTTATTTTTGCTAGATTTCCAATTTGGAGTCAAACGGAGTTGTTTTGTTGGTGCGTGCAATTTAAGGGTGAACCGATAAATTAAAATATCATCGTTGTGCAAAAGGAGTCTGCCAACGAAATTAATTTAGTTGGGATAAGAACGCCAAGACGTAGCGTTACATTCATTTTTGTTATATTTGAAATTCATATGTATTAGTACAAAATTTAATGATCTACGTTAAATTTCGGTACCTGTTTAAAATCAACATATCATAAAAATTTGGCGGCTACTTCCTTTTCCTGAAATCAAGTACATTCGCGTACTACTAACGATTAAAGGCATGGAAATAAAATAGCATAACGTTGATGCCTTGTAAACACACAGTATATATATAATTTTTTGGAGCCTAACCTATTGTTCCTTGCGTGAAAATACATCCCAGTGCCGTGCCATCCAAAACAATCTCCTGTACTGTTACGTTTTCTTGCTCCCCACACCATCTATTACTTGGCGGCCAATCCATGTACCTGTGCTCATCAAGGAAAATTTTGGAGATTCACATACACATCACCTAACCTATCATTTTCTGAGAACCTATTATCCTAAGTACCTTGCTCCCCATGCCTTTATCTGCTCTCTCTATATATATATACCCCATTGCATTTTGTTTTCAATACAATGCGAACAAAAAAATAAAAACTAAAATTTTCTCAACATTAATTTCTTTCAGCAAGTTCTTCCAAAATAAAACTGAAATTTCCTTCATCAAAATATAGTCTGAACCATCTTCTTTTTTCAAATGATAAGAAGAGACCCATACTCCTCTCCAACAAATTAAAATCTGCAACCTTGTTTTCCCCTTTTTAGAAGCCGGACTGGAACTCTTTTACAAATACAACTCGCCTGCATTTTCTCTAACAGCAAGGTAGCTGCGTTGAAACTCAAAGTGGAGAAGAGGGAGACCATTTGCATGGTGTTGTCTTCGAGCATGGAGGAAGGGTAGCAGGGAACCTGCTATTTGCATGGGAGTCACGAAGTGAAGTTTTTGAGGGAGAGTTGTGTATGTATTTGCGAACTGGAGAAGGTGCATGAGGAATGCTGGAGTTAACGGTCGGTCTATGTTGGTGATGGGTGGATCCTCGTGAGCAACAACAATGGGTTGGTATTGGTCTTGCATGGGTTTAAATATGAGGGGGCGGTGGAGCTGTACAGAACGAGGTGAAGAAGGAATGCATGGCGTTGGTAAGATGGAAGAAGTGCGGTTGTACAGCACGGTGAGGGAAGTATGAATAAACGTGGAAGCAATGTGAGAAATGCATGAACATGGGTGGAAGTGGAACAGTACGTTTTGGTGGAGGAGTAATGCAAATAAGAGGATTCTCGCAACAGCCGGAGACGTGGGGCTGATGTGTATTAGCTTGGGAAAAGGAGCGATGTGCATTATTTTTGAGAAGAAGGCACTGCTGTTATTCAAGGTGCGATTCGAAGAAACAAAATGGACAGGCGTTGAAGGTGGAAAGCGAACAGGGTGGTTCGCGTTCTAGAATTTCTATGCAGCAGGTAAAATGGTAATTTAAAATACTTAAGTGAAATTAAATGGGCCTAAACATGGTACCCATGCCTAATTATAATTATAAGGGTGTATATATTATACGTGGCCTGAAGTTACCTTTATAACCGTTTATTTTAGTATGCTATCAGTAGAGTTACCCTTTTCGACTAATTTAAAAATACATAACGAAATCCTTATTCTTTACTGCATATATACTTTGGGTATTTAAAGGTTAAAGAGTAACACGATCTCATATGACATGAGCAATGATTCATAATAGCAGTCTGATCTAGAACAGAAAACCCATTTAAAACCTGGATGTCTTGTTAAGAATAAATAAATGGACTTAGTTTAATATATTATCGTGGCCAGAAATATACAACGTATAATTAATTAACGTTAATTATAATTTAGTTAGGGTTTAATTAATTCTAATTCAAACCAATACGTATATAACGTGCTAATCTGTTATCATAATTCGACAAGAATAAGGACGACGGACGAATAGTATCGACAGGCGTACTATTATGGAACCGGAACACACGCATTTGAACACAGCTAGAAAACAAACCATTTTGACGACAAACGGAGACCAAGGTGAGTTCAACTCACTCAGTTTATCATGTTTATATTTTATATAATCCGGGTTTTTATTTTGTGTACAATGTTTGCTAATGGTTGCTGATTAAATGACTGTTTGAATATAATGAATATTTTTAATATTCATTAATTAAATTAAATGTTTGTTATTTTAATCGAAATGAATCGTTATTTTAACGATTAGATTCCAAATGAGGTAACTTACCTTGTTGGTTACATAAACGTATAATTGGATGTTTGAATGGCCGTTATAAATTGATTGTTTGTCTGTTATTAATTAAATTATTCATCTCTATTTACCGTAATAAATATATTGTCGTAATGAATTTGAGATAATCCATTGTGATGCAGGGAAGGACAGGTGGGAGGACTCCAACCAGATTCCTCAAATATGTTGTTTATATTCATATTATATTATATGAATTATTTACCCAGTATGATTGGATGACTGGTGTACTATTGATCGTTGAATTAAAAATTCAACTTTTATTGTTATTAACCAATAAATGATATTGGTTGAGTAGTTGGCAACAGTTGGCCTAAAACGAATCATTTTATGAACATTGATTTACTGTCAAGTAAATCGATAGAAGCATGGTTATAAGAATTCATTTAACCAAGACGGATTTTGAAATCAATTTACATAGATTATTTGAATAAGTTTTATTTAAAAGAAATAAATAATTATTTTTATCTAGTAACTGTAAACAGAGTATATAAAGTGAATTCGTATATTAATGAGGTTTATAAGCAATGAGCAGAAATTAAACGAATGGTAAAGGATTGAATTAATTGTTTCAAAGAACAATTAATTATGATTATTTAATTAAATTAAATTGTTAATTAAATTAATGGAAATTATTGAAAATAATTAACAGAAAGGACTAATGGAATTGGATAACGAATAATCCTTGTTTAGAGTAGATTGAATCAACTGTTTTAAATCAAGATAGATTTTTAATTATCAGATCTTTAATTATTATTTTAAATCGATTATAATTAAGGAAGATTAACTATTACAATAGTTAATGTTGAAGTAAACCAAATAGTTCTTAAATTTTGGACTTTATTATTAATCGAAGGGACAAATCTTGAAAACAAATCCTTTAAATGGAAGTTTATGAAGTGGGAAGCCTTATGTATCGTTAAATTGAATTGTAAACAAATTTATATTTAATATGAACTCCTTTTTAAGAATTCCATTAGTCGGAATTTTTGTAAAATCCAAACTGGGCAATTATAAAGGCAAGCTATAAATAATGTTATAAGAGTCAAAACAAGTCAAAATAAGATTTGTAATCGAAAGGGAGTTAAAGTGGATTTTAAAAACCTGAAGATGGGGAAATAATAATGTTTTAAATTGAGAAAGCGGGGTTTTGGAATTGAAACAAAGTTTTCAAAGGAAATAGATGGAGTTAAAAACCATGTTTAAAATCGTATGGTAAATATAAGTGTTGGGATATTTATTGGAATGAGATTTCGTAAATAAACTTCTATCCATTCTGCAGATAAGAATGATGTCGACCTAAGGTCTGAGAGGTAAATAAAATACCCCAACTCAGGATGACTTCAAAATTATCCAAGGATGATATTAGTTTAGAAACGAGGGTAGTGAAAGGCATTAAAATAATATTTCCATAAAGGATATTATAAACTATATTTGAAAGTTATAAGCTGAATAAATGGTTATGGAAATGAAAAGATATTTGGTGAAAATATAACGATATGTTCGAGATCAAGATGAATTTAAATAAGTTTATTCAAAAAGGGGAATTTTAGAAATGAAACAAAAGAGGTATCGTAATAATGTTTTACGTAAAATTGAATTGAACCCAAAGTGAGCATATGTATATATCTGATTTAATTTCCTGTATGCAAGTAAGTGAAATAAGAAGTTAAAACTATATTCTAAGTATTTAAAATATTTAATAGTTTTTAAATTAATCTTCGTTAATTATTTTAACTAAAAAGGCCAAGTGGTGCTGAGTAATAAACCAGTGAATTCGTTTTTCTTTTATGAATGATGGTTGTTTATTTTGATAGTTAGATCACCGACTGTTAAAATCTGGCCAAATCGATTGTTGGTACGGAAAGACCGGGATCAAATTTATATTCGAAAACCATTCCGACCAGCAAATACGTAAACATTGAAGAGGTTTAGAAGCTGATCGAGATGGAGCTATTGAAGACCGTGGATCTTCATAAGCGGAAGGGTTACTTGATAAATTTCTCTGGCTTGCAACTAGAGGGTGTTGATGATAATTCAGTCGGGGTTGGAATCTGTGGATTACAGGGGCTACTCGCTACTGATCCATAGGGTAATTCAAGGATGCAGTAGGAGAGTGCCTTCGGTTTGTCCAGTCCCAGGACAACTTGTATGGACGAATGTCTGACAGAGTATTTCCAAAGGGCTCATGTACGTTGATTTCCCCAAATGTATTTCTGTGGCGGCGGCGAAGACACCTTCTCCTAACTTATCAACCCGAGTATTTTTTGTGGAAATCAATTAGTGATTTCTGGAGGATTTGACGATGCGACATTCAAAGTGAATGGTGGCCAGGTGTTTCGAAAGATACGTTATGACCTCAAGCTTCACAACCGGGAAATGACAAAAATCGGGCAGGCAGCATGGCTATGTGGGTCACACCCATTAGGATGTATAATCACCTATTTAGAGAAATTTCTTTTGCTTCTTTAATCTATCGATGTTGTCCCTTTTCAGGAAATGGTGGGTAGCTCCCAACCGTTGGTGATATACATTCGATACACTTAAGCGAAATGAGTGGTCGGTCATGTGTGGGCCGGGTTGCAAGACGTTCTTATTGAACCCAGTGTATTTGCCTCTAGAGACATACTATCGGCAGGTGGTTCCATACATTGTCATCATCGGAATCTAATCTCCAATAAGCGCCCGCGATTTTGATTGTATATTATATATGTGGAGCATGAGATGCAAGCGTTCCGCTAGATTGTTACTTATTTGTATTTAGACACTATTATAATATTAGAATAAGATATGATTTCAAAACTGGTTTGGGTTATAGTAAGGTAAAAACTGTCCGTGTTTATGTGTGGGGGGTCTTACTTTGATCTTTTCTTTCAAAAGGATTTTGAACTTTAAAATTGGTATGGATGTTATATAAACTTAGCGAGTTTTTTCTCACTCTGGTTCACCAGACTGACCCGTCGTTTGTAAATGTTCGGGTTTGCCCGGTTACAGGTTCAGGTTATCGAATGTTGTGAAGTCCAAAGACGAGCTGAAGGAGTTCAGACGTATAAGTATTATCTAGTATTTATTCCGTTGTGTGATGTATATAAGGACAGGTTATTATAACTGTCCAGATGTATTGATGTACTCTAATGATTGTAAGTATTCTTCAAGTTTTTATTAGAGATTTATTTCCATATTATATTTTATTCCGCTGCGATGTGAGACTCTGTGTGGTGTTGGTTCTTCTTCTAATTCTTCTATTCTAATACTTCTTTCTTTCTTATCTCACCCTCTAATCTCTTTCTAATAACTTTTTGAATGTTCGATACTCGAGTTTAGACACTGGATGTATTTGTGTCAAAAATCCGAGCATCGAATTTTTCCGGTTTGTTACAATAATTGTTTTGTCATAAATTTTTAAAGAGGTCAAATCAGGTGCTTAAATCGGTCTCATTGGATCGAAATGGTAGTTTATGATTCCGTAGAATGGCCACATGAAAGGTTTGGTTTAGCAGTTTCGGAGTAATCGCTGTTTTAAGTTTCTGTTTCAACTAGGCATACTGATTAGCTGCTAATGGGCTGAGTTAGTGAGGTTCATTAGGCTAGCAGCTATAAATAGAAGGATTTGGGGAGAGGATTTGGGTTTCTCTCTTCGTTCAAACATTATGGTGCATATCTGTGATTGTCCAGTTCAACCTAACCCTTAATTCTTTATCTATTCATTCTAAATCACAATCTAAAGCAAGATCTACATCTGGGGAGATCAAATCCAGCTATTTTTCATAAAATCAGGGTTTTTCTACGTTGTTTCTTCGCTGCCCAGAACAAATTCGTTCAGTAATTTATCGGATCCAAGATTTCGTAAGTGAAAGATATCTCTCACAAGGATAATATGGATAATACAATAAATCTAGGATTATTTCACATCATGCATGTTAAATTCATCTAAGATTTGATCGCCTATGTTGATTATAATATTAGAAACCCTATAGTAATCTAGTTTGATCACCTAAACTGGTTAGTCGTTGAATTAATCATGTTTAATGTTTATTTTAAAACCTAATTATGCTAGATCCATGATTTTATGCCATGTATTATAGATGTTCATCTTTGTATGATCGATCATGATTGAAATTAGGTTAATTGCTATTAGTTGAATTGTATGATTTTGATTAATTTGGTTGTTTATAATTGAATGTCATAGACTGAATATCTATAAACAGAGCAATTTAGAGGTTCATATAATCGGATTCGGATGAAACTTGGAGGAGGTGTTCTGGAAGGTGTCAAAACGAAGCTAAAAAACTTGCCTCAAAATACGTTAAGTACATGGACCGGTATTGGTCCATGCTCGATGGACCGACACCGATCCATGCTGATGGATCAGGGTCACTTGAAAATTGGAGCATATCTTCAAGGAGAGTAATGCAAGTCATATGAATATTTTGGTAAAATTTGGATGGGTCGAAGTTTGATTGCTCGAGTATTGATTGATGAACCTATATGGAAATTCATCGAAAAGGAATTAGCCTTCTAGGATGGATCGATATTGAGTGTTCGAGGGGTATTTGGATGGGATCCTAACACTTAGCCATTTTTGGCTAAGTGTATGGACTGGTACCAGTCCATGGATGATGGATTGGTAGTGATACATCACTGAGCTTGTTGGGGAGCTCAGATTTTTGGGACGTGATAATGACATTAATTAGTGATGTCAATGAAGTTTGATAGTTAAAGGACTTTAAGTGATTTAGATGCAAGTAAAGTAGGATTGATGCTTTGATTGTGAACTCAAGACGGAGTGGTAAGGGAAGAATTGATGTGTAACTTATCATGAGACGATGCAGTAAGACAATGAATTGACTCAAGTGGGACTTAAGCTCATAATATGATAGATTGGCTTGAGTGGGACTCAAGCACAAGAGATAATACGTTAATTCGAGTAAGACTTGAACAAGTTAATGAAGTCGTCAAAGATGGTTTGGAGATTAGAAGTGTTAAGGGATTGTTGATAGTCGAAGGTTTTAGCAGACAAAGCAGGAGTATCATGGGAATGCCTATCATGATCTGAGAGACCGAGTACCTTGAATCACTCAAGGAGTGATCTAGTTGTCTTAAGAAGGCAAATGTACTTGGGACGTATGGCAGTCAGACTAGAGTTGGGGTCTCTTTTATCCTTTAATGGATGGAAACGACTCGTCATTCGATATGGATACATTTAAGGTTGTGGTTGGTGATAGCTAGGTTATTACTTGCCACGAATGCTACGGTTGTTTGTGTTTGTTCTCTTATATTTTTCTCTGGTAGGCTATCACTGAAGGACATTGAAGAGAATCAGGATTGGGAATCATATTTTAACTCGTGTTTATTATATGTGCTTTAGCATATTATAATGAGATTATTATGTGCTAATTCTGTGGTTGCAGGGACGGCTCAAGTGAGACCTAAACTATCTATTATCATGCATAATTTTTGATAGTTATTTTATCACTCATGAAGACTATTGTCTAACTCAAGATTTTTGGTCTTCTCTTATTACCTTGGGCAACTCATTGATGTGTCGATGGGTAGACTGACTAGCTAGTTACAGGTTTAGTGGCGCTGATGCTGTACGGTGACGAGCAGGAGGATGGCATATTATTTTCTTATCATATTTTTATTCCGTTATTTTGTTGAGAAACTCTAATGGATGTAGTAAGGCGTATTGTATTAACGTATTGGGATGTATTGTACCTGACATTTGAGGTTTTTATGGAGACGAGACCATCTACTTTGTTATGCTTCACTACTATATTTTGTTGTATATTTTGTTATTATATGTTATCCATGCGTTGTGAGTTATACGACAAGTTTATTTCGAGTTATTCTTCCTTGGTGATCATCCCATATCGACCTGACACGTCATACAGTGCACCTTATCCTTAGTTTGATGCAGGAGTTATGAGGCGGTCGTCACATTTGGTATCGTAGCCAGGTTAATCGATTTATCCAAATTTCATGCGCGTAAAAGCATAATAAAGACATACTTGTAATTTTTAATTAATGATTATTGTATTATATAAATAGTATAGTAGCTTAGTAAGCACTTGATCACCATTGCAGCCTTTCTCTGATGTTGATTAATCATTCTTGTTTTAAAGGGAGAATGAGTCGTCGAACTTCCAGAAACACTGGTAGGAATGGGCCTGCGACCAGAGAGCTAGGCAAGGGTTGTCATATGGGATCTTCAGTTGCTACACCCGATTATCCTGTTTTGTTCGAGGCAATGATGGCAGCGATCATGAGAAGGGTACCCACTCAAGAAGCGGCAGTAGAGGGCGGTGCTCTTGTGCAACTGCCTAGGGTTATTGAGTTCGCCAAGCTATGTAAGGATTATACTTCTTTGAGTGGAATACCTTTTATTTGTACAGAACCTACTGTTAAGATTTAGAATTGGTTGGATACTCGTGTTCGAACTTTCAAAGATTTGGGAATTGATGATGCAACTAAGAGGAAGCTTGCATCGAGGCAGCTGCAAGGATGAGCGATGGATTGGTGGAATTCTATAAATCTTGAGACGCTAGAGGACCAAATAACTTGGGATCAGTTTAGAACTAAGTTCGAGGAGAATTTCATTACTATGGTCCAAAATTCGATACTCTTTAATAAGTTTGTTGAGCTAAAGCAAGATGGAAGGTCTATCTCTGAGTATGTGACAAAGTTTGAAGCTTCGTCTAATTACGCTCGTTCGTATATTGAAACTCCTTATAAAAAGAACGAGAATGTTATTATGGTTTGGAAGAGTGTCTTGAGAAACATCTAGTGGATCATATCGAGGATCCATATGAAAAACTAGTCGAGAAGGCTTTAAGGAAGGAGAGTTTATTTTCGAGTAAGGATGAGATTATTGTTAATGGTAAGGAGGATTCAAAGCAACCACATGGTGGTAGGAATAAGAAAGAATGGAATGGAAAGAGAAAGCAACAACAATAGGGGGAAAATGGCCAAAAGAAACCTAAAGGTGAGGTTATCTGCTTTAATTGTCATGAGAATGGCCATTATTCCAAATATTATAAGGCTTCTAAGGCGAATAGGAAATGTTTTAACATTGATAAGCCTGGGCATTTGAGGAAGAACTGTCCATAACCGCCAAAGGATAAGCAGGTTGTGAAAGCGTATGTATTGGATGTTGTGCCATCATAATCGAGCGGTCCGACCACTACGAAGAAGGAGTGGAGTGTTGTTATGGAAGGTGCGCTTTCTGCTCAAGGTGTTTCAGTTCGATTTTGGTTTAATACTGGAGCATCGTATTCTTTTATCTGTAATGATCTTGTTTGCAAGTTAGGTTTAGAACCTGAGATTGTTGGTAGACCGTTGGTTGTAACTAACCTAATAAGGGGTTAATCTAGTCTTTGTATTCTTTGTCGTGGTCTAGTTTTGTTAAATCATGGTTGCTCTTTTGTGTGTGATTGTTTTGATTTGAACTTCATTGGGTTTAGGTTTATTCTAGTTATGGATTGGCTCAAGAGGTACGTGGCTGTAGGGCATTGTGAGAGGCTCGAGGTGACAATAGGGAACGTGGAAGGGGATACAGTTGTGATATGCTACTTACGAGAGGACGGGGTGCTAGTCAGTTTTTTATATTCATTGGCATTCCACAAGATGGATTTTTATCGGTGTCAATCGTTCGAGAGTTCAGTGATGCCATTGACGAGGTCAAAGGACTACCACCGAAAAGGAAAATCGAGTTTCGGACCAATTTAGTGGATGGAGCCTAACCCATTGGTGTGCCCCTTACTACACCAAGGGAATAGCAAGAGTAGTGCAATGAATGACCTTTTGGGAAAAGAATTTATTCAGAGAAGCGTATCCAAATAGGGTACACCAGTTGTGTTTGCAACCAAGTCTTATGGATCGTTGCGATTGTGTGTGGATTATCGTGAACTGAATAAGGTGACTAAGAAAAAAAAAGTATTCATTACTGAGAATCGTTGCCTTGTTTGATCAGCTTCACGAAGCCAAGGTGTTTTCCTAAATGGATTTGGCGATGGGATTTCACCAACTGAGAGTAGCTAAGGATAGTGTGTCGAAGACTGCTTTTAGGACACTATTCAGATTTATGAGAGGCTGTCGATGCCATTTGGGTTGACTAACACACTGGCATACTTGTTGGATCTCATGAATCGATTTTTCAGAGATCAGTTAAACAAGTTTGTGCTTGTGTTTGTAGACGATATATTGATTTATTCCAGGGTGGAGAAAGAGCATTATACGCACTTGGAGAATGTTTTGGAAATTTTGTGAAAGCATCGACTAAGAGTTGAGTTTTTGAAGTTCCACTACTAGAAGGAAGAAGTGATATTCTTGGGTTATGTCATATTGGGAAAAGGAATAGTTGTGGATCCCACAAAAGTGGCAACAATCCAAGATTGGGGTAATGCAGCGGATGTTAGGAGTTTTCTTGGTTTAGTTGGATATTATCGGTGATTTATCAAGGACTTTTCAAAGATCGATGGACCATTAACTGGATTGACGAAGAAGAATCAGGTCTTCGCATGGGATGCGAAGCGTGGGCATGCTTTTAGGATTTAGAAGGAGAGATTAATTAGTGCCCCCATGTTCCCAGTAGAATTAAGGAGATGGTGGTACACACTAATGCATATGGAACTGGACTTGGAGCAGTGCTAATGCAGAAGGACAGGGTTGTCGCTTATGCAAGTCAACAACTGAAGCCGCACGAAAGAAATTACCCGACTCACGATTTGGAGTTAGTGGTGAGAGTGTTTGCTCTAAAGGTTTAGAGGAATTATTTATTGGGAGTTGGATTTGCGTTGTTTATGGATCATGAGTCATTGAAATATCTTTTCTCCTAAAGGTATTTGAATCTTCGGCAGCAACGATGGTTATAGTTTTAGGCACCGTACGACTTTAGTGTAACCTATACTCTGGGAAAAGGTAGTGCGGTAGCCGACGAGTTAAGAAGAAGAGATGCAAATTTCGTATCCATGTTCTTTTAATGGAAGCATCTTGAGTATTTGGTTGGATTTGATTTCAGGCCATGTTGTAACTTAGAGGCTGAAATGTTAGTGAGCTTATCGATTAGGTCGACTCTCATCAAAGGATTGGCTAAAGCTAGAAGCAGGATGATAATCTTATGAATATCGTAAGGAGATCAGAGATGATAATGGAACTCAAGAAACTGAAGGATTACAAAGTCGATCGAGACAACTGTCTTCGCAACGGTGGGCGATTGATTGTTGCCAAATTAGATGGATTAAGAGATGTGGTTCTGAGACAATGTCATCACTGTAGACCGACGATTCATCCTGACGATAACAAGATGTATCGAGATATGAAGAGAGTTTGGTATTGGGAAGGCATGAAAGGAGATGTCGGGAAGTTCATATCGAAGTGTATGAACTATTGGTTAGTCAAGGCTAAGCAAAAAAAATTTGAGTAGACTGTCACAACCATCGGAAGTTCCTACGTGGAAATGGGAGCAAGTTTCGATGGATTTTATTGACATATTACCTAGTACAAGGGAAAGAAATGATAGTATTTGGGTTGTCATGGATCACTTGACTAAAAGAGCGAGCTTTATTCTTGTTAGATCGATAAGGATGCCATCGAAGTTGACTGAGTTATATATTAAGTGGATAGTCTGATTCCATGGAATACCAAAGAGTATTGTTAGCGATCAAGACCTTTTGTTTACCAATGGACTCTGGAAAAGTTTGCAAGAGACATTGGGAAATGAGCTACATATGGGTATGGCTTATCATCCCAGAAATATGGTCAAATAAAGAGTGTTAATCGAGTATTGGAAGATCTTCTTAGAGCTTGTGTATTGGATTTTAGAGGATCATGGGAAGATCATCTGCATATAGCCGAGTTTGCTTATAGTAATAGCTACCAATTGAGTATTGGAATGATACTCTATGAAGCTTTATATGGTAGACCGTGTAATTCTCCATCTTGTTGGTCAGAAATTGAAGAGAAATTGGCACTTCAGCCTGAGATGATAAGAGAAACATCAGATAATATTGAAGTCATTTGGAAACGAATGAAGGCATCCCAAGACCGTCAGAAGAGTTATGCCGATAAGTGACGAAAGGATTTGGAATTCTCAGTTGGAGATATGATGTTTGTAAAGGTTTCACCTCTAAATAATGTCATTCGTTCCGGAAGAAACAAAAATGTAGCGCCAGGGTTTGTTAGCCCATTTCCGATTTTCGAGCGAATCAGAAAGCTTGCATATAAAGTGGATTTACCTAAGAAGATGGCGGGTGTGCATGGAAGTTCGAGCATAACTCGAATGTTGTGTTATCTCTTGATCGGATTCAAGATATAGAGGTTGAGCCTGAAATTTCTAGGCTTTGTAAGCCACTTCGCGTCATAAGCAGTGACATGGAACAGCTTAGGAGGAAGAGTGTTAAGTTAGTCAATGTACAATGGGGTGAGGACGATGATGATTGTACATGGGAAACAAACGAGAGTATAAGGTCGACTCATTCAGAACTCTTTGAGTGGTACGTCCCATATGTCGTATCTCACTTATGCAATTGTGTCTTGCACTATTAGAGTTCCGCATGCTAAGGTGGGATTTTGATTACAAGGATGGCTGGATGCTAGATTGGATACTCAAGGATGGTAGGTATGTAAATTACTTTGTTTACTCATGTTTGCTTGGAATTTCAGGGGCGAAATTCCTAAAGGGGTACATATCGGAGGATTGTTAAATAACTATTTTTTATTCCCTAATGGTTGGATCATTCTCAGAATTTAATATGTCATTTATAGAGATGTGGGACATGCACAAGATTTTTACCAAACCTATATGTGACCATTTAGCCCTCAAAAATAATTTTTTTGTTCGTAACTTTTTGAAAGAGGTTGAATCAAGTGCTGATATTGGTCTCATTGGATTGAAATGGTCATTTACCATTCCGTAGAGTGATCACATGAAGTATTTGGTTCAGTGGTTTGGGATAAATTGTTGTTTAAAGTTTCAATTTTAACTAAGCAGATTGATTAGATGCTAATGGTTGAATTAGTGAATCCCGTTAGGCTAATGACCTGCAGCTATAAATAGAGGGGTTTGAAGAGAGGATTTGGGTTTCTCTCTTCATTCAATGATTAGGTTGGGCATTTGTGATTCTCTGGTTCAACCTAATCCCTAGTTTTACATCTATTCATTCTAAATCATAATCTAAAGCAAGATCTACATCTGAAAAGATTGGATCTCGCTTTTAAAGTTTATAGTTTAGTTAATAAATATCACATTTAAATCGATTTTCTTAAAAAATTAGAAATGAATTCAATAAGAGCACATATTCTACTAGATTTGTTTTTCTATAAAAAAGTTGAAAATATTTTAACAATAGAAAATACTATATTGATTAGGCAGAAGGTAGCGTGTAAAGGAGAAGTGAAGTACTGTAGAGATATGACAGTGTGGTGCATAAAACCTTTAGTCCTAAAAGGTTTCACTTTATTTTAATTTTTGGAATAAGAACCCCTTGGATGCAACTAATACATAGATGAGAAGTGTAGTGAAGCGCTGTCCAAATTTTATAGAAGTGTGGTGAGTGTGAAGTCTTTAGTCTCAAAAGGATTTACACTAATATGCATGTGTTGTCAAAATCACTAACATATATTTTTGAATTGGAAAAAATGTACGATTATTATGTCGACCGTAGTCGGATTTATGAATCTAGAAATAGAATGAAAGGTTCTGTAAAAGCACATTTCTATAATAGCATAAACAACTTTATTAAATTTGCAGTATCTAATAATTGAACTTATGAGGATCTTTGTTGTCCGTGTAGTAAGTGCAAACTGGTGAGGTTTTGCAAATTAGTCACTGTTAAAGTACATTTGTATAAATCTGGTTTTGTACCAAATTATTATTTCTGAGATCATTATGGAGAACTTGTTGCACCTACAGTAAATCATGTAGTGTCGACGGTGAAATTAGTTATGATGAATCCAATAAAAAATATGATGGAAGATACAACACGATCAATGTTCCTTACCAGTCAAGTTGATGATGATTGCATCAATATTGAAGAAGAACCGAATGTGGGTGCGAAAAAAATGTGATGTATTAGCTTCAGCTAAGAAGCCATTGTGGAATGGTTGTACAAGTGGAGTTGAATTATCGATAATCGCTAAATACATCACTATGAAATCAAAATTCAACCTTACAGATGATGGATTTACAGCGGTTGTTCAAGCTGCAAAAAGACATACGCCACCCGATAATCTGATGTGTGATAGTGATTACAAAGTAAAAACGCTAATGTCGGATTTTGATACACATACCAGAAAATAGATGCTTGTATAAGAGGTTGCATGTTGTATTGGAAAGATGATATTAATCTTAGGAACTGCAAAATATGTGGTGAGGAAAGGTGCAAATGTAGAAAAAGAAAGGAAAGGAAGTTCCGTATAAGAGAATGCATTATTTACTCATCACCCATAGACTACAAGGGGTATATGCATCCTCAGTCACTACATATCAAATGTGATGGCACAGTGCGAGAACACTAGAAGATGTAACTTTGACACATCCAACAGATGGAGAATCATGGAAACATTTTTATAAGGCGTATCCTACATTTGCGGTAGAGAGCCGCAACGTCAGACTTGGTTATGTACAGATATATTTTCATCATTCTCTCAGTTTGATAGTAAATATTCATCTTAGCCTATTATCGTTACTCTTTATAATTTAACTCCGCGGATGTGTATGAAAACTCCATATATGTTTCTCAATATTGTCGTTCCTGGCCGTGATGATCCAACGCAAGGCATTGATGTTTATCTACAACCATTAATAGAAGAGTTGAAAACGTTATGGTATAAAGGGGTTGAAACAAATGACATTTCAAAAAAAACTCGTACGTTCGCTTCTTTGTATGGACCATTAGTATTTTCCTGCATATGGGATGCTTTCAGGTTGGAGTACGACTAATCGTCTAGCTTCTCCTCATTGCATGAAAGAAACACGAGCATTTTCCTTATAGTGTGGGAGGAAGATTTCTTCATTTTGATTGTCATTGTTGTTTTCTGCATCCTAATCATATATTTCGAAGAGATATGCAAAGATTCAGAGCTAACAGAGAAGAGAATATGCAAGAACCAAAGATTTGGTCAACTGATAAAATATACGAAATTGTAAACGAGTATCCCAAGATACATGAAACTGGAGTACAGACTGAAATTCCGGTAAATCTGATATTCATAATTGGTGCAAGAAAAGTATATTCTGGGAGGCTGGGAGCTACCTTATTAGAAAGATCTCCTACTTCGACATAATATCCACGTGATGCACCATGAAAAGAAATGTGTTCAATTTCACATTTAATACAATTTTGAATGTTAAGGGGAAAACAAAAGACGATCTAAACTCAAGACTGACATAGAGCACTTCTGTAAACGTCTCGAACTTCATATGAAGCCCAATGAAAACCAAAAAACTCAAATCATGTTATGAACTAGATAATAAGAAAATAAATCTCGTATTAAAATCCATTGAGGGGCTAAATTGTCCTGACGGAATTTCTTCTAATTTCCGTAGAAGTGTTGACTTTAAAAAAATTAAATTGAGTGCAATGAAAAGTCATGTTTGTCATATCATAATGGAATATTTTTTACCAGTGGTGTTCAAAATAGCTGTAGCATGTAAATTTGTGGGGTGTTATAATAGAGTTTAGTCTGTTTTATTGTTATGTAGACTTTATTTTATCTGCTTCTAGATCAGCCTAAGCCAGTAGGCTGACAGATTTCTGGCTTCATTAGGACGACATTCTTGCTTACTTTTCCTAATCTGTCCCACGCTGCTGGAATGGACCATATTCGTGAGAACTTATTTTCCCTTATCTGCCTCACGCTGCCGGAGCGGGCTTCCTCTTATTATTATTACATTCGTTAACCTTAATATTTCCCTCATTCATGAGTTTACTCAATAATAAGCCTCTTCTCTTTTTCATGTAATTTTAACCTCATGTCATATCGTTACCACAACCGTTGTTGTGAGTTTGCTTATTAACTTGGTTCTCCTAACTAAGGTTTATTAATAAGTTCTCATCATATCTTTTGTTATAATCTACGTTATAATTCTACTTGTTCCTAGGACAAGCCTATCTATTAAATTTCATTCTGTTAATTATAATAGATTATATTTCTCATTCATCACATTTTCCCAATGTCCCTCATTATTTAAGTGAACCCTTACTATTGTACTCTTTCTTTATTTACTGTCTTGAACATTTTTATTATTACAGAAAATATTTCACACACTTCATTAAATTGGTTGGTGGAAATGTACAAAAGTATATTTACATAATATACATCAATTAAGATCCGTAGTTGCATGCTATTTTCTTATTACATCATGTATTTATATTTGATTAGTGTGCAATATGGAAAAAACTCATATTTCACACTTATTCTTATTACCTTTCTTTATCTTACAACTACTTTCTTTGTAATTTACCATAATGGTGATTATGGAAATGTATCCCTTTTCCACCCATAATTAAAACAGTCCACTACTAATTCCATTTTTTTGAGTTATATATTATTTCCTGTTTTTCTTACACGATTCTAAATTCCATTTTGTTTACGATAAATTTCTATACAAAATTAGGCTTACAATTTCCTATTCCATTTTTTCATATGTTACTGCAATTTTTCCCAACTCTAACTTTTAATTACATTCTAAACAAAATGGTTTGGGAACATACACAAAATCATCGTCAACTTTACAATCTTATTATTACAGTAATTTCTTAAGTCCAAACAAAAATATATAGGAATGAATTTATACAACAGTAATGGTCTTAGCGCTTTTAGGGAATGAATTACATAATAACCACAATAATTCCATTCATTTATTTCGTTAAAGATGGCGGGAATTAAATGATAAATATACCATTACCAAAAGACATAATTTAAATCTACTCACCTATAAGCTTTCCAATTCCGGAATATGATTCTGGTTTCTCTTTAATTTGATTCAATACTGTAATAATCACAGATTTACAATTCAGAACCCAAAAGAAAACAAAAGAATTGAACTGGAATCAGATCCATGGAACTTACTTCATATGGAAAGGAATTTTTGAACGCCTACAATCCTAAGCTATGAATTTCATTCTTTAATTCTTGTTTCTAAAGGCCAAAACAAATTTAATTTGATTTAGAAAAGGGTTGGAGTAGAAATGAAATGGATGGGCTTCTTTGCCTACTCAGAAAATAAAGAGTTTGACGGCTAGTCCTAGATATTTATCTATAGTCGCTCAAAATAACCTGATCCGTTAGATTCGTGGAAAGCAAATCAGAACAGTTGCTCAAAATAAAACCACCTATTCTCTTCCTCAAATAACTATACACATTCGGAGAAAACGTGTACAGGCCTTTAAATGCAGTGATTAACTCTTGCTGATTTTCTTCCTTAATGTTGTAATTTTAAAGTTCTAATTTAATTCTTTCTCATTCTTTAGCCTTATTCATTCCAAATTTCAAACGCGAAACTAATACAAGCATATAATTTCTTCCATTATTAACTTCTATATTTTATTCCCTTCTTAATCCAATTAACATTATTTTTAACGTTTATTTCTATTACGTTAAATGTCATTTTTAACACGCATTAATTCCATTTCAGATCTGTACCATTAATATATTAATATGTGAATATCTGGTCTAAATTGAAATGCTACTTAATCAACGTTATTTCAAAATTCCCTTTTATTGCATAATTATGTACCGTTTATGACAAGCATTTATTTTGCATGTTTCTTCTGCAATTTATATCTAAATAGATTATTTCTTTGTTAATGTTGATTATTTTCCACTTTTCGACTGTCCATTTATTTCAATTTCAAGCGATCATTTTTTTGGGAATTTATGCACATACTTAATTCAAAAATATAAATTATATTTGCACACATTTACATACAAATATTTTCCGAGCTAAACTTCGTGCATTCGTAAATTTTGTCGTACGAACTCCGTTCAGAACATATTATATAAGAAAATTTATTAGGAAAATGCAACGAACGCAATGGTAAACGTTCTAAAGCCCAATTCTGACAATTCCTGAAATGTTTGTTTTCCATTCATTGTTTTTTGTAATTTTTAATTGACTTAATATTATAAAAATACGGGGTGTTATACATTGGAATAAGAAGATGAGAAAGAACTACAACGACAACCTCCATAAAGCAAAAAAGTACATGAAGAAGCTTCCATGGATGAGCAACCAGGTTTGGTCGGGTTTTCTTATGGCCTGGGAGAGACAACGATGAGGGTAAGTTATTTAAATTCATTTTTAATTTTTGTTTCATGTTTCGTATATCAATTAATTTAATTGTATAATTAAATTTACAAGAGGTTTCAGAGCGAAATCGGGCAACATGAATATAAATCCTGCATTGCACTGGGGTGGCTCTAAGTCGTTCTCATAGCATCGATGGGAATTGGTACGTATGCCATAAGTAGTTCTAACCTTTTTTTAATCGTATTGGTAAAATTTGACTTATATTGTACAATTTCAGATGTCAAATCTCCAGTGGAAGCCTACGTTTGCTGAGGTGTTTACCCAGACTCATGCGGCCGAGCAGACCGATGAGGAGGGTAACATTCCTATACTTAGATGGACGCTAAGTCTGAACGCGTGATTGTAACGTCCCAGTTTTTTTTAACTAAGTTTGTAATACAGGTTAATTTTGAATTAATTCAGTAATTGAGTTAAAATAATAAATTTTGAATAATAAATATTGAGAAATTTCAGGAATATAATATTTAAATGGTTTAAAATAATTTTACCAAGGTAAAATGGACAGGAAATGTTTTCTTGTCTTGTTGTATTTTTATATTTATTTTAAACTCTTGAGAAAAATATATAAATAATGTTGGATTTAATTATTAGGGAAGATTAAACGATCTTTTTGTTTAAAATTCTACATGTGTATATTTTTATTTTGAACTTCCTTAACAAATATGAATATATGTGTATAAACAAGTAACTAGTGCCTTACATTTTGTTTTATATTTTTAATGGTTTAAACTTATATATATATATATATATATATATATATATATATATATATATATATATATATATATATATATATATATATATATATATATTAAAATGAAACCAAAGGGAAAAACCTCTTCCATCAAGCTTATGATCAGCACAATAAGTCAAAAACGATTATCAGTCCAATCTTTGATCGAATAATAACGAGTTACGGATGGCCATACAAGGAAACTAATAACTTGAATATGTTGTGTAAGCAGTTACATGTAACATGGCCCAACATTTCTCAGTCTTACATTGGAAACTAAAATATGAAACCGTGACTTTAATACTATCCCAAAGGTGCAAAGTATTATCTCAAGAGCATGGTCCCATGGAAAGGTAGCAGCACAAACAAGACAACCTTTTGAACGTTTTGCATGTCTAAATCCATATAAAAATTTACAGCTAGGCACACTTCATCCAATATGTAAAAGCATGAACTATAATTTTTGCCAACGTAGTCGCCAGTTTTGTCCGATGTTTTCAATATTTCCTTCATCTCGAAGTTCACTACATCAATCTGATGCATCAGTTTTCCTAGTAAATATTAAAATCACCGGTCATCCACCAACAGTTCTTTTCTATTCCTTGTTGAGACGAAGGCCTTCAATGCCTTCCAGGGCAGAGTCTAAATATTTAATGTTGGGTAAAGGTCTTCTTGAAGTAGTTCTGATATGTTGTTGCTCTGATGAAGCAACTAGTGCACAACTAATAGTATAGCTTCCCAATACACATGCACAACTACATTTCTTTCAATCTAAATAGACATAACTGTAAGCTATGCACGACAAAATTTCATTTCAAAGCACATCTAAAAACATAACATAGCTCTATTTCAGTCATACACAACTTTATTGCTGCATTTCTTCAATCAAATTACACAAGCACTGCAGCTATCATTTTTTATCACACATACAACTACCACCATCTACAAATTCACATGGCTACATCATTTAGTTGTTGTACATATAAGACTTCATGTATTGTTATTTCACTTTGATGTAAAGGACCAAACATAGCCGCATCTCAAAATCACCTAGGCACAGCAAAATATGACTACTTTCAATCCAACAGAAGACAGCTATCCCTTTTCTTTTCAAAACAGCTAGGCTATGTATATTCATTTCATGCAAGTCATTAAATGCCATATTATTTTATATTTTCTAACACCTATAAATACACTTAGTCCATTTCATACATTCACAAGTATTCGAATCAAATCTAGAATTAAAAATGGCGAATAACTTATAAACTAGAAGAAAATACGTGAGCATAAACAGGTCTGGACTGAAACATGAAAATAGAGGAGCTCTTTCCTGTGAGTAAACTAAATTTAAACCTTCTCTGTTTTGATCACTATTGATTGTTATATGCTTGGTACATAGTACATACCCATATCTAATTGTTGATGACACGTGTTATAAGTTCTATTTCAAATATTTGAGTATAGTGAGTAAACAGCCATTTATTTCTAACTGTTACACACACACACACACACACACACACACATATATATATATATATATATATATATATATATATATATATATATGTATGTATGTATGTATGTATGTATATGTATGTATGAATGTATGGAATTTGCCTTGCATACAAAACCGAAAACCAAAAATGAGAATGATGGAATCTAGGATTTTGTATAAGAACAAAGGAATTCGAATATTGTAGATTCTACATTCCAGTTAGTAGAATGAAAATGTAACTCTAATCAGACTTATATCAGCTTTGGGCATCAAGTATTAATACAAAGTTCAAATTTAATAAACATATTAATTACAAAAGGAATTTTGAATTGCTGTATATAGTATATACAAATGCAATCGTTAGAATGAGCTACAGTTTATAATGTTTTAAGGTGTATAGTAAATGAAGTATGTGGTCATGTTCTGGTAATAATAGCAGCATAACTCTCCTTATACTTTTAGCCGTACCCCGTGGGCTCCGGAATTCCCCTACTAGAATATTTAGCTAGGTTCGATCGTGTATTTGAAGACTTTGCTTTCAGTTTATGGGAGGAGAAGAAATGGCATGGTGCAAAGATGTGAAAAATATGAAGAAAAGGTAAGGATGGTCAGTTGTTTTGATTATATGAAGTGAAAATTGGATGTAGTATGTGCAAGCTGAAATGATGGATGGGATTTTCAAACCTTTTCAGGTCGATGATGGAAAATTGGTGGAGTACAGGTTGCTGACTGACGTTAATGACAGGCTGTGGTGGTTGCACGATCGACTGGGTGATGTGTGCATTTCACCAGTGCACAAGTGTGCACACTGCACACGAAATTACTGAAGGAAGAAATAATATTCTGGACTGCACCGATATGCAGGAAACAAACTTTGCTATAATACCCGAACTACTTTTTGGATATTTCGCCCGAATAAGAAAGAAAAATATGGGACCCTACATCCTAATTTTAAGAATGCATTCATGCAAATCATGGGTGGCCCCTGCATTTTTATCTCACATTCGGGTAATTTACCCTAATTTCATTCGGGTAAAATAGCATTTTTGGTAGGAAATAGAAGGGAAAGGAATGGGTAGGTAGCAAAGGGAAGCGTGGATACTAAGAGCATCTCCAACAGTGTTACGGGCCGTAACGTTACGGCCCGTAACATTACGGGAGATATCTTTGATATCTCCCAACAGGCGCGAGCTGATTTTATCAGCTCGCAGCCTGCGAGCTGATTTTATCAGCTCGCGAGCTCGCGAGCTGATAAAATCAGCTCGCGCCTGTTCCCGAGCCTATATATGGCTCGGGAGGGGGGGGGGGGGGGGTTTGGTTATATTCATTTAATTTTAATTTCCTCCTTTTTAATTTCTTTTTTAATCGTTCCAACGTCGGGATGCCGCCACGCGTGACGAAGAGCGGGAGACGCACAGTTAGAGTTATGCCAGACGACATGTCTGGTCCAGTACACCTTCCTCCACCAGAGGGGACGACGATTGAGGACTTACGTATCCTCCACGAGATGCCACAGGGATTCACCCATCGATCAGTTACCGCGCTGGACACCGTTCAGGTATTAGTTTTACTTTATAGTTTTACGTTATAGTTTAGTGCATGTACGTTCTATGGTCTAGTAGTTTGAACGTCAATAGTCATTTAAATAGTATACATTATTGCACGTACTAGTTAAATATTGATTTAGCTGTTAAATAGTCTTTTAACTGTTAAAACTTTATCATGTAGTAGTTTGTTATACGTTAGTAGTACGAACTTTAATACTCATTTAACTGTTAAATAGTCATTTAGTGCATGCACGTTATCGTTTAGTGCATAGGCGTGCTTGGTTTTATAGTCGTTTAACTGGTATTATTTTAATAGACTCGGTATGTAAACGTTCGCGGGAGTTGGGCGAAGTTTGTAGCATCAGCCTTAGACATATTACCTCTGGATATTCGAGGGAGACTATTTGGCAGTCCATTTGGACGTTTTTTACGTATTATACCTCCCCAGTCCTTCGATCGACCTTTGGTCGAAGCCTTATCAGAGAGATGGTGGCCTACGACACACACCTTTCACTTCCCGGATTTTGAGCTAGGTATCACCCCAGCCGATTTTTACATGCTTTCGGGGATTGAGATAGGCCTTCCAGATAGAGTCATACCTCCATTTGATTCCCAGTTTGAGTCACCCGAGTCGTACATACAGTATTTGCCAGGTTTGGATGCGGCTCGTGTAGCTAATGGTGCCGTTCCCTGCACATATTTACTTGATTATATTACAGCGCATGTAGATGCGGTAGATTTCCACGACATACTGTACAGGGCTACCATTTTATACCTCCTTGGTTCGACGTTCTTTACGAACCAACAGAGTTCGATTAGGCTTGGCTACCTTGCAGCACTAGTCGATTTAGATCAGCTGCATATGTTTGATTGGGGCTCTGCCATACTGGGTTATCTATACACCGCTCTTGACTCCTATGCTTTTAGAGAGGTTCAGCAGATGTATGGTTTTTGGTACATGTTGCCGTGCTGGTACTACGAGTACACGGCCAACATGCACCCACACATACAGCCCACCGCCAGTCATGCCGCTGAGGCCTTTTTCCCACGGATGCGTAGATGGGAGAGTTTGCACGTAGTTCAGCGTTCTCCTTCTGGTGTGAGACACGACTTGATGGAGGCTCGTACCCAGTTGGATATGAGGGAGAGGGGGAACATATTACGAGCACCTTGGGCTTCTTATTGGATGTTACTTGCAGCCGGTGGCCCAGTACCTGATGCCCATCCATTAGTCATTGCATGCAGCTTATCTACTCGACGTGTCCTCTTCTTCCCACCGGCCCACCTTCCTGTTTGGTACTTGGGAGACCGATGCTATTACCAGAGTACCGGTGAGTTGCGCGTACCCGTAGATCCACCTTTGCCACTTGATATGTTCGGGCCGCAGCGTGTTATAGGGAGACAGTATGTGGCTGGATTGAGACAGGCAGGATGGGTAGATACGACCGACTTTCACTTACCCGACGCAGAGTTTGGTCCTTACTGGGTTCGGGTAGCTCCTAGACGGTACTTGCTGCCGGATTATGTGCGGGGTGTGAACTCCGATCACATTGGACCCCGATTGGTCAGTGGTAGAGTTCACCCTCCGCCGTTTACTTTCGACCCGACCCCTTCACAGATATCCGACCCTCCGCAGGATTTTGCTCTCGCCGATACATTCCAGACATATGATCTTAGCGGGACACAGATATCCCTGCCTATTGTTTACCCACCTGCATACATGGTGTATGGTGTCCCTACTGCTGGATTATATCCGTCACATGAGGTAACATTTGTACTTGTGAATTTACGTTGTATGTTATATGCTGTAGAAACTGATTTTATATGTTCTATATATGCAGTATGCACCCAGGTTGGACCAGCATAGGATACATATCGCGGCTATTCAGGAGATGGCGTTGCAGTATACTCAGTCCATGTATCAGGAGCACCAGGCGATTGTGCAGGGATTGCAGGAGCAGATATATGACTTACAGGCCAGATTAGCTGCAGCAGAGGGTGGGGGGACAGCAGCATCAGGTACCATTGTAGGGTCGTGTACTGGTGGTTCAGGAGGAGGTGGTTCTGGAGCAGGTGGAGGAGGAGGAGGTGGTTCTGGTTCTGGTTCTGGAGGAGGAGGAGGTGGTGGAGGAGGTGGAGGAGGAGGAGGTGGAGCAGGTGGTTCTGGTTCTGGAGGAGGAGGTGGAGCAGGTGGAGGTAGTGATGACGATTTTACGTATTATGACCCGCCTGATAGCGGAGACGACATGTCTTTGGATGGTGGTGATGATGATGCCGCAGATTTATCATGATTTATATTTCTGTATGTCGCGGTGTATATATGTATGGCTCGATGCATATATGTATATATGTATGTCTCGATGTTTTGGACTGTATGCGATATGTTTTGGACTGTATGTTTTGGTACTTTGCCAAGCGCCAAACCTGGTACTTAAATGTTTACATGTTTAAATAACGACGGTAGTGGACGACCCATAGTTTTTAACTCCTTTTTTAACTCCTTTTTAACTCCTTCGGGTGCGTAAATGTTTAAATCCTTCAATAAACATACACTTAAACCAATAAAGAGACACACAAACCAATAAACATACACTTAAACCAATAAAGAGACACACAAACCAATAAAGAGACACTCAGACCAATAAAGAGACACACAAACCAATAAAGAGACACTCAGACCAATAAAGAGACACACAAACCAATAAACATACACTCAAACCAATAAAGAGACACACAAACCAATAAAGAGACACTCAGTCCAATAAAGGAATCCAATAAAGAGACACTCAAATCAAACCTTATATATAACAGCAACATTGTCATACATATCTCAAATCAAAACTTACTAACAAATATAAATGGATTCCAGTTTTACAAAATGCTTACTGGCTTTTGCTAGCGATTCAGAGGAAGATGAAATCCTTCAAGAGGAAGCAGAAGAAATACAAGAAATACGGGACCTATACCGTGAAGCGTACGGTTCATCGTCCACAACTAGAGGGGGATCGGTTCCTGGAAGGAGGTTTATACACCGAAATCATGCTAAATACCACAAGTCTTTGATGCAAGATTACTTCGATGAGGATTGCACTTACGGGCCTGATATGTTTCGTCGAAGATTCAGGATGCGGAGAAACCTATTTCTTCGGATATTGGCTGGTATTCAAGGTAACAATGATTACTTTAAGTACAAACATAATGCATCGAAGACACAGGGATTGTCCGGTGAACAAAAAATGACGGCAGCTATGAGAATGTTAGCTTATGCCACTCCAGCCGATGCTTTGGACGATGCATACCGCATAGCAGAGAGCACGGCACTAGAAACACTTGAAACTTTCTGTCAAGCAATTGTGGACGTCTACGGAGAAGAATACTTACGGTCTCCAAACGAAGCAGATGTAGTGCGAATCAGAGAGATGCACGAAAGCAGGGGTTGGCCGGGAATGTTAGGAAGTCTGGACTGTATGCACTGGGAATGGAAGAACTGTCCTAAGGGATTACAAGGTGCGTACAACGGCAAGGAAAGACGACCAACCATCATTTTGGAAGCTGTGGCATCGTACGATCTGTGGATATGGCACGCTTTCTTCGGAATGCCCGGGTCTAATAACGACTTAAATGTTGTGGAAAGATCTCATTTGTTCAATGATCTTGCTAAAGGCCAGGTACCTCCTTTAACATTTACCCTAGGCCAAAATACTTACAACCATGGCTATTACCTAGGTGACGGCATTTACCCGAAATGGAGCACCATTGTTAAAACATGTCCAAATCCATTAACTCCTAAACAAGTCATGTTCGCGGCGATGCAAGAGGGACAAAGGAAAGATGTGGAACGTGCTTTTGGTGTTTTACAATCTAGATTTGCAATGATAAGTAATCCATGTCGGCTATGGCGTAGGAGTAAGATGTCTACAATCATGTTTGCTTGCATCGTTCTTCACAACATGATTATAGAAGATGAAAGAGATATGGATGAAGATCAACGTCACTGCGATTACGAGGGTGCTTCGCTACCACCTCCAGTATTCCGACAAAACCAACCACTAACAGAGGAGGACTTCAACGTTCATTTGAGCCGTCAAGTTATCTACAGAGATGCAGAACTCCATAACCGGCTACAGAAGGATCTTATGACTCATTTATGGAACCACCACGGCGATACCTAGTTATGAAGAACCATTACCTGAATGTGTTTTATTTTATGTTTGTCTGAACTTATCGATTATGTATGCAGTAAAGATGTTCCTAAGTTATTAATCATCTATTGTACGAACTCCTTTTCTACTATTACTTCTCTTGTACGAACTCCTAAGTTATTAATCATCGATTATGTTTCATTTCCTAAGATGTTCCTAAGTTATTAATCATCGATTGTGTTTCATTTTCTATTATACAAACTCCTTTTCTTGTATTCGTACGAGTTATTAATCATCTATTATTATGTTCCTAAGTTTATTTTACAAATTACATATCAGTTATGTTTTTGTATACGACAAACTAGGGTAAAACGTTAAAAAAAAAAAATTTGGTTTTGCTCTTAGTAATCAAATATTATTATTATTATGTTTCGAAGTTTATTTTACAAAAAAATTAATGCATTTGGTATTGTATATGGTAAAAATAGTTGGGAAAAAAAAAAGGCCACGAGCTGATTTTATCAGCTCCTGAAGTCGCGAGTTGAT
This sequence comes from Allium sativum, assembly GCA_030737875.1. Classification (NCBI taxonomy): domain Eukaryota; kingdom Viridiplantae; phylum Streptophyta; class Magnoliopsida; order Asparagales; family Amaryllidaceae; genus Allium; species Allium sativum. The sequence continues at coordinate 107,339,579 of CM060918.1, forward strand.
AAAATCAGCTCGCGACATCACGAGCTGATAAAATCAGCTCGCGCGCCCTATTACGAACTCTGAATCCAGCCCGTAACATTTGCCTTCATATTACACCGTGTAACAACTGTTGGGTGCAAAAATAAGGGATATTACACCCCGTAACATGAATATCCTCCACTGTTGGAGATGCTCTAACAGAAGGGGCGTGGGCTTGAATATGTGGGTTTTGGGCCTGAGTTAATTAATTAATATAGGAAATATAAATTTAAATAACAAAAAGGATGATGTATATATAGGAAGGAAAGTAAATCAAAATATGAAAGTAAAAAATAATTTAAGCAAATAAAATAAAAGATTTCTTTAAAAGCATAATTATATATATATATATATATATATATCAAAGGAAATAAAAGAAATATTTTAAGGAGAAAAAGGGGAAGAATTGTCGTTATTGGATGTTGAAGTCCAAAGAGAACATATGGTAGATGATCAGACATTAGTGAACAGGGTTGTACATAGTTAGAATTTAATAAATTATTCTAAATAAACGAACAGAGTTAAATTTATTGCTTCTTAAACTAATATTAATAAGAATAGTGCAAATCCATTCATTTCAAAAATCCAGATGAATGATTTCGATCGTGCTAGTTGGACGGTAAAGGACGTTATGTAGTGATGAGTGAATAATAGTTGATCGTCAATAATACTGGGTTATGATAAATTTTATTTCTTTGAAATAAACCGTTAAAATATCAATTTAAATTTAATCGACTTAGGTCGATAAATATATTTTAAGAAATGAATTCAAAGTTGAACTAATGATGATTAAGTTAAATATTGTAATCTATGAAAAGGTGGGTTTATATGGTGACTAGTTAAACAGAAATTAGAGCCTGAAATTTTTAATGAAAACGAGTTGATGTGATTTAGCAAGTCCAGAAAGAAGAAAATCCACAATCCAAAGCGAATAACGTTGGAATCGAATGTTTTGTAGGTGAGAATGGTTGCGAGGAGAAATTATTGACCGATGATGAGGGGATTATTCTGGAGTTCTAAATATAAATGGAATAGTGATCAATTGAAAGGAGACGTTGAATTCGTATCGACTAAGTTGAATTCAGGAAAGTGTCATTCACTTTCCTTTTTAAATAAGATTTAAATAAATTATACATTTGATTAATGAAATAATAATTATATATTTGAGTCATATATATTGAAGTATGGATCTTAATAGTACGTTATAATCAAGAAAAATAAATGGATTCTTAAACTGAATTAAAACTGATATGTTTATGATTTGGAAATAATAAATTTCCAAGATCAACTAATTTAAGAATGACATTTAGTTTTATTTGAATTGTGATAAATAAGATATGTTGTAATGATCGATTTGTTGATTTAATTTATTTTAATGCCGTGAGACGACCCAACAGATTTGTTCAGTTTAATGTATTATTTATATAACATCAAACTAGTATCAGAATCTAGAATTTTATAGATAAGTCCTGATAATTAACAAATAAATACTGAAATTGGTTGATTCTGATAACCTGATCCTTTAAGTATCACTTGGCCCTAAAAGATATTAACGTTCATTGATTCAAAGAGACCAATATTGGTTTTCTAAAATGAAATCCAAATACCACTTTGTTTCGGCCTAGGCGTTGACAATTTGAAGTCAAATTGAATACCATTGAAGACGGAGTTTATGCAAGAGCTATTCTGTTTATCCTAGGTAGAAATTTCCTAAGATGGGTTTACAGAATAGTGCCTTCGGTTTGTCCAATCCCGAACAACTTGTATGGACGAATGTCTGACAGAGTATGCCTAACGAATTGCGTAAGTTGATATGTTCAAAACTATGTTTAGTGGCAGAGAAATTTCTTTCTCTTAGCTTTGTACCCGTGGTTTTGGGGAGACCAATTTTTGATTTGACGGGCTTGACGATGTGGCATTAAAAGTGAATAAAGATGTGATATATCTGAAGGTAAGTTTTGACCTCAAGCCTCACAACCAGGAAATGACAAAAACCGGGCGTGCAGCATAGCTAAGTAGGTTGCTCCCATTAGGGTGTATTGTCACCATCTAGAGAATATTCGTTTTGTTACTTCTTTCGCTTCTGTATCTCCTGGGAACGGTTATGTTGGTACCAACCTTAAGGTGGCAATACATTCGATACACTCAAGAGAAATGAGTGGTCGGTCATGTGTGGCCGGGTTGCAAGATGTTCTTGTTGAACCAGTTTATTCCCCTCTAGAGATACACTATCGAAAGGTGGTTCCATACCTTTTCATACTTGGAAATCCATTATCCAATAAGCGCTCGTGGTTTTGATTGTATACTATATATGTTGAGCGTGAGATGCAAATGTTCTGCTATATTGTTATTTATTTATGGATTAATAAACACTATTATAATATCAGAAGAGTTTTAGGTTATTGTAAGATAAAAACCATCCGAGTTTATGTGTGGATCAGCCTTACATTTATCTTTTCTTTCTAAACATTTTTTTAAAGTTAAATCAAGTATTGTAAAGTCTCATAAAGAAAAATCCGTTCCGTTTTTATGGCATGGCCTTATGAGATATCTGTTATAAGTCAAGTTGTTTTAAATTGTTTACTTATACCAGTCCCATGACTAACCTAGAGTTTATTTTTCTATATTTCCCTAAACTCTTGGTTGCCCAAATTTGTATGGACAGTCAAGTAGCTCAGGATTTTACAGATATTCTTGGAGGAGCTTGGAGCAGGGGACTTCAACGATAGTTATTTTGAGTTTAATTTCCGTTGTGTTGTATATGTGAGATACTCTGATAATATATATAAGTTCAAATACGGTTTGTATTTCCAAAGTTATGTTATAAAATATATTTTGTTCATTCCGCCGTGAGATCGTATCTGTTCTGATATTCTGATGTTGAGATCTTCTTTTCTTCTATTCTAACTTTTCTATCTTATCTATTCGCATCTTCTAATTTCTTTCTTCGACATTTGAGTTTTGGTGTCTTTTGGGTTGGACTTGTGTTGTATTTGGTCAGCTTAAAGGGTACCGAAATTTGGGTCATCACAGTGATGGTAAGCAACCATAATATTTTGTATTTCACATTATTCATTTGATATTTAATTTGTGAATTAATTGTTCGTAATCGTAGGAGAGATACCAAGCGGAGATCGTTCGAGTGACGCAGAGGTCATGAGTCGACCCTAGAGCAGTAGTTCGTAACTACACGATTTGAACTTTAAATGAGTGTATATGATACAATATAAGTCAAAATTCTTACAAGAATCTTCCGAAGCTATTGGATTATAGTTTTCTAATGGAAGAGAAAATTTGAGATTTTGTAACGACCCGCATTCTACACATCGCAGGATCGTAGAATATTTATTTCTTTCACATACGAAGTCATATGATCATGTAACTTTGGGAGATGACTATTGGGGTCATTTCCCATGTTCATGATTTTTCCCGATTTTTAAATGACTGTTTTGCCCCTAGCTAACACTGTTTTGGCCAAAACTTTTGACTGAAAAGGAATTTTGACCTGAAACCATTTCCATTAGATTCGTTTGATGGTTTACAATTCCGTAGAGTGGTCAGCCAAACGGACTCACCGTTTGGGAGATATAGCTGAAACAAGTTTCAGATGGTGAAAAACAGCTTAATTGGGCTTAACCGGTGATTAACAAATAGGCTCAATGGGGGATTTCGGGATTAGAGGTATTTAGGGGCTGCTAGGGTTAGGATTTCGGTTTTTCACTCGTTTTCCAACCGCCACAAACTCTCTCTTCAATCTAAAAATGGCCTCCAACATCTAAATACACCTCTAAACATATCTTAATCAAGTTTTGGCTTAAACTACATCAAATTAAAGAGGAATAGCACCAAAGCAAGGTTAGAGCTGTTGAGTTGCATTGAGAACAGCGCCCAAACAGTGGAGTTTCAGTTCTAAAGGTTTTATTTGTGGCTAAGGTGAGTGATTTGCATAGTTTTGCACTAATTACGGTTAATTAAGGGTAATTAGTGAAGATTAGCGAATTTATACATTAATAAATTCTGGAAAAATATTTATAAATTCTGAAATATTGTTTTATACCTCTGTTAGAAATTTAGTTTGATTTGGTTAAGTTTTACTAATAATATCGTTGGTTTTGCCTAAACATGCTTAAGGGAAAATATGGGATTTTGGGTATGTTTGATCCGTTTTAATCTACCAAATTATTGTTTTGATGTTTGTGAATGATTATACATGTTGCTATGACTGTATGGTATGTTTTGTGATTGATTAGAACTATTAGATTGGTCGAAAACGCCGTCGTATGGCGTAAAACAGTCGCTGAAAAGTCGCAGGAAATATGCAGGGTTTCGAACCGGATCGGATCGGATTATTGGGCTCGGATCGGATAGGGGAACCGGGCAAGTGAACTGAATTCAGATTGGAACTTAGCATAAGGGGCTTGGCGAGAAGGAAGGCCATTTAGTTAGAGTTAGAGTTGGACAGGGGATCGGATCGGAGGAACCTAAAGGATAGGATCGGATCGGGCGAATGAAAAGGATAGGATCGGATCGGGCGAATGAAGAGGGACTGGATCGGATCGGGCGAATGAAGAGGGACGTGATCGGATCGGGCGAATGAAGAGGGATGGGATCGGATCAGATATCTAGGAGGAAGCAATCACCGAACCGAACCAAGAGGCAACCACCGAGCCGCACCCAGACAGAGGGCATCCGAACCGAACCGAGCTAATGGGGAACATCCTAACCGAACCGCACCTAGGAGCGTACTAAGAGGCACTAGACCAAACCGAACCGATGAGGACTGGAGCACTATGCATATCCGAACCGATTGCTATTACTTCTACTCGACGACTCTTTTGAAGACCAACTCCAATTCGACCAAAACCCAAGATGCAAAGGAAGTCTAAATGAGGAGCTTTGACTCAGGATCCAGTTGGGAACCAATGAGTGAGCTTCATGATTGTGCTTCCCTGCGAGACGTGTGCAAAGGGGTTGTCGATGTCCGTAACTTTGAATCACTATGTGTAGGGAGTACGTGAACGGATTCAGGGCCACAGGTGCCTAGGTACGACTAAAGAGCTATGGACCAATGAAGTGGGGTCATTTGTAAGATTTGGTCATGACTCCATGTGGTAAGCTTGGTAGTAGCAATAGTTGTACAAGTCAAACTCCGTCACTACTTTGATGGGTCTAGTGATTGACAGTGGTGGACATCGTATGCTTTACGCACTGAGTGAGAGATGTGAGGATGGTTGTTATGCCTGATTTGTTTGCCATCATTATGACATATACACCCCCACCCCCATTATCTTTACACCATCTATTCAGTGGCACCTTGAAGTATTGTACGGTATGTAGTGCTAACTCTTTTGTTGCAGGTCCAGGTTCAGGTACGGTTTAGTAAACCTGTTATTGTTCTGTTTAGCTGCTTATCGCTCATACCAGACTTTTTGTCTGACCCATAGTTTTATGTCTCTTCTTATTACTCTGGGTGCTCTCACGAGCAGACTAGAGATAGGTTAGCTGGGTATGGACGGGTAGGTGATCCGGAGACGAGCAAGAGGCTTCCACGTATGATACATATAGTATTCTCCCTGTGTTGTTAAACATCACTGCTTGGTCATTAGTAGTGCATCTTCTACTTTAGCTTTCTTTTATTTTAGAGACAATAATTTGGAAAGCTGTAATAAGCTGTATTTGGATTTCCGCTGCTATGTTGGTTCAGTTCTCAGCTTATGCACTGTCTCACCTGTTTTATGTCAAGATTATGTTATTATTATATTTTGTTCCATGCGCTGTGAGACATTCTACAGGTTCCTTGTTAGTTCATTCTCTTCTTTCCTTTCTTTGGCGACCGTTCCGTGCTAGTCGGGCATGTGTACAGCGCACCTTCGGAGGAAATGCAGGCTGGTGCGGGGCGGGCCGTCACATTTGGTATCAGAGCTCTAGGTTGCGTAGTTAACCTTGGGAAAGACACCAGGGAGAGATAATATGTATATGAGAGCGCGTATTTGTGATTATTTTGGTTTCAAAGTTATATATATATATATATATATATGTATATATATGTATTATTAGTATAGCTAAGGATGAAGTCGCACTGCACTAGCACCACTATAGAGATGGTTAATCATTTTCTCTGTGCAGATTAAACGATGAGCCGATACGCAAGGGGTACTGGTAGAGGAGCCAATAATGGGAATGATGCTGACATGAGGACGATGTTTACTGACCTCATGAGAGAGATGCTTAGGGATGTGCAGAGGGCAGCTCCAAATAATGGTAATGGTGGTGGTCCAATAGTGCAGGCGCCTGGGGCCGATTTCGCCAAGCTGAACAAGGATTATACTAGTCTTGGTGGGAAGTCGTTCCACGGAACGGAGTCGGCTACGGATGTTCAGGATTGGTTGGATAGCTGCGAGCGTATCTTCGAAGACTTGGGTATCGAAGATGCGATGAAGAGAAGGCTAGCATCCCGTCAGCTGCAAGGACGGGCAATGAATTGGTGGAATGCTATAAAGGCAACTACTCCCGAGGATCAGATTACTTGGGATCAGTTTAAGGTTCGCTTCAGCGAGAAGTTCATTCCAACTGCTCAGAAGTCAGTGTTGTTTAAGAAATTCTTGGAGCTTAAGCAGAATGGCAGAGCTGTCTACATTGCAGAATTCGATACTTTATCGAAGTATGGGTTATCCCTAATAGATACTGCCAAGAAGAAGAACGAGAAGTTTATAACAGGTTTAGATCAGTACTTGGGGGAAAAGCTTATTAACCACATCGATGAGACGTTTGAATCAATTGTGGGGAAAACATTGAGGTCAGAGATTCTTTACCCTAAGTCAAAGACTGAGGTTGCATCTGCAGAGAAGCCAAAGCCGCAAGCAAGCGGTGGAGGCAGGAATGGTTCTCAGAATAAGAGAAAGCAGGATCAGACTAAGGATGGCCAGAAGAAAAAGAATAAGAAGGATGTTGAGTGCTTCAGCTGTGGTAAGAAGGGCCATTATGCTAGTAATTGTCGGGCCAAGCCAGCGGATAAGAAGTGCTTCAACTATGGCCAAGTGGGACATCACAAGGACAAGTGTCTGCAACCCCCTAAAGAAAAGCAGATGGTGAAAGCATATGCCCTTAATGCTATTCCTTCTTCATCGAATGCCCCAACTGTGGAGGAGAAGGGAAAGAGTGTCATCATTCAAGGTATGCTTTCTGTTTATGATGTTCCTGTTAGAGTTTTGTTTGATACCGGGGCTTCCAGTTCTTTCATATCTAGTGACCTGGTAGATAGGCTGGGATTGGAGTCCGAGATTGTCGATAGACCTTTAGTAGCGACGAACCCGATTGGTGGCTCAACTAGCCTTAGCATGATTTGTCGTAATGTGGTCTTATCGAGTCATGGATGCATGTTTGTTTGTGATTAATTTGTTTTGGGCTTTACTGGGTTTGGCATTATTTTGGGAGTCGATAGGCTCCAAAGATACGGGGTGGTGGTAGACTGTGAGGGCTTTTTGGTGACAGCTAGAGCGGATGATGGGCAGAGGGTAGTGTTTGGTGGTCTACCCGGTGATGCGGTAATGGCTAGTTTTCTAAATTCCCTCGACATTCCACATAGTAAGTTGCCAGGTTTTCCCGTGGTTGGCCAGTATCCGGACGTCTTCGAAGAAGTGACCGGGCTTCCACCACATTGAGAGATTGAGTTCCGTATTGATTTAGTGAAAGATGCCAGACCTATAGTGATGCCACTTCATCGTATGACACCAAGGGAGCAGCGAGAGCTCAGGGTGCAAGTCAGCGATCTTTTGAAGAAGGGATTTACCAGAAGGAGTGTTTCTGAATGGGGAGCACCAGTTGTGTTTGCTACCAAGGCGGATGGTTCCCTTCGTTTGTATGTAGACTACCGCGAGTTGAATAAAGTGACGAGGAAGAACAAGTATCCTCTACCGCGGATAGATGATTTGTTTGATCAGTTGAGTGGCACGAGAGTATTTTCTCAGTTGGATCTCGCGACAGGTTTTCATCAGCTTAGAGTGGAAGCTGAGAGTATAGCCAAAACGGCATTTTGGACTCCGTCTGGATTTTATGAGTGGTTGGTCATGCCATTTGGGTTGACCAATGCCCCAGCATATTTTGTGGATCTTATGAATAGGGTATTCAGAGATCAGCTGAATAAGTTTGTCCTTGTGTTCGTGGATGATATTTTGGTCTATTCGAGGACAGAGGAAGAACACAAGGAACATTTGAGGATAGTGATGGAGGTGTTGAGAAAACACCAGTTGAAAGCAAAATTCTCTAAGTTTCACTTCTGGAGGAGGGAAGTGAGATTCTTTGGCCATGTTGTCTCAGAAAATGGTATTGCCGTGGACCCTGCGAAGGTGGCTGCGTTACAAGATTGGTCTACGCCCAAGAATGCGACGGATATAAGAAGTTTCTTGGGGTTAGCTGGATATTATCGTAAGTTTATCCAAGACTTCTCCAAGATAGCAGCACCGTTGACTCAGTTGACCAAGAAGAACCAAACCTTCGTCTGGGACGAAAGGTGCGAGAATGCATTTAAGAGTCTAAAGGAAAAGTTGACATGTGCACCAGTGTTAGTCATTCCTAAGGGGAATGAAGAGATGATAGTATATACGGATGCATGTGGCACAGGGCTTGGTGCTGTATGCAAGGAGGTAGGGTTGTAGCTTATGCAAGTCGGCAACTGAAACCGCACAAAAGAAGATACCCTACCCATGATTTGGAATTGGCAACGATCGTGTTTGCGTTGAAGATGTGGAGACATTATCTCTTGGGAGAAAGATTTGAGTTGTTTACCGATCATAAATCGTTAAAGTATCTCTTCTCTCAAAAAGATCTAAATCTCCGACAGTAAAGATGGTTAGAATTTTTAGCTTCCTATGATTTCGACATCGCATATACACCGGGAATGGGGAATGCGGTAGCTGGTGCATTGAGTAGAAAACATGCCAGTCTAGGGGCTATGTTTCTAGAATGGAAGCAACTGGGGTACATCGCTGGGTATGATTTCAGACCAAAGTGCGAATTGGACCCTAAATGTTAGCAAGTTTGACGATCAGACCCACTTTGATTGAGCGGATTGGTTCCAGTCAGAGGAGCGATCCTAACCTACTGGAAATCATCTCAAAGTTAGAGATGGGAATCGACGGAGAGATGAACAAGTATGGGCTTGATCGAGATGGATGGCTTAGAAAGAATGGAAGACTAGTTATACCCAATGTCAATGGATTGAGAGATGAAGTGCTTAGAGAATGTCATCACTCAAAACTGACTATACATCCCAATGGTAACAAGATGTATCGAGACATGAAGCAGACCTACTACTGGGAAGGGATGAAAAGAGACATTGGGAAGTTTATATCTAAATGCATGAATTGCCAGCTAATTAAAGCTGAGCAAAAGAAACCTAGTGGTTTGCTACAACCATTAGAAATTCCAGAATGGAAATGGGAACAAGTATCAATGGATTTCATTGATGGGTTACCGAGGACTAGATCGGGCCATGATAGCATTTGGGTGATTGTGGACCGATTGACCAAAAGTGCAAGATTTATACCCGTCAAGTCAAACAGGACGGCAGCTAAGTTAGGGGAACTGTATATAAAGTGGGTAGTGAGATTTCATGGAATATCCAAAAGCATTGTGAGTGACCGAGATCCGTTGTTCACTAGTGGATTTTGGAAGAGCTTACAAGAGGCTTTAGGATCAGAATTATATCTCAGTCCCGCGTGTCATCCTCAAACTGACGATCAGAAGGAGAGGGTGAATCGTGTATTAGAAGATCTCTTGAGAGCTTGTGTACTGGATTTTGGTGGGTCATGGGATGACCATTTGCATCTAGTAGAGTTTGCATATAACAATAGCTATCAGTCCAGTATTGGTATGGCTCCATTTGAAGCTTTGTACGAAAGACCGTGCAACTCACCATCATGTTGGTTAGAAACTGGTGAGAAGTTTGTGCTTGGACCAGATATGATAAGAGGAACTTCAGCTAAGATTAAGGTTATCCAACAGCGAATGAAGGCTGCCCAAGATAGGCAGAAAAGTTATGCTGATAAAAGGAGAAGAGATTTAAAGTTCTCCATTGGCGACTTGGTGTTTGTCAAGATTTCTCCGTTGAAGAGCGTGATACGATTTGGCAGGAGAGGCAAGTTAGCACCAAGATTCGTTGGTCCATCCCCAGTTCTTGAGCAAGTTGGGAATTTGGCACATAAGGTTGAATTACCAGAGAAGATGGCAGGAGTTCACAACGTATTTCATGTTTCCCAGTTAAGGAAGTTCGTGCACGACCCAGATGTGACTATTTCACCTGATCAATTGGATGAAATCGAAGTTGAACCCGAGGCGGTTGGAAACCGCAGACCTATGCGTATTGTGGGGAACGATACGAAGCAACTTGGAAGGAAAGCGGTGAATCTAGTCAAAGTTCAGTGGGGCGAGAATGAGAATGACTGTACTTGGGAGACAGAGTAGAGCATTAGGAAGACGTATCCAGAACTCTTCTCCTGGTAAGATTTCGATTTCGATTTAGTCTTTCCGCATGCTAGGATAGGTTTGCTTTGTTTGTTTTGCATGTTTGATTGTTATATATATATATATATATATATATATATATATATATATATATATATATATATATATGATTGGTAGGCATGCAGAATCCCTTGTATGTTTTGGGTTAGGGAATTTCGGGGACGAAATTTCTTAAGGGGGGAGAATGTAACGACCCACATTCTACGCATCGCAGGATCGTAGAATATTTATTTCTTTCACATACGAAGTCATATGGTCATGTAACTTTGGGAGATGACTATTGGGGTCATTTCCCATGTTCATGATTTTTCCCGATTTTCAAATGACCGTTTTGCCCCTAGCTAATACTGTTTTGGCCATAACTTTTGATTGGAAAGGAATTTTGACCTGAAACCACTTCCATTAGATTCGTTTGATGGTTTACAATTCCGTAGAGTGGTCACAATAGCCAAACGGACTCACCATTTGGGAGATATGGCTGAAACAAGTTTCAGATGGTGAAAAACAGCTTAATTGGGCTTAACCGGGTGATTAACAGCTAGGCCCAATGGGGGATTTCGGGATTAGAGGTATTTAGGGGCTGCTAGGGTTAGGATTTCGGTTTTGCACTCATTTTCTAGTCGCCACAAACTCTCTCTTCAATCTAACAATGGCCTCCAACATCTAAATACACCTCTAATCATCTCTTAATCAAGTTTTGGCTTAAACTACATCAAATTAAAGAGGATTAGCACCAAAGCAAGGTTAGAGCTGCTGAGTTGCATTGAGAACAGCGCCCAAACAGTAGAGTTTCAGTTCTAAAGGTTTTATTTGTGGCTAAGGTGAGTGGTTTGCATAGTTTTGCACTAATAATGGTTAATTAAGGGTAATTAGTGAAGATTAGCGAATTTATACATTAATAAATTCTGGAAAAATATTTATAAATTCTGAAATATTGTTTTATACCTCTATTAGAAATTTAGTTTGATTTGGTTAAGTTTTACTAATCATATCGTTGGTTTTGCCTAAACATGCTTAAGGGAAAATATGGGATTTTGGGTATGTTCGATCCGTTTTAACCTACCAAATTATTGTTTTGATGTTTGTGAATGATTATACATGTTCCTATGACTGTATGGTATGTTTTGTGATTGATTAGAACTATTAGATTGGTCGAAAACGCCGTCGTATGGCGTAAAACAGTAGCTGGAAAGTCGCAGGAAATATGCAAGGTTTCGAACTGGATCGGATCAGATTATTGGGCTCGGATCGGATAGAGGAACCGGGCAAGTGAACTAGATTCAGATTGGAACTTAATATAAGGGGCTTGGCGAGAAGGAAGGCCATTTGCTTAGAGTTGGAGTTGGACAGGGGATCGGATCGGAGGAACCAAAAGGATAGGATTAGATCGGGCGAATGAAAATGATAGGATCGGATCGGGCGAATGAAGAGGGACGAGCAGATCGGGCGAATGAAGAGGGATGGGATCAGATCAGATATCTAGGAGGGAGCAATCACCGAACCGAACCAGGAGGCAACCACCAAGCCGCACCCAGACAGAGGGCATCTGAACCGAGCTAATGGGGAATATCCTAACCGTACCGCACCGAGGAGCGTACTAAGAGGCACTAGACCGAACCGTACCGATGAGGACTGGAGCACTATGCATATCTGAACCGAGTGCTATTACTTCTACTCGACGACTCTTTTGAAGACCAACTCCAATTCGACCAAAACCCGAGATGCAAACGATGTCTAAATGAGGAGCTTTGACTCAGGATCCGGTTAGGAACCAATGAGTGAGCTTCATGATTGGGCTTCGCTGCGGGACGTATGCAAAGGGGTTGTCGATGTCCGTAACTTTGAATCACTATGTGTAGGGAGTACGTAATCGGATTCAGGGTCATAGTGGCCTAGGTACGACTAAAGAGTTATGGACCAATGAAGTGGGGTCATTTGTAAGATTTGGTCATGACTCCATGTGGTAAGCTTGGTAGTAGCAGTAGTTGTACAAGTCGAACTCCGTCACTACTTTGATGGGTCTAGTGATTGATAGTGGTGGACATCGTATGCTTTACGCACTGAGTGAGAGATGTGAGGATGGTTGCTATGCCTGATTTTTTTGCCATCATTATGACATATACACCCCTACCCCCGTTATCTTTACAGCATCTGTTCAGTGGCACCTTAGAGTATTGTACGGTATGTAGTGCTAACTCTTTGGTTGCAGGTCAAGGTTCAGGTATGGTTTAGTATATATGTTATTGTTCTTTTTAGCTGCTTATCGCTCATACCAGACTTTTTGTCTGACCCAGAGTTTTATGTCTCTTCTTATTACTTTGGGTGCTCTCACGAGCAGACTAGAGACAGGTTAGCTGGGTATGCACGGGTAGCTGATCTGGAGACGAGCAGGAGGCTTCCACGTATGATACATATAGTATTCTCCCTGTGTTGTTAAAGATCACTGCTTGGGCATTAGTAATTCTACTTCATCTTTCTTTTATTTTAGAGACAGTAATTTGGAAAGTTGTAATAAGCTGTATTTGGATTTCCGCTGCTATGTTGGTTCAGTTTTCAGCTTATGCACTGTCTCTCCTGTTTTATGTCAAGATTATGTAATTATTATATTTTGTTCCATGCGCTGTGAGACATTCTACAGGTTCCTTGTTAGTTCATTCTCTTGTTTCCTTTCTTTGGCGACCGTTCCGTGCTAGTCGGGCATGTGTACAGCGCACCTTCGGAGGAAATGCAGGCTGGTGCGGGGCGGGCTATCACAGATTTTATCTAGTAGATTTTGGATTATGCCAAAATCTACATTTTAAAAAGATAGCAGTGTGGTAGCTTTTGAACTATAATGATGTATTTAATAAAATGGATGGATTTTTAAAAAACAAAACAAGAGTTTCTAGAAAAAATATACATGGTGGATATATTGACTTATGGTGATTTTTTATATGAGATGATTATGTGTTGATTGCTTATGAATATATGTAATGTTATGTTAAATTTGTGCTATTTGAGATCATTATATCAACCTTGATAGAATAATATAAATCAAAACTCATAATATAAAATATTATAGGTAGCGATGACCTAGGCATCTGACCGGAGATCACAGTAGGAGGAGGCCGCCATGCTCTGTCAGTAGGTGGATGAGATGCTGGATTGGAGGAAGAGTGAAATGACTTCCAGGCTCGATGAGAGGATCTCTGCATTTCTATATAAGCATGGGTGGATGCCTAGGGATGATGCTGGGTCGGGTAATGGGAATAATAGGGGTGAGGATGATGATGGAGACGAGAAGGTACTTGTCTTTTTTGGTTTTTTTTGTAGCATATATAAATATAAATATGATGGTTATGGATTTGGCCTGTTATTAGCGATTTGTGGATATGATGGTGGTTTGTGGACATTATGTTGTGGATGTGGTTTGTTATGATGGTGGTGGATGTGATGGTTTCTTTCAGAATGTTTAATATTGTTTATTTATGGTTTATTAGCTAGTTTATGGTATATATGTTTGTTTATAGTATATACATTGGTTTGTGTTATGAATTTGAGCATATATGATATATTGAGTTGTGGAATTGATCGTATATGAGTTGTGGAGTGAATATATATGTGTATGGATGGTTTAAGGAAAGCATTATATAAGAAAAACAACAAATACGTTCTAGATAAGCGACGGCTAGCGACGACTTATCAGTCACATAGAGCCACGGCTGGCAACGACTAGCTACGGCTGGCAACGACTAGCTATGGCCTGTATGCCCAGTATAGCTACGGTTAGCGAAGGCTTGTTACGGCCTGCTTATCCAGTATAGAAACGGTTTGTGATAGCTAGTTATGATTTTTTTTGCCACGGCTCTCGTGAAGACTAATAGATGGTCCACAAAAAAGCCATGTGTCTGAATATGCCGCCGCTAACCGTGGTAAGTATGGTGACCAAAGCCATTGCTAGAATTGATGCAATTTTGTTAGCATCAGCTTATATAGTGACGGCTAGTTACGGTCGTCGACGGCGTATAGCCATCGCTATATGAAACCCTTCTTGTAGTGTTAGTCGTGCTTAAAGCATAACAATGAAGCTTTACTAAATTATATGTACCTGTTACGAAACTTGTCGAATTAGTCTATGTAACTATTTGAGAAATATGTAACTTAAGCCAAACCGATACATCTTTCAATGTAAATCGCTCTCTGGTACCTTTTAATGTATTAGTTTGCACCTTAATATATCATCTTCTAATATGAATTCTGCAACACTATACAATAAATGTATATTTTTTATGTTATGTAGGTGGAGACAGTGGATGATTATGATGAGTATTGACATTATGTAGCAGATCTTATTGGTGTAGGGTCGTCCAAGATGTTTCATGCCTTTGGCAAGGAAGATCTTCCTTTAGATTCACAATCCAACTCTATAGGTTTATTTCTTCATCCACATCTACTGATTCCTTAACCTTCCAATTGCTCAACGATTTTCGGTGTTTCCCACTAATCAATATATCATTTTTGTGAACAAAGAAAACAAATGTTTTCTTTATTATTTAGAATATTTAAATGAAATTCCAAGATCACATATATGTTCTTCCCCTTGTCAAATATGGAGTGAATACGCAGACAAATTAGAAGTGCTTTTGACTTTAATATATGGCATGGTTTATATGTTTTTTGAAGTCCGTTTTATTGTAGGTTTCCAAGCCGAAGTTGTATTAGGTTTGTATGGCCAAATAAGGTATAAGTTTTATTGATGTGTAAAGTTTTTATCTATTCTCAAATTATAGACTGATATTTCATATCATTTGGTATTATGGTGGTTCTGGATTTCAAGCACGAGGAAAATTTAGTGAAAGTGGTGCAGTGCTTGAATGAATTGGTTACTAAAGCTTTGCTTTATGCCAAAAATCGATGTCTGCTTTGAAAAAATTGCATTCTTTAGATTTTGCCTTATCCTTCAGGCAAGTAGAATATTTCTCTCGATATTAAGGCTACTTTATTGATGTATCTTAGTTCTTAAACATAGTGCACGATATTTGATTTTGTTTCAAATTTTTGGCTTTTAAGACTATTCTTAATTATTTTTCTCCATGTGCATAAGATGGAAATTCAGGATTCAAGTATGTTATGTAATTTGCAAAGCATCATATCTAAAAGCCATAATTTGCAAAACTGTTGACAGATCTCAAGACTAAAGCGTTTTTAATTTGTAAAAGTTTAGTGGACTTTTGTATAGTGAAGGGCTATGAAAATGAGGTCACGCGCATGCATGGAAATGAACCGATGAGTGTAATCGAGGGTGGTGAATTGTTTGACGTGCACGTGGAACAATATGGCTTGAAGCAAGGTGAATAGTAAGGTTTCTATTACCACACTTTTTTTCATGGTGAGTTGATATATGTTTCTTAACATAATGGGTATATTTTCGGCTTTAAACGCAAGGGGAATATACGTAATATTTTTAGATATGCAAAAGCATTATTATCTGTGAAGCTTATATTGAAAAATAATGTTTATCGCAACTATTTGTAATTTTTAGTGCATTTTTAATTAGATATCCTTAAGCCTTATAACATCTTAACAGAAGCACATTCTATTTGATTACATCTAATGTTATGTTGTTGGTTATGAAATGTGAAATTTGTTTTAGTTTTGATTGTTATATCGTGTATGCATTGAACATAGATGGACAAAAATGGAAAAGCTCGAAAGAAGAAATGCGTTGTTTGTTCTATTATGAGTCTGTTGCCTCAAATTTTGCTAATATATCTTATTTATGTTCAACATTTCAGTAGTCTATTGATTTCTCATTTTTTTATGGATACACACGCGCATATATATATATATATATATATATATATATATATATATATATTGTACTACATGTATGTTTTTCTATGTATCTATATGCGTCTGTTTGAATGTGCTTACATGCACATATAATATTTACAATGTTTAATTGAGTTTAGTTTTAATAATGAAAACAAAAGTTCGATATATTCTAAAATGAGAATAATTAAAATAATTTTTCTTTTAAGATTATACATTTAAGTGGTCAAATTTTTTTCCACCGTTGTGCAGTTAAACTAGAAATACCATGTTGCATTGAAAATGTGCATTAGATAAACATAAAACCAAGTTAGACTACAATGTAAGATAAAACAGTCATGTACAAAAAGTTAAACAATATGGTGAAACAAGTCACAAAATGAAATCCGCATAAAATATCTATAGTGGAAGATGAGATAAGTCACTAAATGTTGTATACCAAAATTGCTACAGTGAAAGGTAAGTCAACTCGATGAAGTACAAACAGTAAAATCATTCCCAACTGGGGGTTGGACCAGCGGTCCTGTCCGATTGGGTTGACCCCTCACAAACCCACAACAAGAGAAAATACATGAAACACCCCATAATTTAATACACCGTAATTGTACAACAAAGATAACAAAACGAATATTACTTAATTAAACTTTCAAAATTAAGTAAAATCGACTTTTGTTGTGTCCATTACGAAATTTTGGGTCAGATGCACTCTTAAATTTCTAAAATTGGAGTGAATATAAAGAAGATATGGGCTTGGGAAGTTTTCAAGAAAATTGGACAGATTATATATAAATATATATATATATATATAATATAAGACAAAATTACGTTTTCAATAACGGTAATTGGGCGACCAAGTGTGATGGGTCGACCCTGGGGTCGACCTAGGTCAGGGAAGTTCGACCCAATCGAATACTGAGACAGATTCAGGCGTTTGTTTTTTGACTGAATTTTTAACCAGGTTCATCCGCTGACTTAGCATGCGTGTACGATTAGATTTGAAACCCTAAAATCTAAAGGTTGAGTTTATCCTAGGTAGTCTATATAAAGGCAGGCAGCCTTATTGTCTCTACACACAAAACTGTTTCTTCCTCCTTCCTCTAAACCTTTTTATGAAAATAATATATATATACATGGAGATACTGAGGTGCTGCCCAAATACAAATTAGCAAGGATAATTCCGACTGCTCTACAATAATGTAATATAAAAGTGGACTTTCTTCTACAAAGGCATATACATACAAAAGAGATATTTTCTTCTTTTCCAATCCTATCACTGTGAATTCCATGTAATTTTTTGATCGGTTATTTTAAAAGGTTTTTAGACAGTAAATTGTTGGATCTGAAATAAACAGTACCTTTAAGTATTTTCTTATATGTTGTCATTTTACTTTCGAATTACCTATTTCATATTACTATTATCATATATTTATGTATACTTTTATCTTACTTACCCCTATGTCTTTTATTTATTTACAGTCTATTATATGCCTTTTTATTCAGTCTGAGATCTGTTTTCTCCCTTTTTACATTTATTTACGCTAAGCCCAGGCTACCAAAAGCCTAGGCTATTATTGTTGAACAGCGTATTAATGACATAATTTGGAATAATTATTTAATGACATCAAAGTGGAGAAAATTGGGCATATTGCAATTTGGGAACCTTTGACTATAAATTTGGGGTTATTTACATTAAAGGAAGGGTACGTGACATGTAAATATGATAGATTAGACTTAATCTGATAAAGTATAGCATGTAAGGAGGTATGGGTAACACATGTAAAACTAAGTAAAATGAATTACTGTAGTCTAGTTATACATTTTGGCAAGTGCTTGTTTGGGGAACGGATTGTACACAATCAACATTTAGGATAAGGTAAACTTGTTAATGAACTTAAACGCGCTAAGTTAAATCTATTAATTAATAAGCTAAAGAGGTCCCAAGTCTAGTTGTTTGTATAAGGTTTTCGGGACTCTTAAATCCTAGTTACTCGGGCACGCAAGCCTAGGGGGTGTCTTGTGTCAAGTTGTGTGGAACCAATATCAGTCAGTAACCCTGTTGGTATCTAGGTAAGGTTCTCACACTTGGTAGGGCCAGGGAACGCTTTACTGATCTGGATTGTAAGATGTTAAAGGTTGGGGTTGGGTACGGGTATGTTCCAATGGAGTTATGAGCATGTGTTGGTCCGATTATGGGAAACTAAGACGATGTAACACCTACGAATAGGTCTGTGTTTTATATGTTACTAGGTTGGGACTGATACACCCTACTATCGGGGCTAACACAGGATATTCAAGTAATAGGAGCTGATAGCATGGGTAGTAATTAAGGTAACACCTATTCCTGTTAATACTAGTAATTGGTGGAGCAGTTTGATTCTTGGGATATGAATGAGAAGTTTAATCTACCTTTGTCTTGTTTTGATATCTCCCTTACCTCACACTTATATATATGTTTTACTGTACTTTTTCAACCAATATTATTTATCCGTCTTAACACCTTTTTCATATGCTTATGCTAGAAATTACTAGAACTCACTAGACTTTATGTATGACCTATTTTGTTTCCCTTCTCTCTCTTCCTTTTTCCCCCCTCAGGTGCTCAGAGTGGGAGTGGACAATAGCTGAGCTCGTTATCTTGCTTGAAATTCTTCTGATTCATGTACTATCTTGATTACTATTCTATTATGTTATGACTTCTAAGAAAGGATATAGCTTTACATTATTGTATTCTGATGTTTGGAATTATAAGACAGATAGTTTTATTTGAGGTTTTTGGTATTTGAGACTATTTGATGTTGTAATTAGTTTGAAACACGATGTTTTCTCTATTAATAAAAGTTTAGTTTTCTGCTGCATATTTATATTTGTCTTGTGAATTTTAGTTGTTGTTTACCTTTTGCGTTTCATGAAACATAATGCATTCTCATTAGAGTGACATTAACGGAAGTGGGGTATCACATTTTGTATCATATCCTAGGTTCACAAGATCAAAGAAAAGGTTGAAAAGCGTTTACAAAACAAAAGGATTTTCAAATAAAAACAAGTTTTTGAAAAACATGTCCCCTCAAGTCAATTACAATATTCCTTCGATACTCTTTCTAAATTCTTGTTTTGTCATTTTTCAGCATGTTTGGGGCTTCTAATTTTCCCAATGGAATTCCTATTCCTACATGATTACATAGATACGCTGAAGCTACGACACTTGTTGGAGTGCATAAGAATGTCCCTCCCCAGCTGCAGCCGTAGTAGCTCCGCCTCCTCTTGTACTGAACTTTTCTAAGCTTTGTAAGGCTTTCTCGCAATAGGTGGAAAACTATTTCATGGTACTGAGAGTTTTGTGGAGGCGCACAATTGGCTTAGAGAAATGGAGAATGTATTCAACTTATTTGAGCTTGATGATATGAGGAAAATCTAGTTAGCTGCTTGGAAACTAAAGGATAAAGCATTGTACTAGTGGGAAATAGTTTAAACCGGACCGGAAGTGGCTACTTGGGATGACTTTAAAGCTATATTTGAGGAGAAATTCTTTTTGCAAGCTGAAGAAGTAATGCAAGTGAAAAAAATTCTGAATTTAAAGCAAGGAGGCATGAATACAAAGGAGTATGTCAATGCTTTTAATTAACCAACAAGATATGGATTGGATTTAGTAAACACTCCACAAAAAAGGCATTTTGGTTCGCAAAGGGATTAAAACAACCGCTCCAAGACTTAGCACTAACGCATGTACCAATGGTAATGACCTTTGAAAGACTAGTTGACATGGCCTTGATGCACGAGGATGGCAAAGAAGCGAAGAAAGAGGTTAAGATAGAGGAAGAGAAACCCAAGGCTGAGGAAAAGAAATGGTGGCCCAAGAAGAACACATCTAATAAAGAGGTAATGCCCGATAAAACTCAGATCCAAACAGTAGTGAAATGCCATGGGCGTGGTACTTTAGGACACTTTGTGAAGGATTGTTGAAAAAAATGAAGAATTTTTCCTTTGTTTGTGGCCAAGTTGGACATTAGAAAGGACAGTGCCCTAATAAGAAGGCTGGATCATATGGAGGGCAAGTTAATGCTTTGGAGGCTGGTGGACCGGATCGTGTTTGAAGGTTTGATATCTCTTTTAGACTATCCTTAAAAAACTCTTTTTGATTTCGATGCTTCTCATTCATTCATTCATATCCGACTTTATGGTAGAAAATCTTCCCTAGATACTAGTTTTATTTATGATCTTGTTATAGTCTCAAACCCCATAGAAGGAATGGCTCATTTATCTATGATATGTAGGGGTTTGAGGGGTTCTGTTTTAGGCATCGAATTTGAATGCGACGCATATGTTCTTAGCTTTATGGGTAACAGATTAATTATAGGAATGGATATCTAGCCATGTATGGTGCATTCTTGATTGTGAAAAGAAAGTTGTTAGATTTCTTACTTGCCAAGGTAGAACTCTTGAAATTTCTTGTGATCCACATGGGTTAGTTATGCTCAGTTTCCTAGATTCTCTTGATTCTTCTGTTTATGATCTTCGATCAATACCCATAGTTAGTAGATATCCGGGCGTGTTCGACGAGGTTAGGGGATTACCTCCAAGGCGTGAGATAGATTTTCGGATTTACTTGGTGGAAAATGTGAAATCTGTCGCTTTGCCAGTGCGTCACATGGCTCCTAAGGAGAGGAAGGAGCTCAACAAACAAGTAAGTGAGTTATTGGAAAAAGGATTCATTAGGCAGAGCATTTCTAAGTGGGGAGCTCCAGTCGTCTTCGCAATCATGGAAGACAACTCTCTCCGTCTATGGGTGGACTATAGAGAACTAAATAAACTAACCATAAAGAATAGGCACTCACTTCCGAGGATTGATGACTTGTTTGACCAACTAGTTGGTGCTTCAGTTTTCTCGCAATTGGATTTAGCCATGGGATTTCATCATCTTAGAGTGGCGGATGATAGTATTGACAAGACGGCTTTCAGAAATTCGGAAGGTTTCTTTGAGTGGTTATTCATGCCTACTGAGCTGACCAATGCACCTACATACATTGTGGACTTAATTGGTCGGGTGTTTAGGGAGTATCTGAACAAGTTCGTGGTGGTGTTAGTAGACGACATTCGGATCCTCTCAAGGAGTGAAGAAGAATATGCCAAACACTTAGAGGAGGTTCTCAGTACATTTGGATCACATCAGCTTAAGGCAAAATTTCTAAGTATTATTTCTGGAGGAAGGAAGTAAGGTTCCTAGGGCATGTGGTCTCCAAGGATGGGATAGTGGTAGACCCCGCTAAAGTAATCGCGGTTCAAGACTGGAAGGCCCCTAAGAATCTGACGGAGGTAAGAACTTTCCTTGGATTGGCGGGTTATTATAAAAAGTTTATTAAAAACTTCGCACGGATCTCAGCTCCGGTTACCCGTCTGACAAAGAAGAACATGGCTTTTGTTTGGGGCATCGACTGTGAAGATGTGTTTCAGATGCTGAAAAGGGCTCTGAAAACAACCCCTGTCCTAACTCTTCCCGATGATAGCAAGGTTTTTACAGTCTACACGGATGCTTGTGGCATGGGATTAGGCGTTGTACTGATGCAAGAGGGTAGGGTGGTCTACTATGGAAGTAGGCAACTAAGAGTTAATGAGAAGAACTACCCCACCCATGACTTAGAGTTAGCTGTTGTAATATTCGCACTTAAGTCTTGGTGACACTATCTACTTAGAGAGATATTTGAGCTATATACGGATCATAGGTGTAAAGAACCGACAATTTCCCGATCCTAATAATCGACGTAAATACATGTAGACTAACTAAGCACCAAAAATGTACAGGATCATTAATAGAAAGAAGTTAGAGAGTGAGAAGTAGAAAGAAGGAAAGTTAGAATAGAAGAAGAACACAAATACAACATCAGAGTAGACACGAATCTCATAGTGAAACGAATAAAATATATTATATAACATAACTTTGAAATAAAAATCTGCTTGTATATACATAACATTATCAGAGTACAATACCTACAACAAAACGGAAATAAACAATAGCTATATAATCCTGAAGCCTTCTGCTCCAAGCTCTCTAGGTATATCTATTAAATCCTAACTATTTGATTGTCCGTACAAATTTGGGCACCCAAGAGTTTAGGGTATGACTGATCCACACATAAACACTGATGATTTTCACCTTACAATAATCCAAAACGTTATTTGAAATCAATACTATTCTGATATTATAATAGTGTCTAAATCAAATAAATAACAATCTAGCAGAATGGTTGCATCTCACGCTCCACGTACATAATATACAATCAAAATCGCGAGATCTTATCGGAAAATGGATACCACTAGCAAGGTATAGGACCACCTTTCGATAGTGTATCTCTAGAGAGGAATACACCGGGTTAAACAAGAATATCTTGCAACCCAGGCTAAGCATGACCGGTAACTCATTTCGATTGAGTGAACCAAATGTATTATAACCAACGGTTGGGATAAGCAACCATTCCCGAAAAGGACAACATCGAAATAGATTAAAGAAGTAAATGGATTTTTTCTAGATCAGATGAAAATACACCCTAACTGGGAGCTACCCACTTAGCTATTTCCCAGTTGTGAGGCTTGAGGACACGCTTATCTTTTGACATGCCACATCTTCGTTCACTTTGAGTGCCACAACGTCAAACTTGCCAAACCATTTATTGATTTCCCAACAATATCACAGACATAAATCTAAGAGAAACGAATTCCTCTGCCACCAACGTATTACGTGTGAAGAGATCAATGTATATGGTTTATTAGGCATACTTTGTTAGACATTCGTCCGTACAAGTTGTCCTGGGACTGGACAAGCCGAAGGCACCATTTCATCAATCCATCTTAGGCAATTTCCACCTTGGATTGCCAGAACTGCCCTTGCATAACTCCGTCTTCAATTGTATTCAGCATAATTTGATTCACAACTTTTATGCCCATACGAAGTGGTTTTAATGTAATAAATCTGATCCTGGTCTCTTCATATTGACAACGGAAATATATAATGGGAAAAAACTTTGATAACCGGTTATTTTACCATTAAAGGAAAACATTCATACAAACAACGATCCTATTTCCAAATGGAAATTCTACCGATCAATCATTAAACAACACTGAGCCCCCTTAAAAGTATTTATCATTACATTATTCATTCCTAATTTCTCTTCAATATCTTTACCAAAATATTTCTCGAAACCCGTTTAGCCTTTCATGATTTTCGGAAAACGTTTCCATCAATTATAAACTATTTACTTTCTATATTCCAAAAATATTTCTTTTTAAGTATCGGAAACTCAATATATTCACAACTTCTATACTTAGAAACTATACTATATTAGCATCAGAAAACATTTCCATATTTAGTCCCATTTCTTATTTCCATATATTATAAACTATTTGGAAAAAGTTTCCAAAACTCCTTTATTGGATTAAAACAGATGTTAAATAAAACATCATTATGCCAACCACAAACCATTAACACTTACTAATTTACTTTACTTAACCAAACCTCGCTATCAAACCTTAACCATTCCTTAGTTAACAGTGAGGCCAATCAAGTTAGGGAATAATTACCTCTCATACCTTCACTAAACTACATTATTAACTTCAAAATAGGCAAAGTTCTAACAAACATGTCTTACATAACTCTCAGATTCAGTTTACGAATCCACTTCTTTTACCGAAATCATTGATTTTAACAATAATGTTATAATCCATGCTTCCGAAATATAATAAATTTAAATATATTAATTTGAAAAGATAATCATTGTATAATAAAAACCAGTAAATAATTTAATCTTTATAAAAAACAAAAAACAAATAATACTTTTCCAAATCTGACGTAGTCGAATTCCAATGTACATCCTCTTTCTGAAAATCTTTATTTGATTCATATTTCGAACTTCGGACTACCCTTATTTGATTTATATCCCGAACTTTGGAATAATCTCACATTCATTCAATATTCTGAACTTTCGAACGATCTTTTGCTTCAAACTTTGGAACATCTCACCATTTTGGTTAGTCCATTTCTTTATCCTTACTTCGATTTGCAACGTTGTTGCTTTCCAAAATGTTATTCACTTTAAAGGTGAATATTATTCCTTTTATAGAAATCTTGACTTGTTATATCAAATCAGTTTTGATTTCATTTAAAAATAGTATTATAGGTTCAAATCTTGCTTATCGAGTCCCTTTATAATTTTTTATTCATATTTCACTATATTTAAAAATCTCATTTACATTTCACTTCTTGTTAATTAATAAACAAGTTTATAACTTACTATCAAATTCATATTTGATTATACATTATTGGTTCCAAACCAAATATAAATTTTATTGCCAAGTTCTGAATAATTTGAATAAATTATTTATGAAATTCCACATGGTCGAATTTAAATTATAAATCCTTTGAATTTATCTCAATTTAGTTATATTCCAAATATCAGAATAAAATCCATCGTTCTGCTTTCAAATGATTTCGAATTTCCCTTTTCCATTCAAATTCCCATTTGAATTCTTATTTCCAAATCTCACATTTTCTTTTACCATTTTCGTTTGCAAAATATTTTCTTTAAACCATTATTCACTTCGATCGTGAATAATATTTCTTTTCTACAATCAAATCAGCTTGATTTTGCATTTAAAATAACGATTCAAATCCAAATTCTTTTTATACTTCTTTTTATAAAACTATTCATAAAAACCTCATTTTTAATTCTAACACTTAAAATCTCATTTATAATTCCCTTTATAAATGCTAATTTCAAATTCCATTAAAAATATCAGTGTTAAAACCGATTTTTACTTCTCTATATAAATTTATACTAATATTTTAATTTATCCAATGACAAATATTTTACTTAATTTATAAACATCATTTATAAATTAATCTTCTCAATTTATCTGTTAAAAACATATTTCTATTTAATATCTTCTTTAAATCAATCTTCTCATAATTCTTTTATAATTTGCAATTACCCTTTTAAAATTCTATTGATTTCCCAAAAAGCATATTTATTCATATAATCATTTATTTACTTCTTATTACCTTCATTAGTATTTTCACAAAAATGGCCTTTTAAAACTTCCATATAACCTTTAATAGTTTTGTACAGAAGTTCCTTATTTAATTTCTAAATATTTCCTTTTATAAAATCCATGGATTTTATAAAATTCTTAAATTCAATATCTACTTCAAAAATTCCTTTTATATCCCAATATTACTTATGGTATTAAAATAACAAATAAAAAAGGGTCGGTGTCATCCTAATACACATAAACAATCACAGATTTTATGTCACATCATATTACATAATATATGAAAAACAGTAATATAAATGTTGAGGAATCCAGTTGGATCCCTCCAACCGGTTTCCCTGCATCCACAGATGTTAATCAACATCAACGATACCACATTTATATCAATATGAAGTATCATAACAAATAGAATCAATATTTAACGAGCGATTTATATATATATATATATATATATAACTAATAATTATAATTCAAACAATTTGTGAGCAATCCATACAGACAACCGTCACACAACATACAATCATCTTATATTAAAATTTAATAACGTTTGTAATATTATAAAACTAGATAGAGTTAGTGAGTTTACTCGCATTGATCGTCAATTGTTGAATAACGATAAACGTCATAGATTAAATCAGACGTTTTATTTTTCCATAAATTGTAATGAGCTCTAAATTGCTCCAAGCAGTTCCAATGGGAAGCCTTCGTCCGTACGATCCCAACGAATCTTATTTCGTCAAGTTCTGACCACGTATGCAAAAGTTACATATATAACAAGATTAAATACATTCAGGTTATTAACTTAATAATTTAAATTAAATAATTACCCTTACTTAATCCATAACCCATCTTTAATCTCCTTAATCTCCCAACTCATTATCTTCTTCGGTGCCCAATAACGAACCCCACAACAAACATCCCCATTAACGCTCGTTTTCCCTCCTTCCTCTCTACACCATTTAAATTCGAACTAAAATACCCTAAATTCCTCTCATCAAAATCCTTGTCAACTCTTTCCATAATCATACAACTCGCACCCATAATCACTCGCGTTGTTTTCCATTTTTTACACACGCATAGTATAAAAGAACGACACTTTTTCCCTTCATATTCTATCAAACTTCACCATTTGATGCTGCAACGCACCACAGACACTAATCCAATATCCAAACCTTGCACTGACGCTTAAATTTCATGAATCGCCTAACCCCAGAACACGCTGTATGAAACGTCCAACAGAATATGGTTTCGAAAATTACAAAACCTATATAGAAATGAAGAGGAACATTGTAGGAATCCATAAATATAGGTTTGGAGATTTTTAGCATTTTATTTGAGTCTATGAATTTTTGAAGTGTCCGATTTTTGTTTGGGAACGTATAACTGGCAGGGGAAAAATGTTTGATTGTAGAATGAGAAAAGATTAGGGTTAAGGATAAGATAGGGTATTTATAGGAAGATAAAATATTTTTTTATTCGATTTTTATATTAGTTGTTTTTGAATCGTTACCTCCGTTCAGCATTTTAAAATTTTGTATGCTCACATACGAATGCTGTTTTCGATGAAAATAGACAGATAGCTAAGGTTGATATTACGGACCCAACGAAAATTGTTTTTTTGAATTCCGAATACGTAGCTCACACATTGTTTTTTTAAAGTCGAATTATCGATTGACTCACAATTAAATGTTGCACAGTCACAAAACAACTCCAATTGATGCGCTCACAATTAAATGTTGCACAGTCACAAAACAACTCCAATTGATGCGAAATTTGAAATCCAGGAATAATTCATCATTATGAATTTAATAAAATTCGTGTCATCGATAACAGAGCTCGTTTGCAAAATGGTTATTTTTCTGTGGTCTAAATAAACCAATAAAATATAAACATATTCAAAAACAATTTAATTAAATAACAATAAATTATTATTTTTGTATATATCGAAATAGAACATCATATATCTCCAAAATAAACATATCTGGATTTATAACTCGATATTTCAAAACCAGGTTAAATCAATATTCAATTTATATAAAAACTCTTTTATATATTATTAAATAAATCATTAAAATTTATAAATAATTCCATAGCGACTTTCTAAAATTTTGATGTGGATATAACTAACAATCTACAAGAAAAAAATCTCAAATTTTCTCTTCCATTAGAAAAATATAGTTCAATAGATTCGAACGTTTCTTGTTTCTAACAAAACCAACTTATAACGGATCTTATATACTCAGTTGAAGTTCAAAACGTAATGTTACGAACTACCGCGACATTGCGAGCTCGATTATAATTATATTATAATTAACCCGTTCGAACATCATTTATAAATAAAATCATTATTATAATTCAATTCTAAAATGAATTAAATCTCTTAAATTATCATATTTCCCTTGCCAATTCTGCTATTTCCGACGATTTCAAAAATTATATTATGTTATCCCTAATTATATTAATTAAATAAAATATTTTCGTTAATACAAATCATTTAAAATTTCCAAATTGCTATTCAAGTAATTAAATAAATCAATTAATAAATTGTTAAAAATTCGGGATGTTACATTCCTTCCCCATTAAAAGAATTTCGTCCCTGAAATTATTAAGGTAGGAAGAATATTACAAACCCTATTAATAAGTTAAAAATCTTTTATTTTACTCCTTAACTTCAGTTTCAAATGAACGAAGTAATTTTAATTGAGATATTAATTCATTCTTACTAATGAAGGTTTTCAAAAATCCTGAAAATTTTCTAACACCTTAAATTTCCGAAAAATTTCGCCAGCATCTCTTTTACACGGCTCAATTGGTACAACTACAACTCGCCTCTCTACTCTTCCTCCAATTCCAAAGAAAATGATCAATTTTAAATTTTAACTTACTAGTCCAATATACTTAACCAAATTAAGTTTCATTCCCACATTTCATTAACTTACTAATTTCTCTAATCAATTACTTTCATCTCATAACTCAAATCTGATTTTGTTTTATTACAAAAATAAATCCATTTACTCACCAGAGTCCAATTATATTACAAAATCCAATTTTACTCGATGTTGTTCTAATTCAATTCAATTTCCCTTTAACTATCTTTAACTTAATCCAAATATGCTTTACAAATGTATTTTTAATTAGTTTTTCATTTAAACAATTCCTTCTCGGGTTTTAAACTACTTTGATTTTCTTAAAAATAAAATATTGATTTTGGAATTTTAAAATAGCTATTTTCCCAAAATAATTCGAAAATAGTATCTTTGGTAGTAATCCATCACTTAGAAACATCATCAGGGTTATTTTCCAGCGACCGAATTGAGTTCAATACTATATCACCTTTCAAAACCATTTTTAAAGACTTTCATTTTGAAATTACTTCAAAATATTCTTTACCATGCCTATATGACATTTCTAAATTCATCCAAGATCTTGAAATTTTCATATAGTTAATCCAAAATTGAATTATAAACACTTTTTCAAGTTTTTAGAATTTTAATTCCAAATCTGTTTTAAATTCAAATTTAATTCATCTGATTTTTGTATTTCACCTAATTGGTTGTTTATAACCATCTTAATATAATCATATTTGATTATAATAACAAGCAGCACATCCAATATATTATAATATTTCCAATATATATATATATTTCCTTTATATCAAAATATAATTTGAGTAAAATTATTTCATTTACCCTCTTTTCAAAACATACCGTGTCAATTCATCGTATTCAACTATTTAGAAAACCTATCGATATAGTGGATCAAACTGATCGACCAGAATCCATAAGCCACTCAACCAACAAATCTCCACAATATAAATCCATTTTCTATTAAATAGCAAGTACGCGCTCATATGTATACACTCAGACTCTATCTAGGGTATTCCTAACCCCTTCTCTATTGAGTTACGCCACAGAGCCAAAGTAACCACTTCACCTTCAGCTCTGATACCACTATAATGAACTGACAATTTCCCGATCCTGATTATTGACATAAGTACCATGTTGACTAACTTAACACCAGAGATGTACTGGATCATTAATATAAAGAAGTTAGAAGGTGAGAAGTAGAAAGAAAGTTAGAATAGAAGAAGAAGAAGATAAATACAACATTAGAGTAAACACAAATCTTACAGTGGAACGAATAAAATATATTATATAACATAACTTTGAAACACAAATCTGCTTGTACATAACATTTTCAGAGTACAACACCTACAACACATCGGAAATAAACAATAGCTATATAATCCTGAAGCCTCCCACTCCAAGCTCTCCAAGTATATTTGTAAAATCCCAAGTACTTAACTGCCCGTACAAATTTGGACACCCAAGAGTTTAAGGTAAAACAAAACAAAATAAAATATGGGTCAGTCATGGGACTTGTGTGAGTAAACTCCAATCACCTAGCTTAAATTTCAAAATCCTTTTAAAAGAAACGAGAATCGTAAGACCGATCCACACATAAATACAGATGGTTTTTACCTTACGATAACCCAAAACATTCTTTGAAATCAATACTATTCTGATATTATAATAGTGTCTAAATCAAATAAATAGCAATCTAGCAGAATGCTTGCATCTCACGCTCCATATACATAATATATAATTAAAACCACGGGCTTTTATTTGAGAATGGATTCCAACTGGCAAGGTATGGGACAATCATCTGACAGTTTATCTCTAAAGAGAATACACTGGGTTCAACAAGAACATCTCGCAACCCAGGCTAAACAAGACCGGTCACTCATGTCACTTGAGTGTATCGAATGTATTATCACCAACGATTGGGATCAGCAACCATTCCGGAAAGGGACAACATTGAAATAAATTAAAGAAGAAAATGGATTTTCTCTAGATTAGGTGACAATACACTCTAATTGGGGGATACCCACTTAGCCATGCGACCTACTCGATTTTAAACCATTTCCCGATTGTGAGGCTTGATGCCACACTTATCTTTTGACATGCCATATCTTCATTCGCTTTGAATGCCACATCGTCAAACCTCAAACCATTTATCGATTTCCCAACAGTATCACGGGCATAAAGTTAAGAGAATGAATTCCTCCGCCACCAACGTAATACATTTGAAGAGATCAATGTATATGATTTATTAGACATACTCTGTTAGACATTCGTCCATAAAAGTTGTCCTGAGACTGGATAAACCAAAGACACCATTTTGTCCCTTGCATAACTCCGTCTTCAATTATCTTCAGCATAATTTTATTCGCAACGCTGATGCCTATAAGAAGTGGTTTTTAGGTAATAATCTTGATTCGTGTCTCTCTATATCGACAACAGAAATATAAATTGGGCAAAAACTTTGATCCTGCGATATCGCAGAAGTCCCTCCATGCAGGGCAGACTCTGCCAAAAAAATTCGAAAATTTAAGGAGTTAGAAAATTTTCAATGTTTTTGTTAACAAAAATAAATTTGTATTTGGATTGAAACCAATTGGATTGGCTGGAATTAAAAATTAGAAATGAAATAGAAGATTTTAAGTTAATAGGTTGAAGCATTTTTCCTACCTTAGCAATTTCTGGGACGAAATTCTTTTAAGGAAGGAGGAATGTAACGACCCAGATTTTTAACCGTTTAAATTTAATTTGTTTTAAATGTTGTATTAAAAGTATAAATGGAAACTTATGTCGAAATTATTAATTAAAATGACGTTTGAACGTATAATTTATAATTAAATTAAAAACGAGCTTGTAATGTCGTGATAGTTCATAATTTAACATTTTGAACTTCAATTGAATATACAGGATCCAATATAAGTCGGATTTCTTTGAAACAAGAAACATTCAGATATATTTGGTTATATTTTTCTATTGACAGTGAATAATCGAGATTTCAACTTGTAGACTGTGAATTATGTCCAAATAATTTTTTTTCAAATATTCGCTATGGAATCATTTATAAAATAAAACGGTTTATTTTACAAATAAATCGATTTTAAATAAGCCGAATTTTGTTTTAATTGGAAATATCGAGTTATAAATCTAGATATGTTTATTTTGAAGCCATATGATGTTCTATTCGGATATACATGGTAATAATAATTTATTATATTTACTTGAATTGTTTTTGAATTTATTTATATTTAATCGAGTTCTTTAAGCCTTAAAAATAGCATTTTTGCAAACGACCACCCTTTTAAATTAAATTAGTTTTATTAAATCTTTGGTGGTTAATTATTATAAGATTTTCAGTTTGGAATCGATAGGATTTATTTTGATTATCGTGCGTGATATAAATGCATATCAGTTTACGTTGTGAATTAAAAAGGGATTTATATCAAACGATCTCGGAATTTGATGAAACCAGTCCCATCGTGTCCGGAATATTTAGTTATTGTAAGATTCAAGTTTCGAGCCAATTGAATTTTTGTTATGAGATACGAAAATTAAACGTGAATTAATTAACAAGTTTAATATTTAAAAATATGTTATTTTTCCAAATGGACTCGGAATTCGACGAAACTAGTTTAATTGGGTCCGGAATGTCAAACTGCAGCAGATTATCCATTTTCATCACGAATGGAGTTCTTATGTAATCAAATGAATATAAAACGTGCCACGATAAATAGCGTTAGAATATGGTAGGAATATTCTTAACCAATTATATATTACCCTATCCATTCCTAACCCTTATTCTTCCTTGTTCATTTTTCTATGGTCAACGCCGAGTAAAAATTAAGCCGCCACATTCAATTGCAATTAGTAAATCATAATAAATCAATATCTTAATGAAATTCCATTCTTTTTGATTCGTTGAGATCCTTTTCTGATTAGCATCGACCTGGTATAAAATTCTAAGTGTTTGACATAGTTTATTCGCTATATATATATGTAACATTGAGTCCTAGGTTTCGAAAATTTGAGGAAATTCGAGTTTAATACGTGAATCTGATGTTTTGTTTGTGTACGTAGCGGGTTCTAGTTTGGTTCGTGAATTTTTGGAGTGGTTTTGAGAATTTTTTTTTCAATTCCTATAGTTGGTGGTAGCGACGGGGTTGCGAGGTCAGGTGTCGTAGGTTGCGTTCGTACATGATGTCGTGGTGTTGTTCTTGTAACATTAGGGATGGGGAATTTAACAATGATGTTAATTTTAGGGATGGTGAAGTAAGGAGGGATCATGAGGCCTTTGAAGCTGCGTAAATGGCTGAATGCTAGAGTCGTGCGTTTTAGCCGAGAACGCATTTCGTACAGTAGTAGCGAGCTAGGGATTCAGGTGATGGCGGTGTAGAGTTTGTAGAGTGTAACGACCATATTTTTAGCCAATTTATTTTGAACATATAAATTTATATCCTTTCCACACTTTCGAATTTAATCTCGATATTTATTCTGATATTAGAATAACTATTAAGCCTAATAACATCGATATGGTATTTTATTTGGAGTCCAAAACCATAATTTTCTTTTATATGTATATAAAAGATAAGGATCACTTTTAAAACTGCACATCATTTTCATAAAACTTCAACAACGTCTAAAACAAAATTTTGGTGGAATCTTTATGAATCTTCACTGATCTCTGTGCAATCCTGATAGGAAGAGAAAATTATATAAACTTCTCATCCTTTCAATGTCAAGTTGCTATAAAAAGTGTTGTACAAATCGCAACAAGGTTTCTTCTATCCTCCTTTCAATGATATCGGCAAGCAAAATCTATATAAAATCCAATCCTATCTTTTACAAATCGTTCCATCTGAGTATCATTAGAATTGTTGACGTGTTAAAATTGAAACCATTGTCACTTCAGATCAAACAAAAATCTGGCAAGGTAATTTAATTGGGTATAGTACTTTAGGCTACCGACATAGTTGAAAAATAAAAATATCTCTCCAAATCTTTTGAACGTGGCTTCTGACATTATCCTACTGATTAATTAAAAATCTTTAATTAGTCAAAAGTTATAGCCAGAAAATGATGGCTAACATATTAGGTCTGTCCTTTGCTCGCTACTGTGCAAATAGATGGAGACAGCATCATTTATTTCACTTATTTTTTTCACTGCATTTCCTTCCATCTGAAGGCATCCTAAACCTTCTACAAGAAGCCAATACCCTCTTTATTATATATAATACCCAATTCTTCGCCCATTTTATATGAGCTGTATGAAATCCCTATCTCCCAGTTCACCACTCCCGTTCATTTCTATTCAATTCAAAGAAGAAAAAAAAGTATTTTTCCATCTATAAAACAAAGCTGAATAAATCCCAGGATCCCCTGAATTCTTGTCTTCGTTTCCCTATCCCATTCATACTTCTTGCTCATCCAGTATATACATAAAAATCGCGAGCATTGAAAAGATTAAATAATTCAAATAAAAATCATAAAATTTCGAAGCACGCTTCGCTGGGTTCAACTGAGCGAGATATTTAAATAAAGGTGTTGTATGAAGCATGCGTTAGGGTTTGATTTTGTTCAACTTGAACGTTGTCGATTTGGGCAGGTTTGTGACGATGGTTTGATGGCATTGGAGGCGGAACTGTGGAAGAACTTGGGGGTAATGTTACAGATGAGTGGTTTGTTAGAGCTCTGGTTGGCCGAAGTGGAAGGACGATCAATTTAGTGTGCGGTAGCTGGTTCGAGAAGGCAAGTTGATCACCGTGGGGGTGGCTAAATGGAGAAGTACTTGTAACGAACCGCAAATCCGTACTATCTGAGTTTACTACATACATCACATGCCCAACCCAAATAAAACAGAAATACGAATCATTTTTTTTAGAAGAAAAAGGTAGAAGAAGAACAGAAACAACAACACAGAATCTCACATTGCAGCGGAACAAAATATAATATATCATAACTTTTGAAATACAAAATTTTAACTGTATAACATACAATTGTCAGACTACAACACTTACAACACAGCGGAATAAAAATACTATATATTTAACATTGAAATCTCCTGCTCCAAGCTCCTTTAGATAAATCTGTATAATCCTGAACTACTTGATTGCCCGTACAAATTTGGACACCCAAGAGTTTAGGTAAAACAAAACGAAATAAAATCTTGGTCAGTCTTCGCACTGGTATGAGTAAACAATTTAAAATAGTTTGAGAAAATAAACAATATCTCATAAGACCACGCCGTATAAAACGAAACGAGTTTTTCCCTTATGAGAATCCAAATCACTTGATTTAACTTTCGAATCCTTTTGAAAGAAATGATAATCTTTATATCAAAACTCTTTTGATATTATAATAGTGTCTAAATTAAATAAATAGAAATATAGGGGAACGCGTCCATCCCACGCTCCACATACATAATATACAATCAAAACCGCGAGCACTTATTGGGTGATGAATTTCCAACTACGACAATGTATGGAACCACCTTCCGATAGTGTATCTCTAGAGGAGAATACACTGGGTTCAACAAGAAATCTTGTATCCCGGCCATACATGACCGACCACTCATTTCGCTTGAGTGTATCGAATGTATTTCACCAACGGTTGGGATCAGCAACCGTTTTCCCGAATGGGACAGCATCGAATAGAATAAGGAATTAAATGAATTTCTCTAGATAGGTGATAATACACCCTAATGGGAGCTACCCACATAGCCATGCTGCCTGCCCGATTTTTGTTATTTCCCGGTTGTTGAGGCTTGAGGCTACGGTTTACTTATCATTCACTGACAGCACATCACTTTGAATGTCACATTGTCAAATCCATTAATCACTAATTGATTGTACAAATATATTCTGGATATTATGCTAAGAGAGTAAATTCTCCACCATCATATATATATATATATATATATATATATATATATATATATATGTCTATACAGATCAACATATTCGATCATTGGAAATACTCTGTCAGCATTCGTCCAAATATGTTCGTTCTGGGACTGAACGAAATCGAAGGACCAATTTCCATTAATAGAAAAAGCCCTTGCAGTCTACTCCGTCTCTGATTATCTTCATATAATCTGATTCGCAACGCTACTACCAATACGGAGTGGTTCTCGGATAATAATCCAACCGGTCTCTCCATATTGACAACTATATTGGCAAATACTTCGATAGTCGGTTATTTAACAATGGAAGAAAAACAAACATCCATTCAAAGCATCAAATAATCACTAGGCCCTTAATTAATATTTCATTCATTAAATAAATCATTTCTCCATTTTCTTATCAATATTTGTTAACCAAATATTTTCAATAATCGTCTTGGCCTCTTACGCTATTTGGAAAACATTTCCATATATCACCTTCTTTTATTTTCTATACTTAGAAAATATATTCTATTTATAATTAGAAAACATTCCAATTACTTATCTCTTCCATGACCATTCATTTATTTCTATACTCAGGAAATATTTATTTTTATATTTCCAAATTCCACTTACTTGGGTTAAAACGAATGTTGTGCAAAACATCGTTACAACAACCCAAAACACTGCATTGAACTAATTCTTATTCAAACACTGATCTTCGAGACCGAGTCTTTTTGTTTATCAGTAAAGATGAAATCAATCAAGTTGGGGTATAACTACCTCTCAGACCTTGACTGAAAATATCCTTAACTTTAAAACAGACAAGAACACTTACCTCGAATAATCCATATCATCAAAAACAATTATTCATTTTTAAAATGTATATAGGATTTTCTATTCTATTTTTACCGGATTAAATTATAGATTTCCTTTTTGTTTATAATATTCTAATTTTAGTTTGTTTCCGTACCAAATTCTATATATATTGATATATAGATTTCTAATTATCAAATTATCTTAAAAATATTCCAACTCCTTTAATTTCCAGAAAATCCTCCTTTGTACCGGTCAACAGTTCAAACCTCAACTCGCCTCTCTAGGCCGTTTCCATTCAAAAAGAAAATCAAAAAGCCAAGTTGCTTGCCTATTCGGCGCATAAAACCTCACATGGAATTTAAACATGTAGCTTTTTGTTGGGCACTAGATTTATAAACTTCATTCTCTTCATTCCATACCTGTTTAACACATATGTGTCCATTTCTAATTTATTCCAACTCAATCTGGTCATTTTAACTCAATTCGCTGATTTATTCTTTAATCAGCTCTTTTGCCCATTTCATTTTCTATTCGAACATATCAATTCAGAAATAAATATTTACTTGCTTATATACTCAATTGAAGTTCAAGACGCCAATTTATGAACTACCGCACTGTGGCGAGTTCATATTTATGTATATAAAGGTTTAAACCTCGTTTATAATAACTTCAACTCCATTCTAATATATTTTAATATATACTAAATCCAATTTTCCTGGTTCAACTTAATATTTCCGATTATCTATAATTGTCGATTTTTCATTACTTGGTTATAAATTTATTTATACTTCGATCTTCTATATTAAATTTCAATTCCTTTTATAAATTATAAATCCTTTGGATTTATTTCAATTCTGTTTATAATCCGCATTCTAAAATATATTTCGTTGTTCCCATTTCGAAATGATTTCAACTTTCTGTTTTTAAATTCTATTTGAATTTTCTATTTCAAATTCTATTTTAATTTAAAACTCTAAATTATCCAATGATAATTTATTTCACTAGATTTATAAATATTGTTTATAAATCCAACTTCCTTATTTTATATATCAACAAGTTTTGTTTCAAAAATCTATTTGAAGCTCAATTCATTTTATATTCCGACTTTTGAAAAAAAAACCATTGTTCCCTTTTCGAAAAGATTTTAAAATTCTATTTTAAATTCATCATTGAATTTAAAAATACAAACTATCTCTTGATAATTAATTCCTACATTTATATACAGAGTTTATAAATTTACTTGCTTTATGTATTCAACAAGTTCCATTTAAAAATCCATTTTGAAACCAAAATCTCATTTTGGAATATTCCATTTATTATAACCTACACATATAACTAATTTACAAATTTTATTTTAGTTTCTATTAAATAATATTCCATTATCCTTTCTGGATACAATTTACTATACAAATTCGAAATAATCTAATTTTGTTATCCAATTTAAATTTACATTCCGAATATCGGAATAGATTTCATCGTTTTTAATCGTTTTCTATTTAAAACGATTTCCAATTCTTATTTAAATTCACATTTGAATTTAAATTCCCCAATTATCCAATGATAATTATTCCATTTTTATTTACAAACTCCGTTTATAAATTCATCCCATTTCCCAGTATTATCCAATGAAAACTATTCTATTTTATTTATAAACACTGTTTATAAATTCACTGCATTATCTAATTTATAAATTCAATACATGTTTTTATTTTACAAAACAAGTTTATATTTCTAGTCCATTCAAAATTCGAATTCTATTTTTGGAAAAATAGATTTCCCTTTTAAATTTCAAAACATCCTTATCACAATATTTTTATAAATCAATATTCAGGTCCAGTGACATTCAACCAATCAAAAACACATAGTTATCAACCACAGGTTTTCTAACTCATCATATATGATAATATATATGAAACAAACAAATAATAATAATTTTGAGGAATCTAGTTGGATCCCTCCAACCTGTTTTCCCTGCATCCACAGATGTTAGCCAACATAAATAATACCCATCCTGCTTTGAGGCAGGATATCGCGGTATAGAAGGTCATCCACTATAGGTCTATCCGCAAATGATACTGCGGGCATCCGCTAATGGTACTGCGGGAACTATCCAATCACCAATATATATAATAACCATAAACACCAATCCTAAATAACTAATATATATTTAATAATAGCACAGTAATATTTTAATGCGACCAAACAACCATCAATTATTTTTAATGACTAAAAATAATTCTAAATAATAAATTGAATGAGATTTACTCACAAGGATTTTTCTTTGCCGAGTATCCTGTGAATTTGCATATCGTCGCAACTGCGAAACCCACTCAACTTGGTTCATGATTTTTCCTTGACTACCGTCTAATTTTTACTAAAATGCACACTAGGACATAACTCCCTCTTTCAACAATCATGAGCCATTTCCCTATAGCTTACTGTCATCGTTGAACTCCACACCACCATCATTGTACTCCTACAGCGACCATCTCCTTCCCAACAACCAGCAGGAGCTACGCCAACCCCATCAACCCAAGTGACGGCTTCCAACAAACCCTCTTACACCACATAAGCAAACTCGACTTCATCTTCTATTTGACTTCGGCATTTCCTCAAACGACTTACAAACAACTCACCATTTCTTTTTATCAAACCATTCCCACTGCCTGCTATTACAACCTCCCATATTAACCCAACACAGCTGTAAATCCTTGCCTCATTCATCATGAGACCAGCTTGTCACCCTCCAACGAATCGTTTTCCAGATCCCATATTCATGCACAGTAAAAACCAGTGTGTCACTTCACTGTTCTCAATTTAGAAGCCACCTTCCTCAAGACAATCGCACACCACACTGTCGATAGTCCAACTCCATCGTCGAACTATCTCATGACGACCCCATAGACCTCACTCGCAACCCTTAAGCTGGGTTCGAACGGTCCCTAACTAAAGCTCAACATCAAACGATGAACTAACCTATATCACGTACAAAAAAATCAACAGTGCTTCCTCCATCGATCGATTTCCTCCACATTGCGTTGTCCTTCCATTCGCATCCCCCCAATCCACTGCAGCCTTCCGTCGTTAGTCACCAGAGACCCTCCAAGCACCCCACATCGACTCCTCCTTCAACCCTAGGTACAACTGTATCACTCTTTTCCCTTCCGACTCCGACATACGAAAGTCGATCTCCCCAATTGATGTCGTATCAAACCCTGCTTAACCAACTCTGCCCAAGACGCTAGCGAACAGAAGCCCTAGGTCATCGTTCGAATGTCGAGCCCTCGAAAACCCTTGCGCGCCTGCTGATTTGATGAAGAACCTAACTTGTGACTCCCACTCAACGCGATACTGGATTTTGGCTTTGATTTTGGGGTTGAATTTGAAAGGGGAAAATCGGTTCTTTGAATTTATTGAGGAACAAAATAAATAAAAGAGGAAGAGGAGTGGTAAATCGTGATATTTAAAGTAAAAGATGCTGCATTTTTAATTACATATGAAGCTATCATTTTCAGAATGAACGAAATGAGGAAGGATGTATCGCGATTTTATAGGCGATGAAAACTTAATTGTTAAGGAATTTGTCTGTATAAAGTACATTATTATTAAATACGATTTGATTTTGATTTGACTGCGATTTGATTTCGATCTTATCCATTCAATTTTTATAATACTATATTCGGGGTTCCGAACTCCAATTCGAGCGCAAAAACCGACGTTTATAGAGTTTAACCGCTATTCTGAATATATTGGAATATGATTCGAAGCTCCATTTGATCGTATGAAGGAGATATTAATTTAAATCAATATAAATTAATTTCAATAATAATTAATTCCTTGAAAATAAATAATTATTATTGTTTCTATTCATTTTGAATTTCTATTGATTATCTGAATCAATTTCAGTACAGTTTAAATATTCCAATTTAATTATATTTTGAATTACGATAATTCGATATATATTCTAAATTAAATTATATTTGATTATTAAATCGATAACTCAATATAAAAATTTATTTATATTATCAACTCAATATTTAAAACCATATTAAATATTTAAAATAAACTATTTGGAAACCCTGGTCGTTACAGTACTGGTGATCTCATGATCTCGGTTTGTTAAATCACGGAGTGTTAGTTGTAACTGAAATAAGAAAACCAGAATTGGTTAGTAAAATTCCAAGTGGAATAATGAAACTGATAAATGGATGTAAAATCAATTAGAATGGGTGTGAATATGCAGAAGAGCATATGGATTGAAGGAAAGAATGTGATGATGGATTATCCAAAAATGGTGGACAGATCGTTTGGAAAGAATTATGAATGGTCGAGTATTGGTATGAGAATACGAAGGTCGGGTAACAACTGGGTTATGAAGATATGGAATATAAGATTTCAACTGAGTAGGTTATGAGGATACTGGGTTGTTAACCCATAACTAGTCAGATTTTTATTTGATCTGAAGTGACAATGGTTTCCATATCCTCATAACCTACTCGTTTATATAAGATTTTTATTCGATGTAATCATAACTTGCCATATTTTTATTTGATCTATAAGTGATAATGGTTTCCAATAATGGAAAACCTCGCTATGATACCAAATATAATGTACCGGTGATTTCGGTAGGCTTTTCTACCATCCCTCAACCCCCAAGTCAACGGGCTAACATCCCACTGTGGCTTACACTGGCTCCCCACCAACTCATTTTACGGCCAGCCTTTCGACTTCAAAACCAACCCTCCCTTACTTTCGAGGGACATGTAGAGGTAAGAGTCTCCAGTCCGCCACCTAACGCAAAGCGAGAACCCTCTATCATGCGTACCCAGCTCACACAGCCAGCAACGAGTTAGGGTATAATTTCCTCTTAGACCTTAATTGAAAAATATTCTCAACTTTAAAATAGTCAAAGCTCACAACTTCGAACAAAACATCACTTACGCGACTCTCGGTTTCAATCTAAGAATACACTTCTTTTACGGAAAAACATTGATTATAACGGTAGCGTTATAGTTGCTGTTTCCAATGATTTATGAAACATTTATTATAACGGCAGTGTTAAAATCGTTATTTAGATTTACAAAACATTTATTATAACAAAAGCGCAAAAATCGCTATTTAGATTTATAAAACATTTATTATAATAGCAGCGTTATAATCGCTGTTTACAAATATTTGGTATATAAAAATTTAACTTCTACTTATTAATTTCAATTAATAATTAAATAATTTAAAATTTGATTCAAATGGAAGGTAAAAATAACTACTTCCCTAAATTGATATAATCGAATTCAAATAAATAATTCTCATTCGAATATTCTATATTTGATTTCTTAACTTCAGAATTTATCTACTATTTCAGGTAAATTCAAATTCTAAATTTACTTTTGGGTTTTTCCCATCCAAATCATTACCAAATTCCTTTATAACTATTCCGGTCTACAAAACATTATCACACTTTATTTTATATTCCAAATTTTGAAATGAACTCCTCATTTTCTTTTAAAACGATTAACCATTTCCCTTTCCATTCAAATTTCTAATCTGGATTCATATTTCAAATCTAAATTTCCTTTAGAGATACTTCATTTGCAAAATATTTGTTTTAAACCATTATTCACTTTAATCGTAAATATATTTCTTTTATATACAATAAAGTCCATTTGATTTTATCATTTCAAATCCAAATTTCATCTATAACTTCTATTTCAAATTTATTCATAGAAAAACTCATTTTTTAATCCCATTTCC
The DNA here is from genome assembly GCA_030737875.1 of Allium sativum. Lineage (NCBI taxonomy): Eukaryota > Viridiplantae > Streptophyta > Magnoliopsida > Asparagales > Amaryllidaceae > Allium > Allium sativum. The sequence goes on from CM060918.1 coordinate 107,381,270, forward strand.
AATATTTATAATCTTGTTCACAATTTCTTTTATAACTACTAAGTTTAAATCCAATTTCAAATATCGGTTTCAAAACCATTTTTCACTTTTCTATATAGATTCAATTTATTCCACTATAAATATTTCACTGAATTTAATCTTCTCAGTTTACCTAATAAAAATGTATTTCTATTTAAATTCTCCCTTTAAAACTTATAGCGATTTTTCGTTCGATAATTAAATACCGATTTCAAGCCAAAAATTAAGTATTCACTGATAATTATTTCCCTTCAGTCCTAAATATCGTTTATAAATTTAGCTACTTATTTTATCCATTAAACAAGTTTCTACTTTCAAATCTATTCAGAATCTAATTTCAAATTTTGAAAATAAATTTTCTTTTTTTTAAATCTCTAATTTATTTTCTACATTCGAAAAACATAATTCGGTATTAAATACCAAAATTTCTAAGGCTAGGGGAATTCAACACAACATAATCAATCATAGAATATATCATAGTGAATAACAGACAACAATATAAATGTTGAGGGATCTACTTGGATCCCTCCAACCTGTTTCCCTGCATCCACAGATGTTAATCAACATCAATAATATTATTTCACATCAATATGAAATATCAGAACTAATAATCGATCAACGATGTAATCATATCAACCATTTCAACCAATTTTATCAACTATTCAACCAATCAACCATTGCATAGTAAATATTTACTATAAATAAATTTAAAACTCATTTATATAAAAATATAAACAAGTCAGAGTTAGTGAGTTAACTTCCCACTGTTTATCAACTAAGTAGGTTATGAAGATATGGAAACCATTGTCACTTCAGATCAAATAAAAATCTGGCAAGCCATAATTCGATGGTCGAGCATTGCCAGATTTCAACTGGGTTATGAAGATATGGAATATAAGATTTCAATGGTTGAGTTTTGGAAACCATTGTCACTTCAGATCAAATAAAAATCTGGCATGGTCATTTATTTGGATATGGTACTTAGGCTACCGACATAATTGAAAAATAAAGATATCTCTCCAAATCTTTTGAACGTGGCTTCTGACATTATCCTATTGATTAATTAAAAATCTTTGTTTAGTCAAAAGTTACAGCTAGAAAATGATGGCTAACATATGAGGTCTAACCTTTGCTCGCTACTATGCAAATAGATGGAGACATCAACATTTATTTCATTTATTTTTTTCACTGCATTTCCTTCCATCTGAAGGCATCCTAAACCTTCTACAAGAAGCCAATGCCATCTTTATTATATACAATACCCAGTTCTCCGTTCATTTTATATAATCTGTATGAAATCCCAATCTCCCAAATCACTAATCCCGTTCATTGCTATTAATTTCAGAGAAGAAAAAAGACCTTTCCATCTATAAAACACAACCGAACAAATCCCAGATCCCCTGAATTCTTGTCTTCGTTTCCCCATCCTCGTTCATACTTCTTGCTCATCCAGTATATACATAAAAATTGCGAGCATTGAAAAGCTCAAATAATTTAAATAAAAATCATAAAATTTCGAAGCACGATTCACTGGGTTCAACTGAATGAGATATTTAAATGAAGGTGTTGTATGAAGCCTGCATTAGGGTTTGATTTTGCTCGACTTGAACGCAGTCGATTTGGGAAGGTTTGTGACGGTGGTTTGATGGCATTGGAGGCAGAACTGTGGAAGAACTTAGGGGTAGCATCACAGATGAGTTGTTTTTCGGAGCTTTGGTTGGCCGAAGTGGAAGGATGATCAATTTAGGGTGCTGTAGTGGGTTCGAGACGGCAAGTTGATCACCTTGGCCAAATGGAGAAGTACTGGTAATCTCATGATCTCGGTTTGTTAAATCATAGAGTGGTAGTGGGTTTATTAGTGGAGGAAGCTGCGAATATGGATTGGCTGAAGCGTTCGGGGTTGGTTGTTGGAGGGGGAAGAAGAATTAGTGGGTGTAAGTGTTGATTTAAGAACTTAATTTGGTGATTATTGCTAAAGCATATTATATAATATGATGAAGTAAAAAAAGAGGAGTCACTGATTTCCTAGAGTGTTGTACTGTGTGAATTAAACAAGCAGAACGGTGGAAGGATTTAATTTTGGATCATTTGGGGTTTATGTTGGACGAGGTTTTTGAAGTATTATTTGATGCATGGAATAGAAGAAAAATGGGAAAGAAAGGGAGAGCAGCATTTTGAACGTGTTTTGATGGGGTTAGCTAAAGTAATATGGTAATTAAACATATAACGATGTCAATATGTGATGCTCAACAATGGAGTACGGGTTTCAATAATCTGTACATCGTGGAAATAAAAGTTAAGTAACTGGTATGCGTGCACAGTAGGTTTGGAACTAGGTATATTGGAGATGGAGGAGACACTTAGGGGGAGAATGCACGACAGCTTGGAGCAGCAATAGCATGGAAAGCAGCAGTCCTCAAATTTGTTTTAGCAATCAAAGTCCGAAATTGAGCAAGGTGGGTTGGGAATAACGTGGTGCTCGAAAAAGTCTGAGGAAGAAGGAAACACAATAAAGAAGTGAACGGCCTAAAAATATCCCTAACAAAGTAATTAAGCGCTATTAAAAATTTAGTTGAGGGAAATAATCATTTAAATTAATTCGTATATTAAAATCTGTACAACTTGTGAATATGACAACAGAATCTGACGAAACCTATCACGTTGGAATCAAAGCGACGGGATCTAAATTGTGGAACTGATGTGGCTGAGAACCGAGCTATTGAAATTTTGTGATAAACTCAAATGCTTGTTTGATTGTAAACAAAGCAAAACACAACCGTCAAGTGCGAATCAATGTGAGTAAACTCACTAATTTTGACTTGTTTCCATTTTTACATAACCGAGTTATTTAAATTTATTTAGAGCAATTTTATACCGTGTGATGGTTGTTTGGATGAATGACTGATAAAATTGGTTGAAATGATTGATATAGTTATATAGTTGATCGATTATTAGTTCTTTTTACCATGATATTTCACACTTATGTGAAATTGATGTTGATTAACATCTGTGGATGCAGGGAAACAGGTTGGTGGGATCCAACTGGATCTCTCAACATTTATATTATTGTTTGTTATTTACGATGATATATATATTGTTATGATTATGTTGTTGTAACGACCAAAAGATTTTCGACTCCGAAAATCGACACAAAACCCAGCGTCGACTGTTCAGACATCGAAAATACCGGATCATTAATAGAAAGAAATAAGAGGATGAGAAAGATAAGATAGAACTAATAGAATAGAAGAAGAAGAAGTAGGAGAACACAACTGAGTAGAATCAGAGTAAACACGAATCTCACAGCGGGACGAATATATTATATAACATAACTTTGAAATACAAAACTGTATTGTATATTCATATCATTATCAGAGTACAATACATCATATCACAGCGGAAATAATCTCTAACTAACTAATGGTGAAGCCTTCTGTTTCCAGCTCCTCCAAGTGAATCTGCAAAGCCTGAAACACTTGACTGCCCATACAAATTTGGGCACCCAAGAGTTTAGGGAAAACAAACAAAATAAACTCTGGGTCAGTCATGGGACTGGTGTGAGTAAATTCCAACCATACGGGTTAACTTTGAAAATCCTTTTGAAACAAAAGGATAATAGTAAGACCAACCCACACATAAACATGGACGGTTTTTACCTTACTATAACCCAAAATATTTTTTTTATATAAAAATCCAGTGATATTATAATAATGTCTAATCAAGTAAATAACCAAATAGCAGAACGCTTGCATCTCACGCTCTACATACATAGTATAAAATCAAAAACCGTAGGGCGCTTATTGGAGATTGGATTCCAACTATGACAAGGTATGGGACCACCTGCCGCTCGTGTATCTCTAGAGACGAATACACTGGGTTCAACAAGAACATCTTGCAACCCGGCCCACACATGACCGACCACTCATTTCGCTTGAGTGTATCGAATGTATATCACCAACGGTTGGACTCAAACCACCGTTTCCCGAAAAGGGACAGCATTGATAGATTAAAGAAGCAAAAGGAATTTCTCTAGATAGGTGATTATACACCCTAATGGGAGCGACCCACATAGCCATGCTGCCTGCCCGATTTTTGTCATTCCCAGTTGTGAAGCTTGAGGCCCCGTCTATCCTTTAGACCATCTGGCCACCATACACTTTGAACGCCACATCATCAAACCCGTCAAATCACTAGTGAACTTCCCAAAAATATTACGGGTATAAAAGCTAAGAGAAACGAATTTCTCCGCCACCAGACATAATACCTTGAAAAGATCGTCTTATGTGACCGTTAGGAATACTTTGTCAGACATTCGTCCATACAAGTTGTCCTGGGACTGGACAAACAGAAAACACCATCCTAGAATAGGACGACCCTTGCATTTCACTTCATCTTCCATTTTCTTCAGCATAATCAATTTCGCAGCGCTTATGCCTATATGGAGTGGTTTCGGATAATATATCCGACCGGTCTCTCCGTATTGACAACGATGGTCAAAACACTTCAATAGTCGGTTATTTAACTATCGAAGTAAAAACAACATTCATTCTAATGTATAACTAAACATCATACAATCATGGCCACCTCTTATTTAACATTCGTCATCGTCGAATTATAGTTCCCATTTCTAATGGTGTTATTTAACTCAAATCATATTTCAAACATCGAAATGATGTCATCGTTTTCTGAAATGATTCTCCACTACTCGTTCTTATATTTCTTTGGAAAATCCTCGTTACTTATTACTTTAGAATAAGTGGATTTCAAAACAAACTGTTTACATTCCCTAGGGAGTAGTACTATATAAAAATCACACTTAAGCTTAGTTAACAACGCTAATTTATCGTTACAGTTCAAAACTTGTCATACGCTGTAATATTCTCCTTTATAACTAATCTTGACAGAACAGTCACGCTTAAGCCTATTCAACAGCGTTATTTTATCGCTATAGTTCAAAACTTGCAATGTGCTGTTATATTCCACTTTATAACAAATCTCGACATCTCTTTCCGTTACAAAATTCTTGACATATTTTAAATATGATTTTATGACACCATATCCTTATTTGAAAACTCGGTTGTTTAAAATTAATTACATTGGTCATTAACTCTTCACTCCATCTTCCTTAAACATTTCTCTTTAAACTTCTCTTATCAAAAATCGATCACGTTCTTTGTCTTTTTGGCAATTTACTTCTTATTCGTATTATTATACCCAATTCAATAAAACATCTCAATACAAACTTAATACCAATTTATAATAGAATTTCTATTATAATTTAAACTTCGCTTTAATTATAAAAATATAATTTTTTCTATAATTAACTTTGTTGATTTGTCTGACGGTCAACCAACTTCTTAACAAAATGGGTTTATGGTTGACTGTCGCTGATATCACTTATTTACCAAATCAACATAATGTTGAATTTCTATTCAACACGGTTCAAACAGTGCACAAACAGTACATCTAAATATTTAGGAATCCGATTGAGTTCCTCCAACCGATTTCCGCATTCACAGATATTAGTCAAATCAGTATCCAACCAATGATGTGTACATATGCAACGATATATATATATATTTCAACCAATTTAACTGTAATTTACCTAATCAACCATCACACAGCATTCAACCAATATTTTAAAATAGAATTAAAATATTTTAAAATAAAACAGAGTCAGTGAATTTACTCACCTTGGCGCGTTAACCGTTAAATAACGATTTGCGTCAATTGGTAGATCTGAATCTAGCGTTTTATTTTGCTATAAATTCAACGAGCGCCAATCTGCTCCAAAACAACTTCATCGTGTAGCGTTTTTGCATATGGCTTCAACGTTACGAACGACTCTCTTTTGTTACCGATCCGTTCACTGTCATCATTGGGTAATCGTTTTCCTCTGATCCCGGCTTTCCTTTGAACCCGAAAATGTGCCCTTCCTGCTTGACCATGCAACACTCCATTTTCTTTACCAACTTGTTTGCAGCAGAACCTTCTACCAATATCAGCCCATACTAAATTCTCTATTGCCACCATAACTCGGCCATCGTGTCTACCACAGCGAGCCTGAACCGTTGTTCATAGTCACGGCAGCGTTAGGTAGCTATACTTTAGTTTGTGTCGGAAAACTATGCAACTTTGGCATTAACATATCTCGACCCCACTAGTTCGTCGCCTGCCACTGTCGTTTCCATCTGCTACTTCACAAAGCTCGCCTCGTTTTCACGTCCTCCCCACTCAACACCCCTTCACGTCCATGCATTTCATCAACCTCAGCCCATTACTGAGCAAAACAGTGCCAAACTCCCTTTCGCATGCACTTCAAACCTGAGACCAAACACCTCAAATCCAACACGTCTGCACCTCTATTCTCTTCTGAAACTCCCCACGTGATTCACGTCCCTCCCATAACACACAATTCACGTACTCTTTACTTCACATACGCCAGTGACTTGCGCGTCACTTTGATCCACCCTGCTACCTCATTTACCACTCTTCAAGTTCGTTCCCATTTGTAACCAACTGCCAACCCAAATAGAAACCCCATCCTCAAATCTCTTCACCAACGCAAATCCATCCCACACGACATTCCACGTTTCGCCACATGCTGATGCATGTCACCGAACTCAACACCCACTTCTTTAACTCGTGCCATCTCCCATGTTCATACCGCGAAATCTCCAGTGAAGCACCCACCATTTGTACACAACCGGACTTCATGCGCCAACACCTCTTGAATACAATGCCTCCTGTACACTCCATTCTTACTATTCCATCTCCCTCCCCATTTCTTCTCGGTCCTCCTTTCCTTCTTTACGTCATTTCTCCTTTGTATGCGTACAGTGCAGTGCGTTTATATATATATATATATATATATATATATATATATTAGAGAAGTATCGGTGGAGATAAAGTATTTTAAGATCTGGTTTTGATTTTTGAAGTCATGAACTCGGTTGTAAAGTTCCTGATGGGTAAAACGATTGAAAACAGGGTATATTTATATGAGAAGGAAGCCTTGGCATCAACGTTTAAGGCGTAAAGAGTAGTGGGTACTATGTGCACGTTTTCACTTCATAGGTCATATCTTTGATTTCAAAAATATAGGCTGCAATGAAATTTCACTTCATAGGAATTGAACTGTCATGAGGGGTCTGCATATTTTCCTTGCCTGTGCTGTGAAAAGAGAGGCAGTACATGTGCTTTGATTTTGAGGGGATGAAATTTCATTTCGTTTGCAGTCTCTTTTGAATACACAAGTCATGAGGGTTGCAGACTTACAACATAGGCATATGGGATCCCTTGTAGACTACTACAATTTTATGTGCTGATGGTGTTCTTCTCAAGATCGCAGAGTAGGTTTAAGTTAGATTTGTACAATTTTCTTTCACTGTTTGAGCACTTGGCTCACATGGTTTCAGCTAGGTATTATATGGGGTAGGCTGTCTTGATACTTCACGACAAAGTATTGAAATCCTTTTATTTTTTTTCCTTTCAACAATACGTATATATAACTCTCTTTGTGTTTTATTATTTTAATACTAAACAAGATATATATATATATATATATATGGGTCATGTCACGTTGCTTTTGTTAGAGATGGGAATGGAACAAGACCCTTTTTCCCTTGCTCTTCTTAAATCAGTAGGCTATATTCTCACACCAAAACAACTAATCAACTAATACTAATAGATATCTTCCTATCGTGTACAGGTTCAAAACTCTTAGCGAAATAACTGCCATGAATCAACTAATTGAAGTAGGCTAATACGATATATACATAGGGATGTATGAAAAAGTATTTTATTTTTGACAAGAATATATCCTTCCATTAGCTATGGCAATATTCGATTAAATTTAGTATGTATGTATAAGGTTGGTATCACAATATAAACGTTTATGTGAATACATTGAATAACACCTTGTCAAAGATGGTTGCGTCCTTCCTGTTTAATACTTTGTAATGGTACCATATATATTATTTTAACATTTTAGTGTACCGCGTTACTTACATTTTCATTCATGTCGGAGCCGTTACAGACAGAAGTAAGGGTACAGTCGTACTCAGCGAGGTGTCACGATCCCAGAAATATAATAATATCGGTAGATTAATTCATATTTTGAAACCTCAAAATACCGATACCGGGTGCAAAATACTTCAAATAAAAAGTCGCTTATTTAATTAATTAAAATTTGCAGTAAAATTCTATAAATTAAATTATCACTACGTCTCAAAAGAACCTTGTTCAAATTCGAAATCGATATCTAGTTATATCAAATAAACCGTTACGGTCGATAAACGATTTCATAGCGACTTTCTGAATATTTGATTTTGACATATCTTGCAATCTATACGACGAAATCTCAATATTTCACTTCTGTCAGAAAGATACAGTTCAACAGATTCCAATGTTTCTTGTTTTGCAGAAATCCGATTTAAACTGGATCCTGTACACTCAGTTGAAGTTCAAAACGTTAAATTACAAACTGCAGCGTCATTATGAGCTCGATTATATTTAATATATATTTTTATACGTTCAACTTCATTTAACAAATATATAAATCCATTTATATTACGAATTCAATATTTAAACTGATTTAAATATTCCAATATAAACCGATAAAAATGCGGGTCGTTACATTCCTTCCCCCTTAAAATAATTTCGTCCTCGAAATTGCCAAGATGGGGAAAATGCTACAATTTTTATTGTAAACAGATTAAAAATCTTTTTGGTTTACTTCAAAATTTCAGTTTTCAACTAAACTGATCAAAATATTAATTCCCTTCTTTGTAACGAAAATTTTCAAAATTCTGAAAATTTTCCAACATTTTAATTTTCAGAGAATTTCGTCAAACCCTCCTCTGCACGGTTCATTCGGTACTACTACAACACGCCACTCTGGCCTTCTCCCTTTATTGGGCATCCAACTTTTTCGCTTCCATTTGCAATTCGTTCAGCATACCCAAATGCATCTCCAACCGATCTCCAGTCAGTTTATTCTCAATCAATAATCCCAACACAAATTTCTTCTTCAAACTCCAGTTCAATTCCAATTCCAAATAATCAAATTTCCAAACCAAGTTCGGTTCCATTCCCAATCTCAATTCACAACTCAACTACTTTGCCAAGTCAAATCCTTATTCCAGTACGATTTCCACTTATTTGGCTTCAATTCAACTCAAATTTTATTTGACTTATTTAAATTCTCTGTTTATTTACTTCATAAGTAAATTTTAAATTTCAGAATTCAAGTTCCTAGGGTTTTCATTTCAAATCAGTTTGAAATCATATATATTCATAACATAGCAATTCAAAACATTTGAATTTCTGAACAACTTATTTCAAAACAAAATCTTTGGTAGTAATCCGTCACCTAGAAACTCGAAAACGAACACCGATGATGCCGCGGTTCTTCATCGGAATTATTTTCCAGTGATCAAAGTGAGTTCAATACTATATTACTTTCAAAACTCATATTCAAATACTTTTATTTACTTCAAAAATATCTTTTCGAAACTTGGATAATATTTCAAAATTTCCCCAGGATCTTAAAATTCCATATATTTAATTCAAATTTCATTTACAAACATTTTCATGTTTCATAATTTTTATTCCAATTCTGGTTTAAATTTCAGATTCAGTTCATCTGATTTTACATATTATATTTATAAAATATTTAGATTGGTTATTTATATAACCAATTCAATTATAAATCTTATTCGATCATAAGTTCACCCAACACATTCAATATATACTGGATAATTCCAATATATATGTTTTCTTTATATCAAAATATATTTCGAGTAAAATTATCTCATTTACTCTCTTTCATACTATGTCGAAATTCTCTATCCAAGCGTTTATAAATCCCTATCGACCTCGTCAGCTAAACGCGTCGATCTGGAATTTATATACCACTCATCAGATCAATCAACACAATATAAAACAGTTTTTATATAAATTTTCAAATACGCGCTCATATATACACTTAACTCATTCTAGGGTACTACTGACCCTATCTCTAATGAGCACATCCCACCTAAGCCTAGGTGTTCGCTAAACCTAAGCTCTGATACCACTGTAACGACCAAAAGATTTTCGACTCCGAAAATCGACACAAAACCCAGCGTCGACTATTCAGACATCGAAAATACCGGATCATTAATAGAAAGAAATAAGAGGATGAGAAAGATAAGATAGAACTAATAGAATAGAAGAAGAAGAAGTAGGAGAACACAACTGAGTAGAATCAGAGTAAACACGAATCTCACAGCGGGACGAATATATTATATAACATAACTTTGAAATACAAAACTGTATTGTATATTCATATCATTAGCAGAGTACAATACATCATATCACAGCGGAAATAATCTCTAACTAACTAATGGTGAAGCCTTCTGTTTCCAGCTCCTCCAAGTGAATCTGCAAAGCCTGAAACACTTGACTGCCCATACAAATTTGGGCACCCAAGAGTTTAGGGAAAACAAACAAAATAAACTCTGGGTCAGTCATGGGACTGGTGTGAGTAAATTCCAACCATACGGGTTAACTTTGAAAATCCTTTTGAAATAAAAGGATAATAGTAAGACCAACCCACACATAAACATGGACGGTTTTTACCTTACTATAACCCAAAATATTTTTTTTTACATAAAAATCCATTGATATTATAATAATGTCTAATCAAGTAAATAACCAAATAGCAGAACGCTTGCATCTCACGCTCTACATACATAGTATAAAATCAAAAACCGTAGGGCGCTTATTGGAGATTGGATTCCAACTATGACAAGGTATGGGACCACCTGCCGCTCGTGTATCTCTAGAGACGAATACACTGGGTTCAACAAGAACATCTTGCAACCCGGCCTACACATGACCGACCACTCATTTCGCTTGAGTGTATCGAATGTATATCACCAACGGTTGGACTCAAACCACCGTTTCCCGAAAAGGGACAGCATTGATAGATTAAAGAAGCAAAAGGAATTTCTCTAGATAGGTGATTATACACCCTAATGGGAGTGACCCACATAGCCATGCTGCCTGCCCGATTTTTGTCATTCCCAGTTGTGAAGCTTGAGGCCCCGTCTATCCTTTAGACCATCTGGCCAACATACACTTTGAACGCCACATCATCAAACCCGTCAAATCACTAGTGAACTTCCCAAAAATATTACGGGTATAAAAGCTAAGAGAAACGAATTTCTCCGCCACCAGACATAATACCTTGAAAAGATCGTCTTATGTGACAGTTAGGAATACTTTGTCAGACATTCGTCCATACAAGTTGTCCTGGGACTGGACAAACAGAAAACACCATCCTAGAATAGGACGACCCTTGCATTTCACTTTATCTTCCATTTTCTTCAGCATAATCAATTTCGCAGCGCTTATGCCTATATGGAGTGGTTTCGGATAATATATCCGACCGGTCTCTCCGTATTGACAACGATGGTCAAAACAATTCAATAGTCGGTTATTTAACTATCGAAGTAAAAACAACATTCATTCTAATGTATAACTAAACATCATACAATCATGGCCACCTCTTATTTAACATTCGTCATCGTCGAATTATAGTTCCCATTTCTAATGGTGTTATTTAACTCAAATCATATTTCAAACATCGAAATGATGTCATCGTTTTCTGAAATGATTCTCCACTACTCGTTCTTATATTTCTTTGGAAAATCCTCGTTACTTATTGCTTTAGAATAAGTGGATTTCAAAACAAATTGTTTACATTCCCTAGGGAGTAGTACTATATAAAAATCACACTTAAGCTTAGTTAACAACGCTAATTTATCGTTACAGTTCAAAACTTGTCATACGCTGTAATATTCTCCTTTATAACTAATCTTGACAGAACAGTCACGCTTAAGCCTATTCAACAGCGTTATTTTATCGCTATAGTTCAAAACTTGCAATGTGCTGTTATATTCCACTTTATAACAAATCTCGACATCTCTTTCCGTTACAAAATTCTTGACATATTTTAAATATGATTTTATGACACCATATCCTTATTTGAAAACTCGGTTGTTTAAAATTAATTACATTGGTCATTAACTCTTCACTCCATCTTCCTTAAACATTTCTCTTTAAACTTCTCTTATCAAAAATCGATCACGTTCTTTATCTTTTTGGCAATTTACTTCTTATTCGTATTATTATACCCAATTCAATAAAACATCTCAATACAAACTTAATACCAGTTTATAATAGAATTTCTATTATAATTTAAACTTCGCTTTAATTATAAAAATATAATTTTTTCTATAATTAACTTTGTTGATTTGTCTGACGGTCAACCAACTTCTTAACAAAATGGGTTTATGGTTGACTGTCGCTGATATCACTTATTTACCAAATCAACATAATGTTGAATTTCTATTCAACACGGTTCAAACAGTGCACAAACAGTACATCTAAATATTTAGGAATCCGATTGAGTTCCTCCAACCGATTTCCGCATTCACAGATATTAGTCAAATCAGTATCCAACCAATGATGTGTACATATGCAACGATATATATATATATATTTCAACCAATTTAACTGTAATTTACCTAATCAACCATCACACAGCATTCAACCAATATTTTAAAATAGAATTAAAATATTTTAAAATAAAACAGAGTCAGTGAATTTACTCACCTTGGCGCGTTAACCGTTAAATAACGATTTGCGTCAATTGGTAGATCTGAACCCAGCCTTTTATTTTGCTATAAATTCAACGAGCGCCAATCTGCTCCAAAACAACTTCATCGTGTAGCGTTTTTTCATATGGCTTCAACGTTACGAACGACTCTCTTTTGTTACCGATCCGTTCACTGTCATCATTGGGTAATCGTTTTCCTCTGATCCCGGCTTTCCTTTGAACCCGAAAATGTGCCCTTCCTGCTTGACCATGCAACACTCCATTTTCTTTACCAACTTGTTTGCAGCAGAACCTTCTACCAATATCAGCCCATACTAAATTCTCTATTGCCACCATAACTCGGCCATCGTGTCTACCACAGCGAGCCTGAACCGTTGTTCATAGTCACGGCAGCGTTAGGTAGCTATACTTTAGTTTGTGTCAGAAAACTGTGCAACTTTGGCATTAACATATCTCGACCCCACTAGTTCGTCGCCTGCCACTGTCTTTTCCATCTGCTACTTCACAAAGCTCGCCTCGTTTTCACGTCCTCCCCACTCAACACCCCTTCACGTCCATGCATTTCATCAACCTCAGCCCATCACTGAGCAAAACAGTGCCAAACTCCCTTTCGCATGCACTTCAAACCTGAGACCAAACACCTCAAATCCAACACGTCTGCACCTCTATTCTCTTCTGAAACTCCCCACGTGATTCACGTCCCTCCCATAACACACAATTCACGTACTCTTTACTTCACATACGCCAGTGACTTGCGCGTCACTTTGATCCACCCTGCTACCTCATTTACCACTCTTCAAGTTCGTTCCCATTTGTAACCAACTGCCAACCCAAATAGAAACCCCATCCTCAAATCTCTTCACCAACGCAAATCCATCCCACACGACATTCCACGTTTCACCACATGCTGATGCATGTCACCGAACTCAACACCCACTTCTTTAACTCGTGCCATCTCCCATGTTCATACCGCGAAATCTCCAGTGAAGCACCCACCATTTGTACACAACCAGACTTCATGCGCCAACACCTCTTGAATACAGCGCCTCCTGTACACTCCATTCTTACTATTCCATCTCCCTCCCCATTTCTTCTCGGTCCTCCTTTCCTTCTTTACGTCATTGCTCCTTTGTATGCGTACGGTGCAGTGCGTGTATATATATATATATATATATATATTAGAGAAGTATCGGTGGAGATAAAGTATTTTAAGATCTGGTTTTGATTTTTGAAGTCATGAACTCGGTTGTAAAGTTCCTGATGGGTAAAACGATTGAAAACAGGGTATATTTATATGAGAAGGAAGCCTTGGCATCAACGTTTTAGGCGTAAAGAGTAGTGGGTACTATGTGCGCGTTTTCACTTCATAGGTCATATCTTTGATTTCAAAAATATAGGCTGCAATGAAATTTCACTTCATAGGAATTGAACTGTCATGAGGGGTCTGCATATTTTCCTTGCCTGCACTGTGAAAAGAGAGGCAGTACATGTGCTTCGATTTTGAGGGGATGAAATTTCATTTCGTTTGCAGTCTCTTTTGAATACACAAGTCATGAGGGTTGCAGACTTACAACATAGGCATATGGGATCCCTTGTAGACTAGTACAATTTTATGTGCTGATGGTGTTCTTCTCATGATCGCAGAGTAGGTTTAAGTTAGATTTGTACAATTTTCTTTCACTGTTTGAGCACTTGGCTCACATGGTTTCAGCTAGGTATTATATGGGGTAGGCTGTCTTGATACTTCACGAAAAAGTATTGAAATCCTTTTATTTTTTTTCCTTTCAACAATACATATATATAACTCTCTTTGTGTTTTATTATTTTAATACTAAACAAGATATATATATATGGGTCATGTCACGTTGCTTTTGTTAGAGATGGGAATGGAACAAGACCCTTTTTCCCTTGCTCTTCTTAAATCAGTAGGCTATATTCTCACACCAAAACAACTAATCAACTAATACTAATAGATATCTTCCTATCGTGTACAGGTTCAAAACTCTTAGCGAAATAACTGCCATGAATCAACTAATTGAAGTAGGCTAATACGATATATACATAGGGATGTATGAAAAAGTATTTTATTTTTGACAAGAAAATATCCTTCCATTAGCTATGGCAATATTCGATTAAATTTAGTATGTATGTATAAGGTTGGTATCACAATATAAACGTTTATGTGAATACATTGAATAACACCTTGTCAAAGATGGTTGCGTCCTTCCTGTTTAATACTTTGTAATGGTACCATATATATTATTTTAACATTTTAGTGTACCGCGTTACTTACATTTTCATTCATGTCGGAGCCGTTACAGACAGAAGTAAGGGTACAGTTGTACTCAGCGAGGTGTCACGATCCCAGAAATATAATAATATCAGTTGATTAATTCATATTTTGAAACCTCAAAATACCGATACCGGGTGCAAAATACTTCAAATAAAAAGTCGCTTATTTAATTAATTAAAATTTGCAGTAAAATTCTATAAATTAAATTATCACTACGTCTCAAAAGAACCTTGTTCAAATTTGAAATCGATATCTAGTTATATCAAATAAACCGTTACGGTCGATAAACGATTTCATAGCGACTTTCTGAATATTTGATTTTGACATATCTTGCAATCTATACGACGAAATCTCAATATTTCACTTCTGTCAGAAAGATACAGTTCAACAGATTCCAATGTTTCTTGTTTTGCAGAAATCCGATTTAAACTGGGTCCTGTACACTCAGTTGAAGTTCAAAACGTTAAATTACAAACTGCAGCGTCGTTATGAGCTCGATTATATTTAATATATATTTTTATACGTTCAACTTCATTTAACAAATATATAAATCCATTTATATTACGAATTCAATATTTAAACTGATTTAAATATTCCAATATAAACCGATAAAAATGCGGGTCGTTACAGTTGTGTTGAATTACCCTGACCCTAAATTGTGGTATTTAAATACCGTACAATATTTTCGAATTTAGAAAATGAAATTTGAGTTTTAAAAGGGAAATTTATTTTAAAAAAGTAAGAAATGTATTTCGAATAGAGTTGAAATTAAAAACATGAAAATGGAGAAACAAGAAGCTGTTTATAAATGAGAGTATAAATTAAGTGAATTATTTATCATTGGATAAATTGAAATATAAATTCCAAATTGAATTTATATGAAAAAGTGGAAATTGGTTTTGAAACCAATATTTGAAATGAGATTTGAACTTAGCAAATTATAAACGAAATTTTAAATGATTGCAATATAAATGAGATTGGAATGAAAAAATATGAATAGAAGTTATAAACAGAATTTGGGTTTAAAATATTATTTATAAGTAGGAGATCAAACTGATTTGATTGTATGAAAAAGTAATATATTCACGATTAAACTGAATAATAGTTTAAAGGAAATATTTTGCAAATGAAATATCTTTAAAGGAAATTTAGATTAGAAATATGAAACCAGATTTGGAATTGAATGAAACGGGAAATGGGTAATCGTTTTAAAAGAAAACGATGAGTTTTATTTCAAAATTCAGAAAATAAAATAAAGTATGATAACATTTTGTAGATTGGAATAGTTATAGGACTCTGGTAATGATTTGAAAAGGATAATTTCAAAAGTGAATTTGGAATTTGAATTAACCTGAAATGGTAGATAAATTCCGAAGTTTGGAATATAAATTGAATATAGATTATTCAAGAAGGAGTATTTATTTGAAATTCGATTATATCGGATTTAGGGAAGTAGTTATTTTTACTTTACGTTTTGAATCTATTTAATTATTTATTTATTTACTTATTAATTTTTTTGTGGAAATTAATAAGTACAAGTTATATTTTTATAAATAAAATATTTGGAAACAGCGATTTTAATGCTGCTTTTACAATAAATGACTTATAAATCAAATATTTGGAAACAGCGACTTTAACGCTGCCGTTATAATAAATGACTTAAAAATCAAATATTTGGAAACATCGATTATAAAGCTACCGTTATAATAAATGTTTTTCCATAAAGGAATTGGATTATTAGATTGAATCTAAGAGTCGTGTAAGCGATGTTTTGTTTGAAGTTGTGTGCTTTGACTATTTTAAAATTGAGAATGTTGTTCAATTAAGGTCTGAGAGGTAATTATACCCCAACTTGATTGACTTCATGATTGATGGAGGAATGGTTAAGGTTCGATAGTGAAGATTGGTTAGCAATATGGTTAGTTAATAAATGATTAATGGTTGAGTTATAATAATGATGTTTTATAACATTGCATTAATTTAAAGGATTTTTGAAATGTTTCTCCAAATAAAATGAGAGATATTTTCTATGCATAGAAAATGAAATGAATTGGTCAACGAGGAATTAAGAAATGGGGAATGGAAATATTTTCCTATATTAATAAGGTATATTTTCTGAATATAGAAAATAATGGTTCATGAATACTTAGAAATGTTTTCTAACTGGAATAAGAGATATTGGAAAATAGATCTTTGAAAGGATACGAAAGATGGAAAATGGGAATTGGAAATGATAATAAAATAAGGAAATAATTTAAAAAGGGGCCAGTGTTGTTTGATGGTTAATCGCTAGAATTTCCATTTGGAAATAGGATTGTGGTTGTATGGATGTTTTCTTTGATAGTTGAATCGCCGGCTATCAAAGTTTGATTTATTTTATACCTCTGTTGTCAATGCAGAGAGACTGGGATCAGGTTTAATATCTGAAAACAACTCCATATTGGCATAAGCATTACGAATCAACTTATGCTGAAGATATATGAAGACGGAGTTAAGTGCAAGGGATGTTCTATCAATCCTAGGTGGAAATTGCCCAAGATAGTTTAATAGAACGTTGCCTTCGGTTTGTCCAGTTCTAGGTTAACGTATATGGATGAATGTCTGACAACATGATATTCAAAGTAAATGGTGGCAACATGTTCTGAAAAATAATCGTGACCTCAAGCCTCATCAACCGGGAAATGAAAAAAATCGGGCAGGCAGCATGGCTATGTGGGTCATTCCCATTTGGAATATTATCACCTGATCTAGAGAAAGTTCATTTGCTTCTTATTCTATTCATTGCTGTATGCTTTCGGTAACCGTTGCTAATCACAACCGTTAGTGATAATATGCTCGGCACACTCAAGTTAAATGGGTGGCCAGCCATGTGTGGACCGGGTTGCAAGACTTTCTTGTTGAACCCAGTGTATTCCCCTCTAGAGATACACTATCGGAAGGTGGTTCCATACCTTGTCATGTTGGAAATCCAATCTCCAATAAGTGCTCTGCGGTTTTTGGTTTTATATTATATATGGAGCGTGAGATGCAAGCATTCCGCTAGATTCTATTTATTTGATGTAGACATTATTATAATATCACTGGATTTGATATCAAAAATATTTCGGGTTATCGTAAGGTAAAAACCATTTGTGTTTATGTGTGGATCGGTCTTACGATTATCATTTCTTTCGAAAGGATTTTTAAAGTTAAACAAATGGTTGGAGTTTACTCACACCAGTCCCATGACTGACCCAAAGTTTATTTTGTTTGTTTTCCCTAAACTCTTGGATGCCCAAATTTGTATGGGCGGTCAAGTAGTCGGGATTTTACAAATTCACTTGGAGGAGTTTGAAGCAGGAGGCTTCACCATTTAGCTATAGACTATCATATTTTTCCACTGTGTATTATGTTCGTATGTGGGAACGAGTGTTTATAACTGTTCCAGAAATAACTACTGTGCTTTGATGATGGTATGTATATAAAGTCACTGAATTGAATTTCAAAGTCTATGTTATCTAATATATTTTATTCGTTCTGCTGTGAGTTTGTGATCTTAGTTTCCTTCTATTCTAATATTTCTTTCTATTTCTCATCCTGTAAATTCTTTCTAATAATGATTCGTATTTCTGTGCAATTTGGGTTGGATGTGTGGTGTTATTAGTCGACTCAATGAGTACGGAAATTCGGGCCATTATATAGAGGATATCACAGCTGTGGCTTTATTTTTGGGATAAGTGTAGCAGTGAAGTAGGATGGAGCGTGCGTAATTTTGGCAATGGGGCTTGGAAACAACAGCGTGGTTTTTCATTGGGGAGGACGTGATTAGAGGATGGGATTAACAGTAATTGTGGATTAAATAAATAAGGGCTAATTAAGGTTATATTATTAATTAATTTTATTTTACATCGTTTAAATCATATTCAACTTATAATAATCATAACTATTCCATACGAATTCAGAATTCGACGAAATCGATCACGTTGGGATCGTAACAACAAAATCTACATTGTGGAACTAGTGTGACTGAGAATCAGGCTACTGGAATTTCGTGATAAAATCAAACGCTGGTTTGATTGTAGACGGAATAAAAAGCAGAAGCGTCAACAACAAAACAATATGAGTAAATTCACTAACTATAGCTCGTTTATATTTTTATGTAAATGAGTTTTAAATCTATATATAGTAATTTTATATTGTGTGGTGGTTGTTTGGATAAATGGTTAGTAAATTGGTTGAAATGATTGATATAGTTATATTTATAAACCGTTGTTTGAATATTGGTTCTATGATCGATATCTCATATTGAAATGAACTTGATGTTGTTTACGTTGATTAACATCTGTGGATATAGGGAAATAGGTTGGAGGGATCCAACTGGTTTCCTCAACATTTATACTATTGTTTTCATTTATTGTGACATATGTTGTGATAATTGGTAATTAGTTTGTGTTCAAATTACCGTGGCTCTAGAATTTTGGTATTTAAATATCATTCTATATTTTCGTATACAGGAAAGGAATTTGAGATGTAAGAAGGAATTTTTTTTCCAAGATAGGAATTAAATTTCAAATGGATTTAAAAATGGAAACTTGTTTTAATAAATAAAACAAGGAGTAGATTATAAACCACATTTATAAATTTAGTAGAAATACTAATCCTGTGATAGATTGAAATATAAATTCAAGTTGAATTTATATAGAAAAATGGAAATCGGTTTTAAAACTAATATTGAAATTGGATTCGAGCTTAGCGACTTTAAATAAAATCATAAACGAGAATATAAATGATTGGCATAAAAAAGAAAGAGATTTTCCATGAATAATTCTAAATAGACATTATAAATGGAAATTGAATTTGAGATGTTATTTACAAGTATAAAATCAAACAAATTTATTGTATATAAAAGAAATATATTCACAACTAAAGTGAATTATGGTTTAAAACAAATATTTTGCAAATGAAATATCTATAAATTAAATATGAACCCAAATTAGAATTTGATTGAGAAAGGGAAATGGGTAATCATTTTAAAAAAAACGATGAGTTTTATTTCAAAATTCGGAATACAAACTAAAGTATGATAACATTTTGTAGAATGGAATGGTTATAAAGAAATTTGATATGGATTTGAGAAGGATAAATTCAAAAATGAATTTAGAATTCCAATTAACCTGAAATGATAGATTAGTTATGAAGTTCGGAATATAAACTGAATGTAGATTATTCATAAGAGAGTTATTTGTTAATAACATATACTTTCTAAAATATAGAAAATTAGAATTTGTGAATATGTGGAAATGTTTTCTAACTGGGATATGAGATATTTTCTCAAATAAATGGATTCCAACTGGCAAGGTATGCGACCACCTTCCGACAGTGTATCTCTAGAGAGGAATACCCCGGGTTCAACAAGAACATCTTGCAACGCAGGCTAAACATGACCAGTCACTTACTTCACTTGAGTGTACCGAATGTATTATCACCAACGGTTGGGATCAGCAACCGTTCCCGAAAGGGACAACATTGAAATAAATTAAAAAGCAAATGGATTTTCTCTATATTAGGCGACAAGACACCCTAATTGGGAGCTACCTACTTAGCCATGCAACCTACCCGATTTTATACCATTTCCCTGTTGTGAGGCTTGAGGCCATGCTTATCTTTTGACATGCCACATCTTTGTTCACTTTGAATTCCACATCGTCAAACCTGCCAGACCATTTATCAATTTCCCAACAATATCACGAGCATAAAGCTAAGAGAAACAAATTCCTCCGCCACCAACGTAATATGTTTGAAGAGATCAATGCATATGATTTATTAGACATACTCTGTTACACATTCGTCCATACAAGTTGTCCTGGGATTGGACAAACAGAAGGCACCATTTTGTTAATCCATTTTAGGCAATTTCTACATAGGATTTCCAGAAGAGCCCTTGCATAAATCCATCTTCAATTGTCTTCAGCATAATTTGATTCGCAACGCTTATGCCCATACATAGTGGCTTTCTGGTAAAAACCTGATTCTGGTCTCTTCGTATTGACAACGGAAATCTAAAATGGGCAAAGACTTTGATAGCCGTTATTTAACTATCAAAGGAAAACATTCATACAAACAATGATCCTATTTCCAAATGGAAATTCTACCGGTCAATTTCATTAGATAATACCGAGCCTCCTTAAAAGTTATTATCATTACATTATTCATTCCTAATTTCTCTTTAATATCTTTACCCAAATAATTCTCCAAATCCATTTAGCCTTTCACGATTCTTGGAAAACGTTCCATCTATTATAAACTATTTATTTTCTATATTCCAAAAAAATATTTCTTTTTAATCATCGGAAAACATTCTCATATATTCACAACTTCTATATTTGGAAACTATACGCTATTAATATCGGAAAACATTTCCATATTTATTCCTATTTCTTATTTCCTATATTAGAAAACATTTCTGATTTTATTTGGAAAACGTTTCCAAAACTCCTTTATTGGATTAAAACTGATATTAAATAAAACATCGTTATGCCAACTCCAAACTATTAACACTCATTAATTTACTTCACTTAACCAAACCTCGCTATTGAACCTTAATCATTCCTTAGTTAACAATGAAGCCAATCAAGTTGAGGTATAACTAGCTCTCAAACCTTGACTGAACAACATTATTAACTTCGAAATAGACAAAGTTCACAACTCAACCTTTAACAAATATTGCTTACGTAACTCTCGGATTCAATTTACCAATCCACTTCTTTTACAGAAATCATTGATTTTAACAATAATGTTATAATCCATGCTTCCGAAATTGTAACAACCCGAAAATCTGGGCCAATTTAAAATTTTTATTTCGGCAATTTTAGCGAATTTTGATTATTTAAAATGAATTATTTTAAATAATATCGACGAGAAATTTATTTTGAATATAATTCGAACGTATATATTATATACATCGTCGTTAGAATATATATAATTATATAAAATTATAAAAGGAATTGAAAATGGCGCGGTAGTTCGATAATTCGATTTCAAACTTCAAATGAATGTACCGGGTGCAAAATAAACCGGATTTTAGTGAAACCAAAAATAATGGAATCTAATTATGAATATCTTTCCAACGAATCCGATAAATCAAAATTTCATAGCGGGAATCAAAAGATATGTCCAGTTGAAAATTCTGAATAGTCGCTATGGAATTCAGGCCCTTAAAAATAGCCATTTTGCAAACGACCTCGGATTTCGACGAAACCACTTTTGTTGGATCCGTGATGTCAAGTTATTGCTAGGTTTCAAATTTCATAATTTTTCGAATCAATATGTGAGCGTGGCAAAGGAAAACGTGTTTGACCAGTTTCAGTTGATTTTAATCGACTGGAAAATGGTCAATTTTCAAACGGTCTCAGAATTCGACGAAATTAGTTTTGTTAGGACCGTATCGACAATACAAAGCTAGAAATATTTTTTCTGAAATTTTCGGTGTCAGTATGTGACCCCGGTAATTTAAAATACATGTTCAAATTGAATATATACTGATTTATATTTTAAATTTGACGGAATCCTATCGTAACGATCGAATTGGCCTACGTGACATATCCCATTGTGTTCGGAATGGGGGTAATTAGCTAGGGGCGACAGTCGGTGGGTTCGATTTCGAGTCGAAAATAAAAAGTTGCTTTTTAATTGGAAATAAATTAAAATAATATATATAATTTTTATATAACTCCCCCCACCTTTACCTTTCTCTCCCCCCCTTTTTGACCGATCAGTCAAAATGAAAAAAAAAAGAAACCTAAATCTAAAACCGCGATCGAAGCCGTCCACCACCACGTGCCGCCCCTCCCATCGCCTCGCCCTCCGCCAGAGCTCCGGTCGCGCCGCCCCTCTGATGCTCCGCTCCTCCCTCCATCGACCAAAACCCCCCCTCGTCGAAGCCTGCGTCGCCACCAGAGCCGAGAGCCCCCCCCCCCCCCCCCAAACGCGAGCGCCACCTCGACGACCCCTTCCCCCTCGCCTCGGCCTGCGCAACCCCAGAAACCCCCCCACTGACGCTCCAGCCGACGAACTCCGGCAACCGAAGAAGAAAAAAAACTGTAAGCTTTAAAATTCTGAATTTATGTGTTATAAATTTGATTTTATATGTGCTTTAGAACTGATTTTTTTTATATATAAAAGACTGATTTTTATATAAATATATATATATATACATATATATATATATATGAAAGAAAGAATATATTTTTATATGAAAGAAAGATATTATTTTTATAAGCAGAAAGATTTTTAACATGAAGTCGAAGTTATAAAGATACGATTTTTATATATTGAATAACATAGTAAAAATTCGATTTGTATATATTGAATAGCATAGTAAAAATTCGATTTTTATATATTGAATAGCATAGTAAAAATTTGATTTTTATATATTGAATAGCGAAGTAAAAATTCGATTTTTATATATTGAATAGCAAAGTAAAAATTCGATTTTTATGTATTGAATAGCAAAGTAAAAATTCGATTTTTATATATTGAATAGCAAAGTGAAAATGTGATTTTTATATATGTAGTGAATACGGGCACCGAAAGTGTCAGACGATGAAGATTTCTATAAATGAAGTGTCGTAAAGTTGGATAGCTATCGGTGATAATTTCTCACCTTTCAATTTCTTTTTCTAGTTATATATATATACTAGGATGCAGACGGTGCTTAGTAGTACCCGACACAATCGTCCACAGACCATGGACTTGTTTGTTTGGTTGCATAAATTAGTTAGATGATTTGATTTGAATTTGGTTGTTTGGTGAACTTGATTGATGTGTGAATGGCGTGGGCCTTCACTAGACCGGGGATAAGGCTAGGCCTCGTCCCGTTTCTAGTATCGTGCCGTTATGCCGCCGAAATTTTCTAAAAATAAGTTAGGAAAATAAAGATAACATTTTATTTAATAAATGAACCGAATAGAATATTCATAGGTTGAATAAAATAGTTTGATCGTTAAAAATATAATTTTTAACGTGAATGTGAATAAATAAATATTCATTTACAAACCGGACAGTTTGTTTATGTACACCTATTTGAAGGACATTGATTGGGATGATAAATTTTACACATCGCCCAACTGCACAAATAAAAATCTGTGTTTGATTGCTTGAAACCCCACATGGGTATTGGGATGATATTTGACGTACACTAATCCCGATTGTTTAGTTGTATGTCGATCGATTGATTGACAGGCTGCTATAAGCGTTGAATATTTATATTTGATGCTTATACAGTGTAGAATGCACTTTGGATGATGGTTGATTATTCATCGTTGTTGATATATACATGTGTTGTAGAAAATCCATATAATTAACATTATATGGTAATTGATTGGGCCTCATTCCAGTTTTAAAATAGAAATATTTGAAAAAGAAATATTTGAAATAGAATATTTGAAAATAGAAATATATGAAGCCGTGTTGATTAGACTGACGCCATTTTGACGTGAACGATATTTATATCGATTTTATTCATTTTAATATGAATATCGAAAGTGATTTCAAAATTTGACATTTTGAAAGGAATTGAAATTCGAATTAAATTGAAATGAAATGAAATTCGAATTAGACTGAATAGAATTGAAATTCGAATTAGATTGAAATCGTTTTGAATTGAATTTAAAACGTATTGAAATTGAATAGAAATGAATTTGAACTGAAATTGAATTGAACTGAAAACGAACTGAAATTGAATTAGAAATCAATTTGAATTGAAATCAATTTGAAATGAATTTAAAATGAATTCGAATTGAAAATTGAATATGAAGTTGAAACCGTTTTGAAAATGAATTTAAAACGATTTATAAAGCACGTTTTGAATTGAAATCGACGAAGTATATATTATATATATTATATATATATATATATTATATATATTATATATGTATAATATAATGGCCTGAATAGAACGCGCCGCGCCGCGGCAGTTCGCGAATTTCGACCATTGACCTCGAATAGACATTACGGGAGATCCGACCGTCGGATTCTCCTAAAACCGGAACCGTTGGGTTCGTATCGAAAAGATCTTTCTAATGAACATTAGAAATTTGAAATCTAATGGTTGGATTTGGAATTACGTCCAAATCAAATTTGGAAAAGGTCGCTGTAAGTGCAGTTCGATGGCTGTTGATGGAAATCGACTGTACGGGCCTTGATAAAATCATTAAAAATATCAATAATTTGTGTAAAATCATAAGAAATGATTTAGAAAGAATTGGGATGAAAAACTCCATATTTGAAAAGATAAAAATAGACTTTTATCGAAATGAACTAGTTTTGAACTAGAATTAAAATTCTATTTGTTTTTTTTTAAAATAAACAAATTGAATTCGGAAAGGGTTTTAAAAATAACCAGAATTTCCAATGATTGCATTGGAGTGGATTTGAATCGAAATTGTCTTCGGAATATTTCGATGTTGGAATTCGTGATTATACAGATGTCGTTATGGGAATTTGAAAGATATATATGTATATCGTTATTTCCAATACGACATTTGTTAATCGTAGAATTTGATATTGAATATAAACCGATATAATTTCTATTCAGAGCCTTGTATTGAATATCAAATGTGATTTGGGTTTGTCGTGAATGGTGTCTTAGCTAACACTGTTCTTGAGCCTAGTTGAGAAAAGATTAAATCTTTTTATTTAGATTTAATGAAGTGTACCAATTAAATAATATTTAATTAGAATTGAATTCGAATTGATTTTTGGGTTTATCGTGAGTAGTGTTTTAAATAACACTCGTTCTTTAACCCGATAATTAATGAATGTGATTTTGGGTTTATCGTGAACCGTGTTTTAAATGACACTGATTCTTTAACCCAGTTAGCGATTAAAACTAAGTGGAGTTTTAATGAATCTTTAATTAGATTGAAATGATCGAGAATGGAGTATCACCAGTTTTGCTCCAGGCGATAGTTAAATCTTTAATTAGATTTGAACGTGAAATGGTAAATGAATTTACCGATAATACCGTGGTGTTAGATATGAAGTAGGACCAGTTTTACTTCATAGGATTAATAGGTTGGGGTTGGGAAATTAAAACAAATGATTACTTCGGTAAGGTTCGTTAACCCCGACTAGTTGAATCGAAATTCAAAAGAAGATTTTAGAATAAATTTTAATGATTTATCTTGGATAAAATTAATGGGAACCTTTCCCTATGAATGTGAAATTTAGAAACTAATTGTCGGTTAGCTAAGCAGAATGGTTATCTGGATATTGATCTGATGTTGGTTTCGGCCTTCGGGGTTAATATTTGGGGAATTATTCTCTTGATTAATTTATGGTTAGTAACTGATGAGTTGGAATGAGGCGTATGTTGTGTTTGTGTAACACTTGTTCATAATATACGCGAGTTATTCGGAAAGACCGGGTTTATCCCATTCTGAATAACTGGTACGACGATAAGTCGAAGATGAAGACGGTGGTCGAAGACCGGAAGTCTTCATGTTGTTTGGGTGATTACTGATGATCTTGATTGGGCTGTACACCCAAGAAGATGGAAACAGTTGGTGATCGTCCAGACGTGCTTGGAGATCGATGGATATGCGGGGTACTAGGTGCCTCCGGTTTCGTTCAGACCCAGAACGGACTTGTAAATAGACTGTGTGTCTGACATTGGATTTTAGTCCGTGTGATTGATCTCTATTAAATATATATCTGTTTGGCGGTAGAGAATTTATTCTCTGCTTAACGCCCTTCTCCGAGACGTAGGAGCTCAGGGGTTATATATTGATGGATATCAAACGCATGGAGTAAATTGCCTGTGTGGCATGCCTAAGCGGCAATTGATCGAGGCTTCTGTTGAAAAGCAAAGTCTTGTGATGATGATCAAAGCACCGCCTATGTGGCATAGCTTTGTGTAACGTGAATTCGCGAGCCTCACACCCCGGTTGTGAACCAAAAACGGGAGAGGACCTCAAGGAGGACATGCGTCTCTTTCTGGCTAGGGTGGTGTCAGTGATCTACCAGCCCTGACATTTATATACTTTTCACCTGTGTGGTTGTTGCTGTTGCGAGGCGCCTCGGTTAGATCGGACGATCCGGGTCCGATGGAGCCATTCGTTGGCTCATTTACGCCCCAAAGGGCGGAGAGACGTATTGTTCAGGCATAATAATCCACATCGGTGGACCGGCCCTGACGATCCAAGGCCCACCTGAGTCCGGGTCCTGAGACATGGGCTAGATTGTCTCGAATCGGTTGAGGACGATCCCTGGCCTCGGTTCATAGATGGAAACCAAATTTCCAAATACGTGACTTTGCGATTTTGATTGTATAACCTATATATGGCGACATAGTGGTATGGGGCATTCATGCCGCCTATGATTGATACTTATGATTTGAAGTTGTTTTATACACTATACACTGATAATAGTATCAAATGATTTGTTTTAAACGTATCAAGCATTCTTGGCTATTATAATGTAAAAACCCTATCCCCCGGCTTGCGTTGCATTGTGTGATAGGACCTGGGTCTTATAATAGCTTCATTTTTCCTTATTTAGCATTGCGCTGTTGTTTTATGCACTGGTATTCTTGGGAGGAAATCCGTTCCGTGTTATACGGCGTGGTCCCTTGATTTACCTAACTTTAAAAATAAAGATTACTGTTTTTAGTTCTCGCACCAGTCCCATGACTGACCTGGAGTTTATTGTTTTGACCTAAACTCTGGGTGCCCTTATTTTCGACACGGGCAGCTAGTAGTTTTGGTTTTGCAAATTTATATTCACAGGATCCTGGTTTGCAGCTGGAACGATATCCGAAAAGCTTTGTATCCGTATATCTCATTCTAGTTGTGTATTGTATTATTTTCCGCTGCTATGTAATGTATTGTAATCTCTGATATTTTTCTGTGTAATATTTATTCATTTATACTCTGTATATTCTTGTAATCTGATGCATTGTTGTGATATACAATGAAATGTTCTCCGTCTGCGTTCTATTTTGTCGTGTTCTCAAAACGATCAGGCGTTTCGAACGGTCTAGATCGGTTTAGCGACTGATTCGGATCGAGCGAAATTCCTTTTCGTCATAGAAATATAATAAACTTAAATATAACTTTTATTTATTAATTTGAATAGATAATCATTGTATAATATAAACTAGTAAATAATTTAATCTTTATTAAAAACAAAAAGTAAATAATACTTTCTCGAATTCGACGTAGTCAAATTCCAATGTACATTCTCTTTCAAAAAATCTTATTCGATTCATATTCCGAACTTCGATCTAACCTTATTTGATTTATATCCCGAACTTTGGAATAATCTCACATTCATTTAATATTCCGAACTTCAGAATGATCTTCTGTTCCGAACATCGGAAAAACCCACCGTTCAGGTCAGCTCCATTTCATTATCCTCATTTTCATTTGCTACGTTTTTGCTTTCCAAAACGTTATTCGCTTTAAAAGTGAATATTATTCCTTTTATAGAAATCTGGACTCGTTATATCAAATCAGTTTTGATTTCATTTAAAAATAGCATTATTGGTTCAAATCTTGCTTATCGAGACCCTTTATAAATTTTTATTCATATTTCACTTCAATTTGAATTCTCGTTTACAATTCACTTTTTGTTAATTAATTAACAAGTATATAATTTACTACCGAATTCATATTCAATCATACATCATTGGTTCGAAACCAAATAAATTTTTTCTTGCCTAGCACCAAATAATCTGAATAAATTATTTATAAAATTCGACATAGTCGAATTCCAATTATAAATCCTTTGAATTTATCTCAATTTAATTATATTCCAAATATCAGAGTAAAAACCATCGTTCTACGTTTGAACGATTTCAAATTTCCCTTTTTCATTCAAATTCCCATTTGAATTCTTATTTCCAAACCTTACATTTCCTTTAACCAATTTCATTTGCAAAATATTTTCTTTAAACCATTATCCACTTCGATCGTGAATAATATTTCTTTAATACAATCAAATCAGTTTGATTTTTCATTTAAAATAATGACTCAAATCAAAATTCTTTTTATACTTCTATTTATAGAATTATTCATACAAAACCTCATTTTTACTTCTAACATTTAAAATCTCATTTATAATTCTCTTTATAAATGCTATGTTCAAATTCAAATAAAAATATCTGTGTTAAAACCGATTTTTACTTGTCTATATAAACTCAGACTTATATTTTAATTTATCCAATGATAAATATTTTACTTATTTTATAAACATCGTTTATAAATTAATCTTCTTAATTTATCTGTTAAAAATAGATTTCTATTTAATATCTTCTTTAAATTTCGCAATTCCCTTTTTAAAATTCAATTAGTTTCCTAAAAATTATATTTATTCATATATTCATTTATTTACTTCTTATTAATTTCATTCAGTATTTTCACAAAAACGGCCTTTTAAAACTTCCATATAACTGTTAATAATTTTATACAAAAGTTTCTTATTTAATTTCCAAATGTTTCCTTCTATAAATCCGTTGATTATATAAAATTCTTAAATTCAATATCCACTTCAAAATTTCCTTTTTATATTCCAATATTACTTATGGTATTTAAAATACCATATAAAAAGGGTTAGTGTCATCCAAACACACATAATCAAAAACAAATTTTATATCACATCATATAACATAATGTATGAAAAGCAGTAATATAAATGTTGAGGAATCCAATTGGATCCCTCCAACCTGTTTCCCTGCATCCACAAATGTTAATCAACATCAATAATACCAATTTTTAATCAACATGAAATATCATAGCAAATAGAATAAATATCTAATGAACGATTTATATATATATAACTAATATATATAATTCAACCAATTTATAAGCAATTCATCTAGACAACCATCACACAACATACAATCATCATATATTTAAATTTAATAATGTTTGTAATATTATAAAACTAGACAAAGTTAGTGAGTTTACTCACATTGATCTTCAATCGTCGAATAACAATTAACGTCGGTTGATTAAATCAGACGTTTTATTCTGCCCTAAATTGTAATGAGCTCCAAATTGCTACAAACCAGTTCCAATGGGTAGCCTTTGTCCATACGATGCCAATGGATCTTGTTTCGTCAAGTTCTAATCACATATGCAAAAGTTACATATTTTACAAGATTAAATACATTCAGGTTCTTAACTTAATAATTTAAATTAAGTAATTACCCTTACTTAACCCCTAATGTAACACCCCGTGTTTTCGATAAACCTTAAAGTAACGAATTAAAGAATAATTAATTCTAAATGTGATAATTAAGGGAAACGGGTTATGCCATTGTGTTCGTCTCGGAATTCTGGTTGAGATAGAGTCCGAGTTTGTGTGAATTGGACTTCATATGAAGAAGTTATGGCCTTCGGATGTTTCAGAAATTTAAAATTCAAATTTAAACACAGAAGAGGGAAGGGCAGGAAAAATTCCCGCCTAGACCAGGTCGACCAGGAGGTCAACCCTAGTGTCGACCTACCCTACAGGTCAACCTGGGGGTCGACCTACCCCCTCCCCCACCCCGGGCAGATCTGAAAGGATGACGATTTCTGACTCCTTGCTGAGTCATTAGGGCTGAGTGTTATCCTATCTTGACTGGATGGTCTTAATTACTTCTAGGGTTAATTTGACGACTCTAAATTAATTAAACCTCTATAAAAGCAACCTAACTCTCAACAATAAATCACAAATATTCATACCAAGAGCCGCCATGCCATCAATGGTGAACCTAGAATAGCCGTCATCTCTTTCAACTCAAATGCAAGATTGAAGATACGTCAAAATTAAATCTAATCTAATTCAACTAAGAAAATTCAACTATCTACGTCAAAGGCGAGCAATTCAATTTCAGAATACAGATCCCAGAACTCAAGAATTCCTTTTTATTTGTAAGTGTAGTTATCTTTCAGATGTGGACGAATTAAAGACATGGTTTGTAATGAATTGTAAAATAGAATTGTATCAAGTTGTGTGTGATGCTGGTTTGTGTTTATTCATGTCTATTCTATCGTATATGCCTATGAATTATTGTGGTTTATCGAACCTATCATGTTATGTGGAAATTGGTGAATAAACCTATGGTGTTATGAAATTATCATATATACGTTTGGTGATATTATGATACATACAAGTTTTAGGCTAAGTCACGTCGTTTATGCCTAATTGTTTAGATCTATTATGCATACATGTTTAGTTCTACGACCTTGTATAATTTGGTGATTATATCTATATGTTGTATGTCAATTTAGAAATTATGCCATGTTTATGCAAGCTAAGTGATGCTATCTTGTTATGAATACATGCAAGTTTATAGGTTAAAAACATGATTATGTAAACCTATATGTTTAGATCTACAACTCTATATGTTAGAACCATATGCCTTTATGTTAGATCAATATTAGCATGATTCAATCCCTATGCAAGTTCACCACTACATGTCTAATTAGATTTTGGTTGTTCTTTGTAAAACTATTATTTTATGACTCATGTTGCAAAAATCTAGTTTGCAAGTTCATAATTAAAAGTATATTATGACAAGTTCATATGACACATTTGTAATTAAATCCATATTTTTGTATGATGTTGGAATGTTGCAAGTTCCTCTTTTTCCCCTTCTTAGTTTATTAGTTAGGCAAAAATGTCGAGCCTAACATCCTATGTAACTTTGCGAACGTACAACGGGGGTAACGTTGGGGAAAACTTGAAACTATACGTAATTAACATGTTTGACTCATAACCATGTAAATGGTATGGCATTGTAATGGTATATTTACTTACCAAAAATTATGAATTTGATTTAGAAAGAAAGTGAGCCATGACAATAAATTGTTGACAAATTTACATATAAGCATAAAAGGATAATTATGTAAATTTAGAAAAGACGAATATGCCTAACCCAAGGTTAGACTGAGTTGTGGTGTAAAACTACCCGTAACCGACCGGCACATCCAATGACCTCAACAATACCTGTCTAATGTGGGTGGTTAGTGCATTGAGCCCAAAAAGGACCCGAGGTTAGACTGAGTTGTGGTGTAAAACTGCCCGAAACCGACCGGCACATCCAGTGACCACAACAACACCTTTCTAATGTTAGTGGTTGGTGCTCTAATAAAACTAAGGCAAGAGTGGTAGGTTTAAGTAAATTAAGGAAACACTTAACCAATTCAAAAAGTTAGCTAAACTGATGGGTAGGGTTAGGTAAAATTGGTATACTTAACCAATTTAACATGTTGGCTGGAAAACCCTAGTAACGGGGACCCATTTTAGCAGTAACCCACATAGATGTATTATGGGACCCTGAACTAGGCAGGTGGGGGCACGATTACTGGGCTGATTATAAGCGGTCAAAAACATCGGCGGTGGTGCAACAGTGTAGGTTCCGGTGGAGTACGGGCGTGCACGTACTCCGGAGTGGAAAAAGCAGGCACTGGGCATCAGTAGTCAGACACTGTGCATCTTGAATCGTGTCGGGTTGCCACCATAGGATTTGATACACCCCGTGGTAGGACCAGCACAGGTACTACAGTCAAGCGAGGGCCGAATGACACATGTGATAAATGCATGCGAGTAGGAGCCGATCGATATAAGGGGATCATTTCACCAAGAACACGTGGTGCTAGTTGGACAAGTATAATTAGGTGCAGAGAATTAAACATGGGTGCAATCTATATTCGGTTTATCCTGCCTTATATAGTTCTATGTTAGTTTGCTGTTCTGGTACTGTCCTATTTTCAGTTTATTCCTATCATGACTTTTTCTTATTCACACACTAAAAAGTCACTAGACTTACTCAGACTTATGTCTGACCCATTTTTCTTTCGTCTTCTTTTCTTCCATCCCCCCTCAGGTAGCCAGGGAGGGAATAGCTCAGCTTAATTTGGACCGTTCATCTTTCCAAGCTTGAAGACTCTGTGATGTACGACTTGGAATCTCTTATTTTTGGCTATGGCTTTGGACACACTAGACTTGGGGATTTATGCAGTTTTATTTATGCTTCATGCTTCTTTATATAATAATCAAGACATAAATTATGATGTAATGATTTGAAAGTTGGTTTGAACAGTTTGCTGTAGTGTTTTGTTATAAACCACATTTGAAATAAAGTTAGTTTTATTTTCCGCTGCTTATATATATATATATATATATATATATATATATCTGTCTTGTAAATTTTCTGTGTCTTTTACCTATAATACTCCATCAAAGTTAAGGCATTCCCTTTGTGAGTGACCTTAACGGAGGTGGGGTGTTTCACCTAACCCATCTTTAACCTCCTTAATCTCCTGACTTATTATCTTCTTCGGTGCCCAGTAACGAACCCTACATCAAACATCCCCATTAACACATGTTTCCTCCACCTTCCTTTCTCTCTACACCATTTAATTCAAACTAAAATTCCCATAATTCCTCTCATCAAAATCCATATCGACTCATACCATAATCATACAACTCGCACCCCACAATCAGCCGCGTCGTTTTCAAGTTTTTCATGCATGCACAGTATAAAAGCACGACACTTTTTACCTTAATATTCTATCAAACTTCACCATTTGATGCTCCAACATACCACATACACTAATTCAATATCCAAACCTCGCACTGATGCTTAAATATCATGAATTGCCTAATCATAGAACACACTATAAGAAACATGCGACAGAAAATGGTTTCGAATATAATAAAACCTATATAGAAATGAAGAGGAACATTGCAGGAATTTATAAATATAGGTTTGGAGATTTTTAGCATTTTATTTGAGTTTCTATGAATCTTTGAAGTGATCAATTTTGGTTTAGGAACGTATAACTGGCGATGGAAAAATGTTTGACTGTAGAATGAGAAAAGATTAGGTTCAGGGATAAGTTAGGGTATTTATAGAAATATAATATATTTTTTTATTTAATTTTTATATCAGTTTTTATTGAATCGTTACCTCCGTTCAGCGTTTAAACATTTGTATGCTCACATTCGAATCCCATTTTCGATGAAAATGGACAGATAGCTATAGTTCGACATTACAAACCCAAAGAAACTTGTTTCGTCGAATTTCGAGTCCGTCTGCTCACAGAGTGTATTTTTAAAGTCAAATTATCGATTGACTCACAGTTAAATGTCGCACGGTCATAAAACAACTCCAATTGGTGCGAAATTTGTAATCTTGCAGTAATTAATAATTACGAATTTAATGAAATTCGTTTCATTGAAAATGGAGGTCATTTGCAAAATGACTTTTTTTCTAAGGTCTAAATAAACCAATAAAACATTAATATATTCTAAAACATTTTAATTAAATAAAAATAAATTATTATTTTTGTATATATATATATCCAAATAGAACATCATATATCTCCAAAATAAACATATCTGGATTTATAACTGGGTATTTCAAAACCAGGTTAAATCGATATTGAACTTATATAAAAACCCTTTTATATATTATTAAATAAATCATTATAATTTATAAATGATTCCATAGCGACTTTCTAAAATTTTGATTTGGACATAACTAACAATCAACAAGACGAAATCTCAATTTTTCTCTTCCATTAGAAAAATGTAGTTCAATAGATTCGAGTGTTTCTACTTTCGAAGAAATCCGACTTATAACGAATCCTATATACTCAGGTGAAGTTTAAAATGTAATATTACGAACTATCGCGATGTTGCGAGCTCGATTATAATTATATTATAATTAATACCTCCAAACGTCATTTATGAATAAATTCATTATTATAATTCAACTCCAAAATGAATTCACTCTTAAATTATCCAATTCGCATAATATAACAAATTCAGCTATTTACGACGATTTCAAAAATTATATATTATCCCACTATTTATATTAATCAAATAATCAAAATTATTTAATAGAAATCATTTAAATTTTCCAAATCACTATTCATATAATTAAATAAATTAATTAATAAATTGCTAAAAATTCGGGATGTTACAATAAGTCGCTCAAATATTTGTTCTCACAGAAGGATCTCAACTTGTTGTAGTAAGAGTGGATGGAGTTCTTAGCATCCTACGATTTTGAGATAGCCTATACCCCAAGCAAGGGTAATGTGGTGGCAGACGCATTGTGTAGGCAGAGGATGACCTTGATTCCTCTATTCGTAGAAAAAGCGAAGCTTGGAGTACATCTCGGCCTCTAATTTTAAGCCATCTACGAATTTCACGTTTCGTTTGTTGGCATCAATAGAGGTGTGACCTACTCTCATGGAGCGAATTCGATCTATGCAACAAGAGGACCAACAGTTGGCGGACATCTTTGATAGACTTGATAAAGGAGAAGTTTCCGGTTGCCTCGGTAGATATATCGTAGACGAAAAAGGGTGGCTAATGCAAGATGAAGGCTGTGTGTCCTTAGAGTTAGGGAATTTCTAAGAGCACTGCTTGAAGAAGCTCATCACTCTCAAATTACAATCCATACAGGGGAAGACAAAATGTACCGAGACATGAAGCGTGTTTTCCATTGGACTGACGTGAAGAAAGATGTAGCAGAATTCGTGGCCTGGTGTTTGACTTGCCAAAACGTCAATGCTGAACAAAATAAACCTAGTGGACTACTTTAGCCTTAAATATCCTACAATGGAAATGGGGGAGTGTCTCTATGGATTTCACTGATGGACTGCCTTGATCGAGGAAGGGCGACACGAGCATTTGGGTGACAGTGGACAGACTTACTAAGACAACTCATTTCATTCCAGTCTAGAGAAAGAGGATGGCAGCTTGGCTAGCTTCAGTATACCTTAGAGAGGTCGTCCGACTACATAGGGTACCTTCTAGTATAGTAAGTGACTATAACCCCATATTCACTAGAGAATTATGGAGGCGCTTGCAAGAAGCCCTAGGTACATAGTTAAGACTTAGTACAACTTATCACCCTCAAACTGATGGACAAACTGAGAGGGTTAATAAAGTTCTTGAGGATAAACTAAAACTGTGTATACTATATTTTGGAGGGACTTGGGAGGAGCATCTCCCATTGGTTGAGTTCGTATGCAATTATAGTCATAAATCGAGCATAGGGATGGCACCCTTCGAAGCATTATATGGACGACCTTGTACACCACCGATGTGTTGGTGGGAGTCTATGGACAGACTTCTACTAGGGCCGGATACGGAGTGAGTGACCTCGAAATAGAGAAATCTCATTCGAAGAAAGATGAAAGCTGCATAAGATAAACAAAAGTCATACTCAGATAAGAGAAGAACTGACTTGGAATTTGAAGTAATACATATGGTCTTCATCAAAGTATCGCCTTTAAGGAATGTGGTTCGATTTGGCATGGTATGGAAACTGGCACCAAGGTTCATAGGACAATTTCCTATGATAGAGAGGATATGCCAAACGGCCTACAAAGTTTGACTATCAGAAAGACCGTCGGGAGTTCATGACGTATTCCACGTTTCTAATTTGAGGAAATGTCTTCATAATTCAACGGAAGTAGTGGATCCAAGTACCTTGGAAGATGTTGAAGTCGAGAAAGAGGCATCAGTTCGAAGAGTTCCTACTCGTGTTCTTAAGACAGAATTTAAGAGACTATGTAGCAAAGAGATAAAGTTAGTAAAGTTGTAATAGGGAGAAGATCGAGACAATGCGACATGGAAACCGGAGGACAAGATTGGTGCTTCTTACCCTTTTCTCTTTGAGAGTACATTTTAATTTCCTTTTCTAGCTCTTGAATTAGAAATTATTCATTTCTATCATTTAAGTCATTGGTCCTTAGAATAGAAACCCATGTTTGAAAACATGTGTTTGAGACATATTATGTTCGATGATTTCAAGTGGATGCAAGTGGTTTCCAGTGGATGCATATATGCACACACTATGCACTAGATTGGCTCAAGAACTTACATATTGCACATGGATGTGTGTGCACTTTATTTTTCAATGGATGGAAAATTGGTTGAATCATCGTATGGATGTTGCAATTTAGTGTGTGGTCGTGCACACATGTAGAACTTATATTTATTATCATGATTATTTTCATACAACTTGGATACGTGGCATTAACGTACATTGCATTAAGGAGGTCAACTAAATTAGTCGACCACTTGATTTTCGCATTAGTATAAGGATACGCACACAACACTTTTTTTTGCATATATTCATATCAAGCATTATAAAGCTTAAGGACAATGGATGCCTATGGATGATGGTTGAGTAGATGGGTGAGGTTAAATAGTAGCATTTTTCTTAACTTAGAGATTTTGGGGATGAAATTCTTTAAGGAGGGGAGAATGTAACACCCCATAATTTAACACATCATAATTGTACAACAAAAATAATAAAATAAATACTACTTAATTAAATATTCAGAATTAA
Organism: Allium sativum; assembly: GCA_030737875.1. Classification (NCBI taxonomy): domain Eukaryota; kingdom Viridiplantae; phylum Streptophyta; class Magnoliopsida; order Asparagales; family Amaryllidaceae; genus Allium; species Allium sativum. The sequence goes on from CM060918.1 coordinate 107,418,590, forward strand.
GTAAAACTGACTTTACCATTGTGTCTGTTTTGAAATTTTGGGTCAGATAAACTCTTAAATTTCTAAAACCGGAGTTAACATAAAGAAGGTATGGCTTGGGATTTTTTCATGAAAAATGGATAAATTATATATAAATATATATAATATAAAACAAAAATACATTCTAAAGTAACGGTAACTGGGCAACCTAGTGTGAACGAATCGGCCCATGTTAGGGTGGGTCGAACCAGCCAAATACTGAGATTGATTTGGAATTTGTTTTTGGACTGAATTTTTGACTAGATTTGTTAGTAGACTCAGCATTGCATGTAAGGTTAGATTTGAAACCCTAAAATCTAAAGGTTGAGAATTATCCTAGGTAGTATACATAAAGGCAAGCAGCCTCATTGTTTCTATACATAAATCTATTTCTTCCTCCTTCTCCCTCCAAACCTTTTTCAGAAAATAATATATATACATGGAGATACTGAGGTGCTGCCCAAATACAAATTACAAGGATGATTCTGACTGCTCTACAACAACGTAACATAAAAGTGGACTTTCTTTTAAAAAGGCATATAGACACAAAAGAGATATTTTTTTCTTCTTTGATACTATCACTGTGAGTTTCATTTCATTTTTAGATCTGTTATTTTAAAAGGTTGTAGACAGTAAATTGTTGGATCTGAAATAAACAGTATCTATAAGTTATTTTCTTATATGTTGTCATTTTATTGTTAAATTACCTATTTCAGATTACGGTTATCAAATGTTCATGTATACTTCTATCTTCCTTACCCTTATTCTGTATTTTATATGCCTTTTTATACAGTCTGAGATCTGTTTTCTACCTTTTTCCTTTTTATTTACGCTAAACTTAGGCTACCAAAAGCCTACGCTATTACCGTTGAACTGCGTATAAATGACATAAATTGGAATAACTAATTAATGACATTAAAATGGGGAAAACTGGGCATATTGCAAATTGGGAACCTTTGACTATAAATTTGGGTTTAATTACATTAAAGGAACAATATGCGACATGTTAATATGATAGATCAGACTTAATCTGATTAAGTATAACATGTAGGGAGGTACGAGTAACATATGTAAAGTTAAGAAAAATGAATTACTATAGTCTAATTATACATCTGGGAATGTGACACCCTACGTCCGTTAATGTCACTCACAAAGAGAATGCATTAAGTTCCATGAAGCGTTATAGGTAAACAGACATAGAATATTACAAGACAGATATATAGAATAACAGCGGAATAAAAACTTTATTTATCATAAGATACCGTGGTCCAAAAACATCATATGTTTGAAACATAAAAGCCCATAACAACATAAAAGTTACTGTCTTGTACTTCAAAAATATCAGAGTACATAAAAGAAGTAAAATTCCCTAAGAACAAAATATAGCCATAACAATAAGGATAGGAGCTTGAGCAATACATATCAGCAGCTCTAGCAAAAGTAACCAGAATCACGGTCAAGCCTGAGTGTTTCCTCCCTGAGAACCTTGGGGGGGAGGGGGGGGGGGACGGAAGAAAGAAGGAGAAACAAAAAGGGTCAGACATAAAGTCTAGCGAGTCTAGTGACTTTTAGCAAGTAAATAAATAAAAGTAGCATGACAGGCATATAAAGTGGATAAGAGAAATCACTACATAGATGATAGGTGTGATAAGGTAGACATGATAAGGTGTGTATGTTTCCCTAATGATTAGTGATCCCTTACACTTCAAGGCGGTAGACTTGGGCATACGTCCAAATATACCCTAACTACTACCCTAATCGATTAGCTTCCTACTCCGTAGATACTCTGTTCCGGCCCCATAGTAGGATGTATCACGTCCTAAAGTGGCAAGCCCTCACTGGTATGCATAGCCCCATATCTACAGGTGTCACGGTCGTCTTATCCCCCTTTTCCCGACTCATGCACGCACATGGCCCGGTCTGTTTGCGCCGCCCACACCATCCTCCACGTTTGGATCTCTTACAATCAGTCGGTAAGCGTGCCCCTCTCCGCCTAGTACGGAGTACTTTGTGTGATACCTACTTTGGGTTACTGACTGAAATGGGTTCGACAAAATATGATACAAGCTCTCCCCTTAGTCTTGTATCCCCCACTAGGTTTTCACTAACTATGTATACCACTATGTATCTTTAATTACATAGCCCTATTCATTTCTGCTAGTTATGCTTACTCTAAAAGGTGTCTTTAATTACATAACTTTTATATTTTCCACCGGTTCTGTATACCACTAGGCGTCTTTAATTACGTAACTTTATTGGGTTAAGTTCGTGGGCCTATATGTAAATATTGCCTACCCCCTCAGATTTACTTAACCCACCCACTGTCCAACTAATTTTACTTAACGCTAACTTAAGTTCAAAATCATACATTCCTTATGGATTAAATTAGGTTAAGTAGTCCAATTGATTACCAAGTCCATTTATGGTTCATAATGGGCTAGACCTCCCACATTAGGCCTACAACTTGTGGATGCTGCATATGCCGGTCGGGTCCGGGCAGACTTCTTCCACATGTTGGGCCTAACCTCGTGTCATAGCCCGATTCGTATTTGCGCACTTAGACCTCCCACATTAAGTTCAACATTAGTGGCTACTGGATATGCCGATCGGGTCCGGGAAGACTTCCACCACTAATGCAACCTAAACTCGTGTCATAAGTGCAATTACAATTCCTAATTGTAATTACTATACATTTCATTCTTATCCAATTCTTACCTATGTCTTTATAAGAGATTATGTCCCTTTTTCCCAATAATTTGATTTATATGCCCAACGATGTTTATATTCAAATTATGTCCATATTAACCCTTTTTTCCCCGTTCCCTAACTAGTGTACTCATAAAATTGGCGGCATGCCTAGGATAGATAATAGCCTAGTCATAAACGCTAAAAGGAAAAAATAATAGGAATATGACAAAAGTGAATGTTTTAACATAACTTGGCATAAACATAAACTAGCATGGTGATAAGGTGGATATATAGGCATAAAAATGATGAACTTGTGGAAATCAATTGATTCTTAACATAACTATGATGTCACAATAAGCATAATTAGATCTAAATTAACAAATTAGATGTCCGACTGGTTTAGATCTAAAATGATAGGCACAAGGTGATAAACTAGATCTGATTAAAAATTCAAATGTCCACATAATTTAGATCCAATGGTTTAAAAGTGGATCTACACAAATAAGATATAAGATTCGCATCATGGCATGTCATAGAAGTTACCATAGATATAACAAGATAGAGATTTAGATCAATAGTTAAAATAAATCTATCACAAATCATAGAATGCCACAAAGATTACAATAGATCCAACAAAATAGAGATTTTGATCCAAATCCTAACCAATTCAGAATGTCATATGTTCATGAGTTACAATGGATCTGATATAATTTAGGCATATGAACAAATCCAAGTCATAGTCATGTCATATTTACTTTTAAATATTCAAATCTAAAAGCAAATAGAAACTCACAGTGTTAGGATTAGAAAATAGGGAACGAATGGATCTTGAATCTCAAGATTTGATTTGCAAAACTGACAGTTGTAGAAGATAACGGATTCGGTTCAAACACTGGTAGAGTTTGGCCACCATAAATTCTTAATGTAGAAAACAAGAGAAATGGCCACATATATATAGCTGCCAAACCCTCTGAAACCGACTGCCACTTCAGCCCTAGGGGTGTCAACACCCCTGTGGGTAGGTCGACCCCGGTGTCGACACCCCTTAAGGGAGGTCGACCCCGATGTCGACACCCCTCTAGGGCGGTCGACCCCCTAGAGCGAGAAATCTGCTGCCTCTTTTTTTTTCAAACTTGAAACTATTCTGGATAAGGTGCTGACTCATATCTGACTCCTATATGACTCATATGTATATAAATATTCTTTCTGCGCGTATACAAACTTAAAACCCTCATAACTTCTCCATACGATGTCCGTTTTATGCAAACCAAATGTCTATATTGACCAAAATTTTGAGACGGACGCAATGGCGTAGTCCGTTTTCCTTAATTCTTAATATTAAATTAATTATTATTTAATTTATCATCTTTGATGTTAATAGAATTATGGGGTGTTACAAGGAAGGTGCTTGTTAGGGGAAGGGGTTGTACACAATTAACATTTTGGATAAATGTCATTTACAACCAAGCTTATTAATGAACTTAAACCTGCTACTTAATAATCTAAAGAGGCCCTAAGTCTAGTTGTTTGTATCAGGTTTTCAGGACTCTTAAATCCTAGTTACTCAGGGACGCAAGCCTAGGGGGTGGCTTGTGTCAAGTTGTGTGGAATCCATATCAATCAGTATCCCTGTTGGTATCTAGGTAGGGGTCGCACACTAGGTAGGGCCAAGACACGCTTTACTGATCTGGACTGTAAGAGGTTCAAGGTTGGGGTGGGTACGAGCGTGTTCCGACGGAGTTATGAGCATGCACGGGTCTGATTATGGGAAACTAAGACATTGTAACACCTATGAATATGTTTGTGTTCTATAAGTTGCAGGGTTAGGGACTGATACACCTTACTATCAGGGCTAACATAGGATATTCGGGTAATAGGGAGCCGATCACATGGGTAGAACTCGCCAGACTTTAAGTTTAACCATTTTGTTTCCCTTCTCTCTCCTCCTTCCCCTTCCCCCTCATGTGATCAGAGTGGAAGTGGACAACAGCTGAGCTCGTGATCTTATCTTGCTTGGACTTCTTTTGATTCATGTACCATCTTGATTACTATTTTTTTTGTTATGGCTTCTAAGAAGGGATATGGCTTTACATTATTGTACTTTTATGTTTGGAACTATAAGACAAATAGATTTATTTAAGGTTTTTGATCTTTGAGACGATTTGATGTTGTAACTGGTTTGAAACGTTGTTTTCTATATTAATAAAAGTTTAGTTTTACGCTGCATATTTATATATGTCTTGTGAATTTTAGTTGTTGTTTACCTATTGCGCTTCACGAAACTAAATGTATTCTCATTAGAGTGACATTAACGGACGTAGGTTATTATAATATAGCAACCCCAAGGGGGTTGCTGTATCCCTTAGCCGACTTTTATAAAGCCGGCTAAAGGTAAGGCGTGGATTACGATCCACAACCGTTGGATCGTAATCCACGCCATGGTTTGGATTAGATCCAGACAAATGAAATAGCCAGCTATTCGGCCGGGATGATGATTCACAAGCATTGGATCGTAATCCAAGCCACGCTGTAGAAAAGATCCAAAGAATTTAAATTAGCCGGCTTTATGAAAGCCGACTGATTTCACACATAGTCGGCTATATAAAGGCCGGCTATGGGCGCTTCATCTCTACAACAACATTCCTCCTTCTCCATCCTCCACCCATATTGCTCCATTTAATTCCCAAAAAAAATAATGAGAAGAGTTTTCAGAGCATTCCGAGGAAGCAGTAGTCGTAGTGTTGGAAATGTACCGCCATAAGAAGAGAACATTCTGGTAGAAGAGAACGTTTCGATATAAGATGACGTTGCACCTTCGCCTCGATGAGACGTTAGCATACGATGTCATGCTTATCAGGAAAAGCATGGATCTTAATATTGACCAGAATTTAGGATTCGAAAAAGCACTAAGTAATTTCGTGTACTTCCCAACAATGAAGAGCATATAAGTACGCGTTTCGAAAATTTGGTAAGTAATCTACCTTTTGTTTACAAATAATAGTAATCTTATGTAGATTAGAAACTTATTTATCAACCCAATTTTAAATAGGCACGACAAGATAGAACGCATGGCTCATGGCCAAGCTTTATTCGTTTATATGCCTCGATTTTCAATTATGATACAATAGGTACTATACACAAATTTCTCAATGAATTAGGTCTCGGCGATTTCATAATTACGTGTTCATTTAACTATCATCGAATTATTTCATATTTTAAAATTGCCTCATTTAACTGTAAACTAATTTATTAGGTATAATGAACCTTTTAAATTTGGATGTTCAACTGGTTGGGGCATTAGCCTCCTATTGGTGGAAGACCACCCATACTTTTCATTTTGAGTTTGGAGAGTTAGGCATCACCCCTTTAGATTTTACTGTGCTTAGCGAACTTTCGTTTGGATTGGGTCATCCATTACCTCATGATGAGCATTATTAGTGCCCTGACATCTTATATTATCTACTTCCTCATTTTGACTTTGCAAATGGGTCGACTAATGCATTACAGGTGAAGGTTAGTTATATTAAACAAACAATCTTATATTTAATTAATGCTCTCAAAGGAGAAAACAACCTTTTGGTGATAACACGACTATTCATTCTATATTTGATGGAAAACCTATTTTTTTTCAAACCCATCGAACACGTTGTCGGCTGGACATATAGCGATGATTATAGATTTTACATTTGAAAGGCCTATTGTATATGATTGGGGGATAACTGTCCTAGCATATCACTCTTTAGAGCATCAGTGTGTTGTTAGATAGAGGTCTACGTCGATCACTGGTTTTTGGTGGATTATACAATATTGTACTACGAGTACTTTCATAATATGATCTATCCGACATTGGATCCATCTTTATCCCTATTCTTTCCTCGAGCTTGGGCGTGGGCTCGTGAGAACCGGAGAACTGTATAAGGAAGTCAGGCCTGTCACATGTTCGTTGTGGCTCGTAATTAAATCGAGGTACGCACCACATGAGAGGGTATCATTTGGTATCCATACGAGGGTTCACCTTATTAGACATACGATGGTGTGGTCCATTGTACTTTTCTTTAGACGAAACGTTTTCCTTTAGTCTCTTCTCCTCCCACAGATGGTGGTTACTGGTTCCTTGGGCAACGCTGTTAGAGGTAAATATTATTAGGTGATTTTGTGTTCGATAATCCACATCCGAATACACCTTTTTTAGTGGTGTATATGGCAGCCTATTTGGAAGCGACTCTAGAAGATGAGTGGTGACCATCTAATTATTTCATCATTCCCAGTTTGGACTACGCGGCATTTTGGCATAGATTTCGTACTCCACCACATACGACTCCTATGGTACATGCTCCAACAGTCGATTTGATTGGCCCCTCAGCTATTAGACATGGTATTGTTCCCTGTCCCAACTAGACCCCACTCTGAGCACTCAGTTATACCCACCTCCACCTCCTTCACAGGTAGCAGACTATGGTTGGACAATGGTTTCTCCTACAGTTACAGCTGGTGATACATATGTCGATATTCCTCGCATACCAGTTACTCAGTACTCGGATTTAGTTACATTTCCATATGAGGATTTATTTCAGATGCAGCTAGGGTTGAGACATTTTATGTAAGACATGCATCGACGTAGCATTGATGATCTAACAGCTCGTATGAATAAGATTACCACCGCTGATGAGGAGCGCTACCGTCCTAGGGCTCGTACTGGTGTTGATTAGGACATAGCCAGTCTTGATGATATTGGTTTCGATGATTAACGATTTGACTATGCCCAAGAAGATATGTGGTTCTTGATGTTGAATTTTATCTTTATGATAGTGTTGTTTTTACATTACATGTTCTTCTAATATTATGTTGTTGACAGTTATCATGTTTCTGCTTAATTATTAGTACATGTATTAATGTTGAATATGTAGTTGATGATGGTTATCATCACATCTAGATCTCACTTTATTGATCCTATTTGTACATCACTGCTTACAATTAGTTTCCTGTACTACACCATAGACATCATCTAGCAACAGCATTGAGCCGTTGTAAATGAAGTTAGCAACGGCTTTAAGCTGCTGAGAAATTTGGAGTGCAAAAATTTTCGCAATGGTCATGAGCCGTTGTGAAACATGACTTTAGCTGTTGGGAAACATGACTTTGCAAAGGCTAAAGACCGTTGCAAATATTTGCTTCGCAACGACTAAAGTCTGTTGCTAAATTGGTGGAAAACAATTTTTTTTTAATACTGATTTTTGGATCTTTTCTAGCAGTTAAGGTTACCAAACAAACATTTGATGAGCATATCACAGCTGAAGCATTGACAAAACCGATTAATTCATGCTTTTTGTAGCATGGAAATCAAATGGCAGAAATATATTTTTAAAACATAAATCATGGTATGTGATCCAACAATGGCCCAAAACAAAATTACAAAATAGCTGCAGAGGTTATATAATTTCTTTGAAAAAAATTCTATTGGATTGCCCTGTCTCCGGATATAGAATCACAGTTTTGGCATCTACGTATATACAAGTACAAATTTGAAATACAAATTGAAGAAGAAAACGCTTACGTAGAATGTAGAAATGCAAATAGCATAGCATGGAAAAATGAATATGTGATCTCATCGTAGTACAGGTAAGAAATTACTTATTAAATAGGAAAGACTGCTCACCATAACCACTTGAAAAATAACTTGTTCACTACAAGAAAAATACCCTATTGCAACTAGCTATTTGCAACAGGCGACAAATGATAGTTGCAGTAAATGATATTTAGCAACAGACCTATTTTAGCAGTTGCAATAGATGAGATTTAGCAACAGGCCTATTCTTCCTATTGCAAAAAACATACTTTTAGCAATTGCTTTTCCCTTCCTGTTGTAAAAACATACTTTTAGCAACTGTACTTCTATAACAGTTGCAACAAACATATTTTTTGCAACTGCGCTTTGAAGACTGTTGCAAATAAATATCTTTAGCAACTGTTTTCGCCAGTTGCAGCAGTTGATTTTTTTTGCAACTGAAAAGGCTAGTTACGAAAAATATACTATTAAAAATAAGTATCAGGGATCATGGATAAATTTTAATAATTAATTTTAAATAGTTACTAGTAAATGATTAATTACTAGTAATTATACTATAATTAAGATTAATATTTAATAACTGTTAATTAATAATAAAATTTAAGTATTATAAAGTGATATTTATAACTGATAATTAAATAACAATAATAATTAACATTTAAAAATAATAAAATAAATAAATAGTTATTAAATAATAATACAAAACCAATGGATAATAATCCATACTTAATTTGAAATATGAATATGTTTAAATATTAATAAATAATTAAAAAATCAATAAATTCATAATAAATTAATAAACGATAATTATTTAATATTACTATTAAGGAGTAATTAATAATTAATGATAATTTCTTGTATGATTTAATATATAATATGTGTTCGATACAGGTATTTTTAAGAATTAATTAATAGTATAGTTATCATTAATAATTATAAAATAATAAATTATTACTAATTATAAAGTGATAATATTATTTTTATTTACTAATAATTTTCAATTATATTAAATATATATATTACTAATAATTCAATATTAAAATACAATTAAGAACTAGTTTCTATCTCTCATTATTTGTGTGCTTTGACCAAGCAGGAAAGACATTCAATTTGAAATTCAAATGCCTATCGTTAGATTACTTATTATTTGAAAAAATAAAATACAATATTTTCAAAAATTCATTTGAAATGATAGTCTATTGTTTTCCAAAAAAATTCAAATGCCTATGTTTAATAACTAAAGCTTAATTTCTATTTATTATATTTCTTTAGTAAATTTACTTTAATGATAGTTGCAAATATCTTGTTTTCCAACCTGTCCCCTACTCGTGTGGCTTCAAAACTTTGAATTTTTGGCTCCTGTATTTGAAATTTAGGCTTCAAAATCCAAAATCTGCACCAAATTATTCACGTGTATCGAGGGTGGCTTCGCTATCCTCAAAACTTAATCATACTTAGCATCTCGCTTGAAATTAAATCAAAAAACAAATTCGTTTCTGCTCTCTAAAATGTTCCGCCGCCACATCCTCTCTTCAACCCTAATTTTTGCCACCATCTTCTCCTCAGATTTGTTCTAACCATTCGCTTTATACATCATACTCCAAGCTTCCTTTCGAACCTTGCTATTGGGTCTTCCACTTCACTACCGCTTCTCTCCTACCCCACGCCTAATTTGCCTGTCCTTTTCCGTTCATTCGCCTCTCCTTTCACCTGTTCATTAGCACCAGTCGTATTAGGCTCCAAGCACTCTTCCTTTTGCGTCGTGTGATTATGTGCTTCGGGCATCTCGCGATTTGTACAGATTTGGGGTTGGTGTGGTTACTGGTTATGGATCCGATTGCAGGTCGAGGGATACACGAGATTGAAGTTCAGTTTATGGCGGTGAGTACGATTTGGGGTGAATAGTAATGCTGCTTGTTGGTTTTTTGATGATTCCAGTAGAAATTGCTGTTTTTTGTTATTTGTGGATGTGGAGCTTTGATATGGTATGAGAGGGCCGCTGATTTACTTGTTTATGATGATTCCATACTATTGTTCCCCTCGTCTACCAAGGTTTTTTTCCAGTAAAGGTTTTGAAGCTATATTCAAATTGTGTACAAATTTGATGAAGTTAAATACAACCCCAGGTAGAACTTCAATCAAATATAGTTCGATACTGGTCAAAAATTCGAATAAAATAGATACGGTACTTTCTAAAATGCAAACGATTTAGTATAAGTTGTATATTTTGTTTATTATTATTATTATTTTCTTAAGAAGGATACAAGTAATATACCGTGAAAATGACTGCAGTCTCAGCGCCAAATAGAAAATGACTGCTTCAGATGGCAATGATGTTAATTCACGTAGTTCGAGGAGGAGGAAGTCCAATGCAGTTATCATTTGGAGTGTGAAGTGAAACTAAGTTTGAAACCTCTTGAAAGGATTCCTTTGCACTCCATCTTCGACCATTATTGTTCCTTCAGACACAATAATCTCCATATCCCTGGTATCCTTCTTTAACACATTTGCTAGCCTTGCAATAGCTTCGGTTTCTCGTCTACCAAGGTATATTCTACTGATTTGCCTGTTTCTACTTCAATTGTAAGTGTTTTCTAATAAAGAATTTTTGTCATTCATTTTGTAACCTGTCAATATGTAGGCTAGTCATTTATTTTGTTCTATGATATATCATTCATTTAGTTGTAAGTGTTTTCTAATATGCTAACAAGTCTTTTTGTTATTATATGACTAAATAGTCTAAAGATATAGACAAATCCAAAACAAATGGACTAAATCAAGATAGTGTTCCACCCCATTCTAGCGGCACGTAGTCAGGGCCAATGTTCTTATTTCAATTTATTTTTCATTTCTAAGGATCTTGGTATCAATTTGATGTATGTGAATATAAAATTCCATATTGCAAAATTTTGCACTAGGACAGACAGTTGTATGTATGGATATATGTATGTTTGTATGAACGTGTTCATATTACTTGTCCTTCACTCATTCATTTTTTTAACCATAATCTTTACTTTTCTTTCACTCATTGGTCACTAATCTTTGCTCATATGCGTAATTACTGTTTTTATTGTATTTTTTCCATTTTGGTATTATAGATGGAGAAGAAGAGACTGAAAGAAGAGGAGAGGCTACTGTGTAATGGAAAATAGAAGAAATGAAAAGACTAATGTTACAAGCAATGTTATCCAGTACATAATGGCTGAACTACGTATAATTGTATATGATCTCCGTTAGTGTGAACTAGGACCTATAGAAATGTTTGGTGAACAATCTTTGTACTGTTAAAACTTTGTTAAATAAAATTTTTATTTGTTTATTTCATTCTGTGACATTCACTATTGCTGAAACGAATACATTTAATATGGAGTATCTGTAAGCTGTATTTTTTTTAGAGATATATAAATCTATTGCAACTGGCATATACTGTTGCAAAAGGATCTGTTGCAACAGCAAAAGCCTGTTGCGAAAAATTCTACCGCAACAAGCTATTGCAACAGGCGAAAATTGTTGCAAACTTTTTACAACTCTGGCTATACCAACAAGCGCGGGTCTGTTGCAATTGGTCTACTGCAACAGATATTGCATGTTGCGAAAAGTGTTTTTTGTTGTAGTGGTTTCAAAAAAGATGTAACATGTTCCCATTGTTTCTTGATATTCCCCAATCTGCAAATATAGAAAAAGGTTAAAGAGCGTTTCTCCAAACTGATAAATTTGGATTAATTTTTGGTAAGGTGTCCAGAAAAATTTGATAGCTAAGCCACTGTCTTGATTTAAGTAGTAATAGTAGCAGAAAGTAGACATCTCTTAATACGAAATTAATTTATGATGTGAATTTTTCGTTTGCATTTATATACGTTATTCCGAGAAAACATGTCATCGCATGATATTACAATTGTATCTAAATCTGGCGCACCTACTATAGTTTGAAATAGCTAAATGCGAACTAGCTTTCACTTGAGATAATAACTGTCCTAGAAGACCGGGTCAACGACTCAAATAATTTTGATAATGAAAATTGTAACTAATACAGTAAAATTTGAGCTTCATATCAATCTTTCATCCATGATTAGGTCATTTTAAGATTTGGAAAATAGTAACAATAACATAAATTAGTAAACTCACCAGCTTGAAACTGCCATCGATTTCTAGTACAGGATTCATTGTGCCAAGACCCTGCTAGAATTTGTAGCATTTTCAATGTCCAATGCGTAAATGATTCATATAGAGTAAGCGATGTGGCTTACGTCTAAAGCATGATATATAGAACAATAATACAGTTTAAGTTTGTAATATAAGTTATTACACAGAGAAAAAGAAAGAAACTGAAAAATGTATGTACAGTAAGTACCAAGTAAATGAGAAACATAACCAACCATAACCTTGCAGCATGTAAGCTCTAGAGTAAAAGTTAGCAAGCCTTAGTGTTCAACCAAAAATGAAATAAAATCCAATTTTCAAAAAGCTTATAAGTGAAAAACTTGCAGCTCGCTAGGTATAACACAGTTAATAAATCAATATGCATGCCTTCGCTACTGGGGAACTATTTGGCAGCTGCTTACACTACAAGAAACAGGCCAATTAGCGACGGCAAAATACTGTCGCCAGCCGTCGCAGACCCTCACCAGCCGTCGATAAATACCGTCACAAATAATGTGGACGCTAAGCAAATAGCGTCGAGCATGGCGACGGCTTTGGACACCATATTAGTGAGGGCTAGCGACGGCTAGCTTACCACGTGGACAAACGGTTATATTTCAAATATCCGACACAAGCCGTCACCATAAAGCCATCGCTAGCCGTCACAGCTCGTGGCAAATCTATACAAATATGCCGTCGCGAGCCGTCGCCATGCGTGGCAAAGCTGAGTCTTTGACCCTCGCCTGTCGTCGCCAGCCGTCGCAATATGAGACCAGAAAACCGTCACAAGCCGTCGCTAATCTGAAACATTTTTTTAAAATTTAAGCTGCTAACAAGCCATCAAACCACACCAGTTCAATCCGCAACTCATATACAACCAGTTTCACATTCTATCGCCTCAAAACATCACAAAACAAGTCCAAAATACCATCAAAACGTCCACATCAAACAAAACAAGTCCAAAATACCATCAAAACGTCCACATCAAACAAACCAAGTCCAAAATACCATCATCGTCTCCACAAAACATCACAAACATCTCAAGTTCATCACCAACAAGTAGCTTGTATTTACAAACCAAGTCCAAAAAAAAAGGGACAAGTACCTACCTACTCATCCTCGTCCTCCTCGTCCTCGTCCTCTTCGTCCTACTCATCATCGGCCATGGTAGCAGGCTCACTCGGCGGCATAACCCCATGCTGCTGAAGATATGCAGTAATTCGCGCATCCAACACGGTCTCAAGATGGTTCTTCTGAAAATCCTCTAAAGCTGCAACCTACTGTCAAAGCATGATGATCTCCTCCTCGCTCTGACGTCTCGTGTATGAGGCCTGAGTCCCCGGCATCTGTAATTATCATATTATATGCGTGTATGAGATAAATTAATATTTCAATGGTATTGCAATGTACATTAATGGTTTATACAATGATTGTAATAGACTTGTCGATATCAAATTCACACCAATTAATGAAACCAATTTGTAGTAATTATTCATGTTAGTAATTAATATGTGATAAATTAATATTTCAATGGTATTAATATGACATAAATTTAAAGTAATTATTAATGCCAGTAAGAGATAAATTAATATGTGATATTTGTTTACGTGAATTGAGTACCTAAGTGATATTAATTAATAACACTTGGATATGTTTAAATCCTTTAATAAAACGCTTCACCTCTATGTTTCCAAAGCCATAGCGTCTACCCCTGGTAGGTGGGTCGATGATTTTGTTCCAAATGCGATTGCACTCCTCCACGTCCGGCTCTTGACCTAATTGCGTCGCTCGAGCATCTAATAGCGTCTTGTATTTGTCCTGTGATAGCGGACAATTATGGAATACATTAAATATTCAATTTCAAAATAACAATGTGAAATACAAATTATTACAAATGCTAACCATCGTTTCACAGGCCTTAGGGTCCATCCACGTATATGTGGTGTTACCCTCCTCATCTGTCCGCTCGACGGCATGAGTCTGTGTAAACACCTAAGCAAGTGTAGGCTCCCGTTGCAGAGTCGACATCTGAAATGATACAATATATATTTGGAATTTACCAATACGATTTAAAAAGTTTAGAACTATTTTTAAATGTGATTTATCGTTCGTACCAATTCACGACGATGCTGGGAGTAGGAATTAGACCCGGCCCGATGCATAGCAGGATTTTTTAGCCTGTTTGCTCGGTTTCGCGCTGAAAGCTCCTGTATATTTAATTATATGATTAATTGATGGATATACAAAATAAAATTTTAAAATAAGCTTAATTAATTTACCCTCGCAGCTTCCGTGGCCCACAATTTCTGGAAATCGGCGTAGACCTCCTCGCTCATCCACTGAGGCCTCTTTTTCGCTACTTTTGCCTTGTATATATTTCTTGAATAATTTTTCCTCATCTTCTGGTTCCATGCACTCAGGAAAACATCCATATCTTCTTCGTTGACCCGTACAGCACACTGTAAATTAACAAACAAATTGCATTACATATTTTATATAATTTTGCAAATGAGAAATATATTTATACTTACAAGAACCTCCGCGAGGATGGCATTCCTAATCTGCATAGGAATATCGTCCCGGTGAGGCCATGCCTCTGTCCACCGAGCGAGATATGCATCTCTGGACACACGTAAAACAACCTCTCCTGGAATAATATCAAACCCCCTGCAGAAAGTACGATGTTAGCATTTAATAACTTTTGAATACTAAGCATTTACGAAATTAAAAACTTACCCTGCGGACTTGGGCACGAGCTCTACGACCGGACGTAAATCCGGTGTTGTACCGCTCGCACTTGCCTCTGAACTGTGGGTAGGTCGGCGTCTAAGAGGCATATCTGTGACAAACATATTATTTCGTGTAATAATAACTTATATATCATTATGCACATCCATTATCAAATAAAGTCATACAACATATATTATCAAATGCAACTACAAGACCCATTTACATAAAAGAAGAACCAGATAATAGATAACCGTAGTACATCATATAAGTTCATAACATAGCACATCATATAAAAAACATCATTGTACGTCTCATAGCTCACAACATAGCACATCATATAAAACATATCATTGTACATCGTATGTAAACAGCTAACGATACAAATAATATTCTTCTTCTTCATTTTCTGATTCAGTCTCGGTCTCATACTCTATATCGTAGTCTTCTATACTCTCAAATGCTTCTATTAATTCATTTGATTCATCGTTTAAAGACTCTAAATTGACATCATTAGCAATTATTATTTCATCGGTTTGATTTGCATCCGTTTGATATGCTGCATCGTCTGGAATAGCAATTCCTTCAAATGTAAATCTTGCCTTTGTTTTAGTTACAGCAGACCAATCTGCTTTATCTCTTTTTAAGGACGGATACGGAGCAAAGTAAACTTGTAATGCTTGCTTTGCCAATACAAAAGGATCATACTTGTAGTAATGTGATGTGTGCTTTATTTCTATAAGCTTATAATCTGTATGCACGTTGATTCCAGTACCAGGAACATTGCTGAATCAATTGCACTTGAATAGAACAACTTTTTCAACGGGTTGTACATAATATGTCAACTCTAAAATCTGTGTCAAGACGCCATAAAAGTCTTTTATATGCTCTTCAGGATCATCACTACCTTTGACAAATACACCACTGTTATATGTTAATCTGTCAGTACCTTGTTCTTTGGTGTTGAATTTAAATCCATTGACGAAGAATATTGGATAAGTCTTAACATTTCTTTTTGGTCCAAGCGCGAGATGTTGCAAACCCTCGTCATTGACGTAGTTTATTTGATCGTAAACGTACTTCGAGAACCATTTAGCAAAATTTGGTACCTAACAAACAGTGCAACTTCAGCACAATTTAGAAGAACATATGTGTGTGCTACATGTTAATCTCTATCATCTAACCATATTTCTACACATTTTCCAGAAGATCGTCCATATTGTTTAAAAACAAATAACATTGTCGGACAAAAATTGGTTTCCACGGTTTCACCATTACGAGGACCACTTACAAATGATAGGTTCACATGATCACTGAAGTAATGGGAAAAAAAGAACGAAGCTTCTTCTTCAAGATAAGATTTGCAAATCGAACCTTCAACTCGTGCTTTTTGTCGTACTTTTTTCTTCAGATGATTCAAATACCTAAAATAATATTAATTCAATTTATATGCACTAATGTCACTTTGAATTGTAAGCATAAAATTTACCTTTCAAAAGGATACATCCATCCATATTGCACTGGACCTCAAAGAATTGCTTCAGATGGAAGATGAATAGGTAAATGTTCCATTACATTAAAAAATCCTGGAGGGAAGATTTTCTCCAATTTGCAAATCAATATCGGAATTTCTACTTCAAGTTTACGAAGACCATCAATTTTTAACGTTGTCGAACAAAGCTGTTTATAGAATAAGCTTAACTCTGTTAAAACACCCTACACTTTTACAGGCAATAATTCTTTGAACACCACTGGTAATAAATATTCCATCATGATATGACAATCATGACTTTTCATCCCACTCAATTTATTGTTTTTATAGTCAACACATCTACGAAGATTAGAAGAAATCCCATCCGGACATTTCAGTCCCTCAACCCATTTCAATACAAGTTTTATTTGTTTGTTGTCTAATTCATATCACGCTTTGGGTTTTTTATTGTCATTGGGCTTCATATGAAATTCTGGACGTTTACAATATTCTTCTATGTCACGTCTCGAATATATATCGTCCTTTGTTTTTCCTTTGACATTCAAAACAGTATTAAACACGTTGTCAAATACATTTTTTTCATTGTGCATAATATCGATATTACGTTGAAGTTTGAGATCTTTCCAATAAGGTAGCTCCCAGAATATGCTTTGTTTACACTAAATATGAATGTCAGATTTACCCGGAATTTCTGTCTGTTCTCCATCCTCATGGATCTTGGGATAATCCTTTATAATATCGTATATTTCTTCACTTGTCCAAATTTTGGGTGCTTGCAGAGTCATTCCGCTATTAGCTTTAAAGTTTTTTTTATCTCTTCTAAAATTATGATTGGTATGCAGAAAACAACGGTGACAATCAAACCACGAATGCTTTCTTCCATACCGTAAGAAAAATGCTTGCGTTTCTTCCATGCATAAAGGACAAGATAGACGACCGGCCGTACTCCAACTTGAAAGCATCCCATATGCAAGAAAATCACTAATCGTCCATAACAAAGAAGCAAACAGACGAAAATTCTTTTTTTTGAAATGTCGTATGTTTCAACTCCTTCATCCCATAGTTTTTTCAACTCTTCGATCAATGGTTGTAGATAAACATCGATGCCTTGTTATGGATCATTAGGACTAGGAACAACAACAGTGAGAAACATATATGGAGTTTTCATACACATCCATGGAGGTTAATTATAAGGAGTAACAATAATAGGCCAAGATGAATATTTACTACCAAACTGAGAAAATGGTGAATACCCATCTGTGCATAAACCAAGTCTGACGTTACGGCTCTATGCGGAAAATACAGGATATGTCCTATCAAAATGTTTCCAAGTTTCTCCATCCGATGGATGTGTCAAAGTTCCGTCTTCTTGTGTTCGCACACTATGCCATCGCATATGACATGCAGTGATTGAGGATGCATATAACCGTTGTAGTCTAGGGATCATTGGTAAATAATGCATTCTCGTATACGGAACTTCCTTACCTTTCTTTTTTCTAGGTTTATACCTTTCGCCGCCACATCTTTTTTACAGTTTCTAAGATTAATATCATCTTTCCAATACAACATGCATCCTTTAACACAAGTATCTATTTTTTGGTACGGCAAACTGAAAGCCGACATTAGTATTTTCACTTTGTAATGACTATCGCACATCAGATTATCGGGTGGCATATGTCTTTTTGCAGCTTGTACAACCGATGTAAATGCAGCTTCTGTAAGGTTAAATTTTGATTTCATGGTGATGTACTCGGCGGTTACCGATAATTCAGTTCCACTTTCACAACCATTCCACAATGGCCGCTTAGTTGAAGCCAATAAATCATATATTTTTTTTGGCTTCCGTGTTCGGTTCCTCTTCAATATTTACGTCATCATCGTCAACCTGACCGATAGGGAAGATTGACCGTGCTGCATCTTCCACCATATCTTCTATTGGATTTGTCATAACTAATTCGACCTCCGACGCTACAGGATTTACTGTAGGCGCAACAAGTTCTCCATGACGATCCCATAAATAATAATTTGGCACAAAACCTGATTTGTACAAATGTACTTTAACGATGTCTGGTTTATGAAACCTCATCAGTTTACACTTACTACACGGACAACGAAGCTCCTCGTAATTTCGATTATTAGATACTGCAAATCTAACAAATTCATTTACACCATTATAGAAATCTTCTTTCACTGAGCCTTTCATTCCAATTCTAACGTCATACATCCAACTACGGTCAATGTAATAATTGGACATTTTTCCTGATTCAAAAATATATGTCCGTGATTTCGATAACACATACATATGTTGTTCAAAGAATTTATTCAATGCACGAATATTTTTAATGGTTCATACGTACAATAAAAGTGATGGTTTTAACATACGACAATTTATTTCAAGGTCTAGCTATTTTTAATAGCTCCTACACATGTTAAAAGTGATGGTTTTAACATACTAGAATTTATTTCAAGGTCTAGCTATTTTTAATAGCTCCTACACATGTTAAAAGTGATATTTTTAACATTTTAGAATTTTATCCAACACATGAACATTTTTACTAAGATATATATATTATAATGATAAGATTTTTATAACTAGAATATTTTTATAAAGCTATATAGATAATAATGAAAATATTTTTAGAAAGCTATATATATAATAAAGATGATGTTGTTATAATGAAAATATTTTTAGAAAGATATATATATATATATAATAAAGATGATATTTTTATTGTTCTAGCATTTTATCTAACATATGAACATTTTATATAAGCTATAAACAAAACAAAAAAACATATGTAAATATTTCAGGAAATTTCGGCAGCATAACGGCAGGGTAATTAAAACCGGCACCGTCCCGATGTACGGCTCCTCGCGCTACCTTAAAAAATCGCAGCTTTCGACAATGGGGAAATTTCAATAATCTAGTTCGTACGCAGAAGAATCCTGTCCTTAAACTAATCAATTTCAATTCATATCCTCACCCTACAATCTATTTTCACTCAATCACTCTGGAATAGGGTTGCCAAACCCATATTCAATCAATATTTCCATATCATGATCCTTTCATACCACTACAACCAATCATTCACAATCACATCCAATTTCATACCACTACAACCAATAATTCACAATCACATCCTTTCATATTTACTCCATTTAAAATAAATATCAATCGATTTTTATAAATTCAACATCAATAATTGATAATTATCTATAAAATAAGGGTTCATAAACACATACATATGCTCAAAATCAATTAGTAACCAACAATATTAGCTAATAAACAACTAAATCCACATTTTAGGGTTTCAATCATTACTAAATCAACTACATTAACTCAACAATCATCATATAATCATATAACATATGCATTTAAATCATTATTAACTAATTAATTGAACAAATAGGTTAGAAATTATACCGGGAGAGGAAGAAGCAGCTGATTGAGATGGGAGGAGAGGAGGCGGCGAAGAAGAGGTGGCGGTTGGCGTCGGCGGTGGAGAACTGGCGGGGGTTGGCGTCAGCGGTAGTGAATTGGCGGCGGCGGTGGTTCGAATTCTTTTTTTTTTCTCGATCGATAGCAGAATGGGGGAAAAGGTCCTGTAGCCTCGCGGTATATTTGTTTTTGGGCGACGGTTGACGACGGCTGGTGAGGGCCGCTTTTTTGGTCGTCACCAACCGTCGCCACACTCCGTCGCCAAACTCACCCTTTCTTGTAGTGTTACAAGTATGTACTTCAAAGTAATTTTGCCCACCTTTACTTTGTTCTTAAGATGGCGAAGTTTTATTTTCATGTATTATCAAGGGGTCAAAGGACTCTGTATTAGATATTGGCATATGCAACAATCATGATAGACCCAAATCAACAAGATAGGTCAGTTGAAGTGTGATTTTATTTTAGGCGCACACATGTACGCACACGTAAGTATATGGTAGTATGAACTAGTGTTGCTATTTCAACTTAAACTGAATTAATTTCTGGCCTCTTAATTGAACATACACAAGGTTCTCAGGTTCACAACGGGAGAGCTAATCCTCTATACCCAAAATTCTCTGTTTTCTTGTATCCAACCAATCATGATTCTTGGTTTCATCTTTTTGCAGTTAAGTTAATGAAGAAAAGAGGGGTTAATTGCAAAGAGGTGGAATTCGGAGAGTGGTGATTGGTTGGGTATAGAGGGACTAACAATTATAAGTACAAGTGATTTTATTTGTCACAACGGTATTACATCTCCACTGTTAAAAGAGAACTTTAGGCTGGTAAAGGTTTTTTTTGCTTCCTCAAATTTATCCATGGATATAGCTATAGAAAAAAGAAGTCCAAATCAGCATCACGTAGGGTCACCCCAGGAAAAAGAAGGGGGTGGATAAAATGATAGTAATATTTGATGATGGAATGCATCTGTAGGTAAACCATCAGTATGTCAACTATCAACAAAACAATTCACATTTACAGAAAGAACATATGGAGCATTTGGTGGTATGTCCGATATATAGCCCACAAACATCATCGAAATCCAATAGAATATGCTCTTCTTCAACCTTTGGTTCTTTGTCTTGCACGTTATTGGACTCTATTTCTAATGGTTCTTATCCAAAATCGAAATGTCCTGTAAATTAGAGCGATGTATATGTTTCTCAAATTTTGCTTTTGACTGTACAACACACACATACATATTTGATAAAGTCTATTTAAACACAAAAGTCACTCATGTCTGCATTTATACTCATACATGCACTGACATCATGCAAAACAACCCATATGAACTCTGTGCACAATGATATATACACATGCATACCACAAACTACTGTCATCAAAAAACGCAGCAGCAGTTTTTGCAAAAATATCATATTAACTAACCAAGTTGAACCCAAACAAAACCACAACAACTATTTATATATAATTTTGTAACTAAATGTTGAGTTTCGTCATTCCCTGCATACTTTCCGTTTGTATGCGGTTCACCGTGTCTTTTGGAGTCAACGGTCGAAGTCTTCCATGTCGGCGTCCCGATTGAACATCACATTGCCTCCCATCGAGCATATAATTTGGTATTGGCAAGCACTTATTGTAACAAAAGGAATCTACATTGTTACATGCCACCAATACCATATATATACCACGATCTTTTTTAATATCTTGCGATGTGAGACAATTCTTCTATTCAATCAACGCACTCACTCCATTTCAATGCGAGTCACACCTAACAATCTCTACCTTAGCGAGCGTTGCTCAAGTCACCTTAGAGTTACACCTTGAGTGATCTTCACAGTTGGCTAGGCTGTTACCCCGAGTTTTCATAAGCAGTGGCGTCAGGCTGCTTTTACCATTGTATCTCCACCTTGACGAGCGTCTCATGCTCAAGCCCCTTTGCAGTCATGCTTATGCTACACATACCGGTCCCCTCGAACCATGAAGCTCTGATACCATATTGAGTTTTGGCATTTCCTGCGTACCGTACGCGTTTTCAAATAATTATAAAGTTTAGTGTTTTCAAATTATTTTTAAGATTTAACTTTCAAATATAAATTTTTCAATGTGAGCCACACCTAACATTAAACATCATGTATTTTTCAGAAATGAGGGGAAAACATGTTGAAAATAAAATACCTCCGCGCGCGACTCACGCCTAACCCAGCCCTTCAAACAATTGTAAAGTTTAGTGTTTTCAAATTATTTTTAAGATTTAACTTTCAAATATAAAAAATTTCAAACCAGGATGTTATTTATTAATATGGTATTATCTTACGTACTTTATTTCAGGCCTATAGCACGGTTCATCCTTGACTTGTGTTGAAGACGAAGCTCCATTTGAAGAAACTGATGTTTCCTTAAGGAAAGCAACAATTTTAAAAGAATGATTTGCAGCTAATTAAAGCCAGGTTTGGAATAATCATATGCAAAATAGAAAAACAAAAAGCCATATCTTGTCAGAAATATAATAATAGCAGTGTTGTTTTGAACGCTTACATTGCAGCATGCACCTTGCACCATAGCAATTCTGGAATCTACAACACCAATTATCTAAAAGCCAAGTGTTGTACAATTGTACACATAATAATATTATTGTATGTAAAAATCATACTAATATATCAATGACATAACACGTAATTACCTTAAAAAGACGGGATACTGATCAGTGAAGACTGAAACAGTAACCTGTTGTGCGCTAAAGCCAACAGGCACAGACCGTCTTCATTTGCTAATATATCAATGACATTTTCATGAGCAGAAACAACCATGAGAGATCCCTATTTGTTAAAACATACAACTATACATGCCAAATAAATATGTTGTACATACGTTTAAATAGATATTAGTGGGATAGTCTTCTTTTTCTTACCTCTACCCTTATTCTTCAAAGAAATGTTTACTGATGGTTCATTATCATCTGCATCTTCCCAAAACTTACCAGTAAGCTTAGATGTAGATGCCAAGCCACACTGAGATGAAATGCAAGACGGAGGAGGTGGAGGCTGAACAATATGAGCAGGAAGACTTAAATGAGAATAAGGAGAAGTAGACAAACCTGAACCAGAAGGAGGCTTCGATTTAGCATAGACAGCGGGTAAACTGGCACTGAAAGATGAAGAATAAGACATGGTTGAAGTAATAGACGAACTAGATGCAGAGCTAACAGTAGAAAATTAACTGCAGATGAAGTATTAGCAGTTATAGCATCGGAATTAGGACCAGAACTAGCAAAAATATTTACACTAGCAGAAGAGATAACTGATGAAGAACTTGAACAAGCAGAAGTTAAAACTGATGTAGAAGTGGATACACATGATACACTAGAAGAACCAGAAATACCACATGAAGAATTATCTGTAGCCTTTTGCACACTAACACTATTATCGTTATTATCATCGAATAAATTTCCTATTAGAAATTCATTATCCTGATTAAAAGCTCTATCCTTCCCAAGATTATGCAATCATCTGGTTTTCCATTAAAACTTGGATTTCCGCCTTCATTACCCATTTCATCTCGAGCTAAAACTTCATTATCAACTTCCTTATCACCCCCAATATTTACCTCCTCACAAGTGTCCAAATTAACAAAAGGATTTACATCTTCATTACTTACTTAGGCTGCATTATCTACATGACCTTTACTACTACCATTATTTTTCATTCTCCAATATTGCTTCTTCTTTGAATTGACAGTATTCCATTTATACTCATTGAAATTATCATGTGCTTTTTGTTTAAAACTACTTGTAGATCGATGAGGATCTGTATACTTGTTCTCCTTTCCTGTATCACACTGATCTCCTGCATCTACATGCTGTTTATTATAAAATTCACAAGATAATGTGTCATGGCCAAAAACTTTACACACTGTACAGATTTTCGGCTTCCAAACATAAGAGAGCTTGACTGCTGGGCAATTAGTTCCTAAATCAGCAATAGGTATAGAATCGGGTAAGTCAAAATATGGTGTGATCTCCACCAATGCTTTGGCATTCCTAAATCTATTCATCCTTTCCGTACTATTATCAAAACAAATCAGCCTTCCTATATGACACACTAGCCAATTAATACCAATAAGGGTCCATAGAAGAGTAGGAATTCTGTAAAATTGAATCCACACCGGGACCTTCGTTATTTGAGATTGAGCATTACCAATCATAGGATCCCACTTAGTTAGAATGAACATTTGACCACGAATGAAAATCGGATCAGATGAAGAATTCTATCCTTCTCAAAATCATTAGAAAAATTGAAATAGAAAAATATGCCATCAAAAAAATATCCACTTCTCCTTGCAATTTCCAATAACGCCTCAAATAATTTGCTACAGCAAGGTAATTCAAAGTGTCATCTAAGAAAAATCCGACTAAGTAATTACTCCAATACTGCATACCTGCTTTCTTGACCAGATCTGGAATAGAACTCCGAGATCCATCCCTAGGAATATCGAAGTGTTGAGGCACAAAGACACCAGCATTCCTAGGCAAAGAATTAAAGAGAGACGCATAATCTTGCTTCGTAAAAGCAGAGAATGATGCATTAGAAGATTGGGGAAATTGCAAAGGAAATCCAGATCTGGGAACTCTAGCACTTGCAACAGTAGGGTTTGTAGTAGAGTTAACATGAGGAGGAGGAGGAGGAGGATCGGAGGGATTGAGAGGAGGAGGACGGGATGGAAGAGGAGGAAAAGAGGAATCAAAGGCCGAGGAAGAAGAAGATTTCGCGCAGTCACCATTTTTCAATTTACCCTTGTATTTTTATGTGTGTTTCTACATGCATGCATAATTTTGTTTATGATTTATCTGCATATAAGAAACTAACATACCCTTTGCCCACCATCTGCATCAACTGTTGTCAACAGGTTCACAGAATCTATATCCCAAATTTTTATAACAATTTCATCGCTAGCAGCCAAAAATCTTGTAGTGGTATCAGATTGAAAAACTTTTAATGATCTTTTATGGAATCTGTTATATGTTCTTGTCACAGTTCCTTCACATCCATTCCACTCCACAAGATATAAACGACCTTCTTTGCTTGTTCCATAGGAAAATAGCCTAAATTCGAAGATATGATTGTTATCATGGTAGAAATTAATATGAATCAAGAACATAGGCATGAAAAAGATGCCATACATATTTGAAAATTTAGTAAATAATAATC
Source organism: Allium sativum (assembly GCA_030737875.1). Lineage (NCBI taxonomy): Eukaryota > Viridiplantae > Streptophyta > Magnoliopsida > Asparagales > Amaryllidaceae > Allium > Allium sativum. The sequence goes on from CM060918.1 coordinate 107,443,864, forward strand.
CAAAGTGTGTATCATTAGTCATCCATTCTAACTTGCAGAAAATTCATATGTAATATCCACATTAATAGCCTAACTTGTAGTTACAAAAGATAATCTTTCAAATCAAAAACAGTTTTAATGAAACAGAATTTAAAGGGTTATTGCCAAACAATACACGAACATGTATCCTATCTAGAACTCCAGAAATAACCTGACCAAGTTGTGTGATATACAACGATGCCCAATATAAGAACATGTTTACTAAAAATTTGTCCAAAAAAGCTCATAAATAAATTAAAAAATTGTTTTGATTCACAAGGAACTATATGTTGCTTCTCCAAATAATTAAATAAAGTACTCGAAAGCAAAGGCAGTTGTTAACGAACATTTACCTAGAAAGTGACAGGATCTAAATAGTGGTGCAAATTGTGCACTCACAATATATCACATGCAAGATCAAATTACCAGCAAAAGAAAATACTGAATGATGTAAAACTTGAAGACTGCCGCAACACCAAAGGACAGTCAAGACAACAATGTAACAACAGCAAAATAAATATATGCAGAAAGAATAAATCAAGCAAGCAAGTCACATAAGATTTTACGTGGAAAACCCCTTAGATGTAAAGGGTAAAAACCACAGGACTGTTACGGAATCCACCCTCTTCTTCTCTTATTAATAAACTGCGGGAAAAAGAACCCAAATACGGTTTACAAAGATTCACAACCCATCAACAGTTTCTAAAGCAAAAAGAGAGATGAAAAACAGAGTATAAAGTTATGAAAAACTACTCTGTTAATAGCACTTCTGGTATGCCAGAAAAAACAGCCCAAACTGTGCTTCAAAAGGAGGAGGATCTGATAGTCTTGAAAAAAGATGAAGCCATGAATTCAAGAGCTTCTGCTAAACCGAGCCAGATCCAGAACTCCTGTGCCATAAACAGGTCATGTTCTCTCATATTATGTGCATGCCTTTGTTATATTTTATATTGCTTCTGCCAAAAGAAATACTTCTCAACCTAACCAAAAACACAAAAAATGTGCGCAGCAGTTTTTGTCCCTCATAAAAGGCAAAACAAAAAAATGGAAGGAAAAATGACCACATAAATGAAAACAAATATTATCAGTTTTCAACTAAAGCCCATAAAACAACATACACATGTCTAGTAGCATATATTGCTACTTGCATGGGCTGGACTATCCAACAATCTCCCCCTCCAGCCCAACATGGGGAAGATTTGCATGCATCCTGTCACTTGAAACTCATTCCCACAAGCTTGCTACAAACGTCAAACTTGTTTCCAAGAACCATTTTAGTTAACATATCTTCACCATTCTTGTTTGCATGAGCTTTCTTTAACTTCAGCATATTTTCTTCAATAACATTCCTCAGCCAATGATAACGAACATCGATATGCTTGGTGCGAGCATGATACATGGAATTCTTGCTCAAATCCATAGCACTCTGACTATCATAGAATACTACATATTCTTCTTGCTGCAAACCCAACTCTTGAAGAAATCTCCTCAGCCAAAGCATCTCTTTACTTGCTTCCACAACTGCTCTATACTCGGCCTCGGTTGTAGATAAAGTCAAACACTTCCGTAACTTGGATTGCCATGAAATAGCTTCCCCTGAAAATGTGAATGCTTAACCGATGGTAGATTTTCTGCTGTCAAGATCTCCAGCCATGTCCACATCTGTATACCCTTCAAGAACATGTTTGCCACCTACATAACATAAGCAGAGCTTAGAAGTGCCATGAAAATATCTGAAAATCCACTTCACTGCGTCCCGGTGAGTCTTACCAGGATTGGATAAATATCTACTCAGCATACCAACAGAACATGCAATATCCGGCCTCGTGAAAATCGCGGCATACATCAAAGAACCAACAACAGATGAATAAGGAATAGAAGACATACTTGCTTTCTCCTTCTCTATTTTGACCATCTCTCTTATTTAGCTTAAAATGAGATGTAAGTGGTGTACTAACAGGCTTTGCATGCTTCATATTGAACTTTTCAAGCACACGTTCAATATATTTTTCTTGAGATAGCTACAACTTTCTAGCTTTCCTATCACAAGCAATCTCTATGCCTAAGATTTGCCTTGCTGAACCTAAATCTTTCATGTCAAAAGACTTGGATAGATCTTTCTTCAATTTGCTAATCATCTCTAGATCTTGTCTGACTATCAACATATCACCTACATATAAAAGAAGAACAATGAAGTTGTCACCAGGGAACTTTCTTAAAAACACACAAGGATCTGCAAAAGTCCGCATATAGCCAATGCTAGTCATAAACGAATCAAATTTGCGATACCACTGCATTGGTGCTTGTTTAAGTCTATAAAGACTCTTCTTCAACTTGCATACAAGTTTCTCTTTCCCCTTTTCTTCAAATCCTTCCGATTGCTCCGTGTAGATATCTTCATGCAAATCACCATGTAGAAATGCAATTTTTACATCAAGTTGTTCCAACTTAAGATCATGACTTGCAGCTGACCCAAGAATAGTTCTTATAGAGGACATCTTGACCACAGGCAAAAAAATCTCATCAAAATCAATGCCCTTTTTCTGGTTGCAACGTTTAACAACCAGTCCAGCTTTTCTCTTTACAATCTTCTCACCATCTTTCTTGTTTTTGAAAAACCATCTGTTTTTCAAGACTTTCTTGCCTTTAGGGAGGTTCACCAACTCATAAGTATGATGCTTATTCAAAGAATCCATCTCTTCTTTCATAGCTTCAAGCCAAAGATTCTTGTCTTCACTGGACAACACTTTTTGGAAACTCTTGGGTTCACCATCAGCAGTAACTAAGATTAATCTGTGCCTGGATATCTAGAAGATGGTTTACGTTCTCTAGTTGATCTTCTAACTTGAACATCATCCACTGGTGGCGTAGTTTGCTCCCCCCTGCTCAAAAGCCTCTTCATCATCCGGTTGAGCATCATTAGGAGCATCATTAAAATGTGGTACATCATCATTGTCAGGTTGTACCTCTTCAACATCTTCATGTGTTGCATGAAGCTCATCATGTGTTGGCTACTCAATAGAAATAGAAGTAGGACCCGAAAATACATTAGCAGTATCAATAAAAGAATTTGAGCTAGTATGATACCTTGCACTCAAAAGATTTGCACCTTTTTCATGCTTAAAAAACACTACATCTTTGCTTCTTACTACCTTTTTATTTTTGGGATGATGAAGCCTAAACACATACTCTTCATCACCATAGCCAACAAACGCACACGAAGTGGTATTGGAATCCAGCTTTGATCTTTTGGAACATGCATGTATGCTTTACAACCAAAGACTCTAAGATGTGAATATGTAGGATCACTACCCTTCCATGCTCTCTCCGGTATGTCAAGACCCAATGGAATATATGGAGAATGATTAATCAAATAAACTACAGTATTCACCATCTCTTCCCAAAACGACTTTGATAGACTGTATATCTTCAACATACATCTTACCTTCTCTACAATGGATCTGTACATCCTCTCGGCTACACCGTTATGTTGTGGAGTGCCTGAAACTGTCTTTACATGTCGGATACCATGTTGTGAACAATAGTTTTTGAACTTATGTGAGGTATACTCACCACCATTGTCAGAACGAAGACACTTCAGTTTTCTTTCTGTCTCTTTTTCCACCATAACATGAAATTTCTGGAAAGTTTCAAACACTTGGATTTTGGCTTTCAATATGTAAATCCAAGTTTTTCTGGTAGCATCATCAATGAAAGTGACAAAATATTTGTTTCCACCATTAGATTCCACCTCAATAGGACCACAAACATCAGAATGTACAAGCTCTAACTTAACTTGCTTTCTTATTGGCTTTTTGGCAAAAGAAGCTCTATGTTGTTTTCCTGCTAAGCAATGATCACAGGGGTCAAGAGAAATTGAAATATTAGCAGGAATTAAAGATTTACCTGCTAGACATTTTGAACCCTTTTCACTCATATGTCCCATTCTTTGGTGCGACAAATTAAGTGAATCTTTTTCTTCAACTGCATTTAGCTCACCATAACATACAGTCAAGTATTTTTGTACGAAGAGCAACACAACTCTCCTCGAGCAACTATCATAGATCCCTTGGATAATTTCCACTTACCATCTTCGAAGGTGTGTTGAAAACCTTCTTGATCAAGAACATACGCAGACAACAAATTAAGCGTAGATCCGGAATGTGGCGCACACCTTTCAATATGAGTATGCATCCAACATTGGTCTTCACATGAATATCACCTAACCCAATAATACTTGCTGAGATTTGGTTACCCATTTTAACACTACCAAAGTTACCAGCTTGGTATTTCATGAAGTACTCCTTCTTAGGATCATAATGATATGAAGCATCTGTATCTACAAGCCACTCAGAGTCTATACTATTAACATGATGACATTCACTAGTTGCACAAATTAAAGTGACATCATCATCACTCTTAGAAGCTATTGCTGCAGTATTTTTATCATCGCCTTCTTTCGGAAAATCATTCTTCTTTTTGTGTTCTCTTTTCCAACGAAAACAATATTTTTTAATGTGTCCAAGCTTCTTATAGTAGTTGCAAATAATTGGATTTTTCCAATCACTAGACTTTGATCTACATCTAGAGTTATCACGGCCCTTGGGTCCTTTACTTTTGCTTCTTCCTCTATTTTCAGCAACAAGAGCTTGTGAATTTTCAACTCCCATCTCCTTTCTTCTAATTTCTTCATTACATGCTTTCTTTGATTACATCCAAGGATGGCACGCCATCCGGAGCAGAGTTGCTAATAGTCACAACCAATGTTACCCAATTATCTGACAAAGAACTCAATAAGAACAAAGATTGCAACTCATCGCCAAAGCTAATCTTCATAGTTGTCAACTTGTTAATAATATCTTGGAAGTCACTAAGATGTTTAGAAACTGACTTTCCAGCTTTTAGTTTCATAATCAATGAAGCTTTATCATTGGTTGTTTTCCGCTCATAAAGACCTTCCAATTTCTTCCATAAATCGTATGGATCTAATTCTTGTAACACGTGGTTGAAAATACTGATGTCAACCCATTGCCAGATTGTCCCTAAAAGTTTTTCTTTTCAACTTTACCCATTCATTCTCTTCCATTTTATCCGGTTATATTGTTTAGATATACTACCATCGAAATTACTGACTGTTTCTATTGGAACTCGTAAATCCTTACAATATAAGAAGTCTTCCATCATTGATCTCCAGATTGAATAGTTTGCTGATGTTAACTCAACCATTGAGTTTTTGTTACTCAACTCCATAATGTGATACTTTAAGCACTTGCTCTGATACCACTTTGACAGGATCTAATCGTGGTGCAAATTCTGCACTCACAATATATCACATGCAAGATCAAGTTACCAGCAAAGGAAAAAACTGAATGATGTAAAATTTGAAGACTGCCGCAACACCAAAAGACAACCAAGATAGCAATGTAACAACAACAAAATAAATATATGCTGAAAGAATAAAACAACAAGCAAGCAAGCAAGTCACACAAGATTTTATACGTGGAAAACCCCTTCGATGTGAAGGTTAAAAACCATGGGACTGTTAAGGAGTCCCCCTCTTCTTCTCTTATTGATAAATTGCGGGAAAAAAAACCCAAATATGGTTTACAAAGATTCACAACCCATCAACGGTTTCTAAAGCAACAAGAGATGAAAAACAGAGTATAAAGGTATGAAGAACTACTCTGTTAACAACGCTTCCGGTATGCCAGAAAAAATAGCCAAAACTGAGCTTCAAAAGGAGGAGGATCTGATAGTCTTGCAAAAGGATGAAACCATGAATTCAAGAGCTGCTGCTAAACCGAGCCAGATCCGAACTCCCTGTGCCATAAACAAGTCATGTTCTCTCATATTATGTGCATGCCTTTGTTGTTTTATATTTTGTATTGCTTCTGCCAAAAGAAATACTTCTTTACCTAACCAAAAACATAAAAAATGTGCGCAGCAGTTTTTGTCCCTCATAAAAGACAAAACAAACCAATGGAAAGAATAATGGCCACATACATGAAAACTGAATATTATCAGTTTTCAACTAAAGCCCACAAAACAACATATACATGTCCAGTAGCATATGTTGCTACTTGCGTGGGCTGGACTACCCAACAGAAAGTTGCCTAAAAGTTGAAAACAAAAAGGTCAAATTGACATATAAGAAACTTGTCAACAACAATTTCTTACTTCCCAAAATAACTAAATAAATAAATTGCCTACAAAAAAATTTGTAGGCCAAAAGAAAGGAGAAGAAGAAGTTTAACAGTGATAGATGGGTTAAATACGTGGTCATAAGTATGCTACGATGAGTATATGACGCAACTTGTATGGTGTAGTGCTTTATTCTTCCAAACCTTAAACATAAACTGACACGGGAAGATGTTCGCCATTAACTGGACTTCTTCTGAGTTACTTATAATCGTGGAATCTTATATTGACGTTGATCAAAGAGATGATATTATGCTGCAAAATGTTGGGGGTTTAAGCCATGAAATGTTTTGGAACATGATTAAAGAAGCTTACAACAACTATCCCGATTGCCCGGCTGCTAGGTTTCGGTTAGAGTTCCACAAAACATATAGCGCCTTTGCAAATGCTTGTTATCGTGACCACGAGATTATCAAGCTTGTACAAGATGAGGATGTTTTAAAGCAAATCGTGCCACTTTTGATTCCCGTAACATATCGGAACACAGAACGGAATTCACCAGTCATGAAGCTTATGAACATCATTACAGTTGGCCTACACGCTATGAATGTAATTAAAGCTATATGGTGTGCTTTTGTATTTCTGTACCAATTTACTGGTATGGTGTGCTTTTGTTATTCTGTACCAATTTACTGATATCGGCTGTTTATGTGATATGCATATTTATTTCGTGTTGTTACGAACATTGTTTGTTGTATTACTAGTTTGATGTATTTTTTTGTCATGAATTTTCTGTTTGTATGGGAACATGTTTGGTATATTTTCTTGTTCTAAACATTCTGTTCATATATAGTATTATGTTTAGGTTAATGAACTACCATACCGTGTTTTTTTTTAAAATTCATTTTGACATATATCGCGATCAAAATGATAAAACCTTGATTTTCTCTTTATACTAATACCTTATTATAATAAATCTGGTAGGTTCATGTTTCATGGAATTCTGTTCCTATAGGATTCAATATATTAGCTTGAAGTTCGAACTCAGAATTTACAAAGTATCGCTACGCGATGAGCTTGAATAAACTAAATATAAATATTTCTTTTGATCTTGGTTACACTTCATAACTAGTAATGCACTTCCATATAATTCATATTAAATTTGGATTCCAAAATGTCATGGCTACAAAACTAAAGGAGTTAGACAACTCATTTCCTCCCTTAGTCCAATGAGAATCTTTACTACATCTTTTCTTATGTATTGCTAGCATCAAATCTTTATTATTGTGCAGTGTTTAGTCATTTTTGCTTCTTTTATATGGTGTAGTGTGTATAGTTAATAGCGTGTAGTCTGTACACAACATTGTATTGTCAATGTCGTGGACTCGATCAACATTTCACTTTAAAATGGTAGCATACTGTAAAGTCGTTAGCAGTTTAATATTTCAACTACAAACGCAAGAATATTATAAAAAAAATGAAATTTGTGAACTGAATAAATATGGATAATTGGGAAATAGCCGTTGATCTATTGGTGGAGCATGCTAAATAATGGGAAGCTAAATCTGGAAATGTTCCTGAAAATCAGTTTAAAACGATTCATACCAGCGATTCCCATGTTGGTGATTATAATTTGGAAAGCAATGCGTGGATAAAATCATATTACCAATTGATAGGAAGACGTATAAGTAACGACTATGGATTCATCCACCCTTCCTGGCCTATATGTCATTGTGGGTATATGTGTGTGAAATTTGTGGCTACAAATAAAAGAAATGCTGGTTGTCGTTATTACGGCTGTCCAGAGTACCAAGCTCAACTCTGGAATTTAAATGGTGTTCTGTGCTGTTAATATGTAGAGTGCGTTGATGATGAGATTGCCCTAAGAGGAATTCAGTATGCCCGTGAGATGTAAGGTAAAGTTCGTACATTGGAAGCCGAAGTGAGAATATTGAAAGAAGAAAAAATCAATCGCTTATAACTCAAAAATAGCACCCTGCTTGGTATCAGAACGGACTACAACAATGCATTGCTAGTCTGATGCATTACACTTATTGTACTTCGTATTTCTTGTTTTTACTTTGTGTTTGTTTTCTTTGTTGTGTTGATGTAATGGTAGTTCTTATTTATTTTTCATACTTCATGTTTGTTGGGTTACTTGTTTAATGCATTTTCTTGTGCTAAATATCCCGTTCATATATAATGTTAGGTTAAGGTTAATGAACTGCCATACCGCGATTTAAAAAAATCATTTTGACATATATCACTATCAAAACAATGAAATCTAGAATTTCTCTTTTATACTGATACTTTATTATAATAGATCTTTTAGAATCTTGTTTCATTGAATTCTAATCTGTACTTGATTCAATATATTAGTTTGAAGTTCGAACTGGAAATTAATGAACTGCCGCTAAGCGATGAGCTCGAATTAACTAAATATAAATATTTCTTTAAATCTACACTTAATAATTATTAATGCAATCCCATATAATTTAAATTAAACTTGGATACCAAAACATCCTGACTACAAAATTAAAGTAGTTAGATAACGGGTCATACCCTAGCTAATTGCGAATCTTTACTATTAACGTATTGTTGATCCAATGTACTAATGTGCAGTGTTTAGTCATTTATCCGTACTGTCGACACTGAATTTTCAGTACGTCAAATCTTTACTATTGTGTAGTGTGTAGTCATTTTAACAGCTTCAATAGCGTGTAGTGTGTTCTCATTTCCATTATTACAGTTGTCTCCTCAGCTAACATTTTTACGTATATAAATATGAACTAGAAAGAAATATATATTCCACACAATTATGTACGTAGTTAATCTCCCATTTCGTTAACGACTCTACGTAGATACATACAACAATGTCATCATGGCCCTCATTTGTTGATTTTAACTGGTGGCCAATGGCCAGACCTTCTGATAACCCACAAACTGACCAAGATTGGCTTATCGAGTATCAAGAGCGACACCACGAAGATGTACGTTATGAGTTCACAAATCTTGATCAACTACGACTCCAAGGGAATGTAGATCCTCTGTACGAACAAGAGTTTGATCTAGTTTTGGTTGCTCATCCTCCAATTCAGTAAGTGACAGAACAATTTTCAATTGTTCAACCTTTACACGAACAAGAGGTGAACCGAGCTGCAATTGTTTCACCTCCATATGATCAAGAGGTTGACTCGTATCCTACATGTTGCAATTGGGGATATGTGGTGGAGGTTGTGGTTAGGGCTGATGGAGAGAATATTGGCCGTAGAATCCAGTTTTGTCCATTTAGGCCGAACGGTTGTGAATATTCTCAATAGGTTGATGATTGTTTATGTGCATGGGAATTTCTTATGCAAATGAGTTGGAACAGGAGATAAGGCATCTTAGGAATGCTATAGAAGAACTACAGCTTCAACGTAACGTGTAGTTTATTTATTTCGTACTCTTATCGGTTTAGATGTTGTTATCAATGAACTATGAATGTTGTTCTTTTATGTTATTCGAGTTATCGTTTTGTCAACATCAATAGTACATGGAAGACTACCAAATGTGGGTACATTGTATCTCTGTGATAACGCTTTTCTCAGTAAAACATAGCTATACTATTAAACAGAAGCATGTTGTCAACATCAATAGTATGTGGAAGACAGCCTAACATGGGTACAGTGTATCGCTATGATAATCCTTTCCTTAGTAAAACATGGCAACAATACTAAACAGCAACTTGTCGTCAACATCAATTGTACATGGAAGATAACCAAACATGGTGTATCTCTGTGATACTCCTTTTCTCGGTAAAACATGGCTATAGCATTAAATAGTAGCGTGTTGTCAACATCAATAGTACGTGAAAGACAACCTAATGTGGGTACAGTATATCTCTGTGACACTCCTTTTCTCTGTAAAACATGGCTACAATATTAAACATCTGCGTGTTGTCAACATCAATAGTACGTGGAAGACAACCTAATGTGGGTAAAGTGTATCTATATGATACTCCTTTTCTCGGTAAAACATGGTTATAGTATTAAACAACAGTGTGTTGTAAACGTTAATAGTACATGGAAGACAATCTAACGTGTCAGCATCGATTAATCAATCGGGGCAAAAAATGCATTATGGATAGAGTTAATTTGACCAAGCATATAATTCAATGAAAATTTATTATAAATACATAAAAAGACATATTTCTTCTTCACTATCATCTACACACCACTCTGAAATGAATAAATTAAAAAGGTTATGGTGTTACTCCTCATTATCTTCATCCTCTTCGGATGAGTTCATTCAAACTTAAATAGAGCAACAAAGAGTAATTTTGCATCAAATGCTGGATTTAATGTCTACTGAAAAATAAGAAAGCAATCGTTCGACCCAAAGGGAAGTGTATTTGGAAGGCAGGATCTGCGATACGGATGAAATTACGTTGCCAGTCACAACCAACTTTTTCAAGACTACCTTTTCGAAAAATTTATGCATGGGGAAGTTGAATTTAGATGGAGTTTTCGCATGTCCAAGTACGTCTTTAATAGAGTTCTCGGCAAATTGGAAGAAACTAACGTTTTTAAAACATAGAGTTAGATGGCTTTTTCCACTTCAGAAAGCAATGGCTGCGCTTCGTATGTTATCTTACGGTACGTTTGGAGATTCAGTAGATGACAAAATAAGGATAGGGGACTCCGCGGGAACCTTGAGCATGAAAGAATTTTGCAAAACCTTGTTATGAAATTTGGTGTGGAATATCTTTGATCCCCAATGCCTTGTGATATTAAACGATTACTGGCAACGAGAGAACAATGTGGGTTTCCAGGTACGCTAGGTAGCTTAGACTATATGCATTGGAGGTGGAAAATTTGTCTGATTGCATTATCGGGTCAAAAACTTTGAACAACACAAAAAGGCTACCCTCATAATTGAAGTTGTTGCATCATTTGATCTGTATATTTGGCATGTTTTTTTGGAGCACCAGGCTCTCTAAATGATATAAATGTTTTGTGACTGTCTTATTTATTCATCGACTTACGCAATGACGTAGCACCTACATGCAACTACAAAATTTGAGGCATGGATTATATTACAGGTTATTACTTGGTGGATGGCATTTATCCCAAATGGAAGACTCCTGTTCAAGCTTATAAAAGGCCTAATAATGCAAAAGAGGCAATGTTCAAGAAATAGCAAGAAAATTTGAGAAAATATTAAGAATGAGCTTTTGGAGTGCTTAAAGGACTATTTCATATATTAAGGAAGGAGGTACACCATAACGACCCAGCAGTGTTTTCGGACATCATGTATTGTTGTAAAATTTTACATAATATGATGGTCACAAAGAAGAACGTGGTGGATATGAGCTGCAATTTCGAAAATATCCTGACATTGCTGTTGCATTTCAAAAAAAAAACCATACAAAGACCCTAGTACATTTTCCCAGTACATGCAGCGAACTGGAGATATTCGAGACCCACAAGCTTATCTCGACCTTAGAGAAAATCTAATGGAGCATTACTGGGAACATGTAGGAACTCAATCGTAAACTAGACATTTTAGTTTATTTCTTATTTCAGTTTTAGAGTTGCTATTATTTTTCTATTGAACTAGGATGTTGATGAAATTATTATATATGTTGTTTGTTTGTTTGTTTATTGAATATCATTTGAATCAAGCAGGGGTTGAATGTGTGTACGTACTTATAAGAACAACGAGTTATTATAAACACTTTACAAATACAACCACTAATAATTAACAGATATATGTGCTGATTGTGAAATACATAGTACAAATAAAATTCCATACAAACAGAAGCAGTAATACGCAATAAATACAAGTAGTGAAACTAAGATATAAGGACAAATCCCTATATATTTCCGTTACGCCTATTAAACTCTTTAATTCGTTTTTCCAAGTATTTTCTTTGCACTAGATTGAGGTTATTTAAGTTGCAACTAATCAGCACAAAATCATCTACATTTTGTATAAGAGCCAATTCTTGTCTCCTCAACTCTAACTGTTCAACACGTTCCTGCTTTAATTCAGCACGATCGCATTGCTGCTTTAAATCTCTCTCAAATTTTCTTTTACGTCTCCTAGCTTCCTTTGCTTCCATGTATTTCTTGATCGATGGTAGCAAGACTTTTACTGAAGTGTTCATAATATATGGTATATCCAGTGGATGCCTTTTTCTTCCCCTTGAACCTCCCGCATGACATGCTGTCGATACTAGTAATGAATGGAGTGTCTTTGTGTGCTTTCGAACTACATGTGTAACAACCCGTATTTTTGAATAACATGTTATAACATAAATGGAGGCAGAATTAAACTGTAAAATCTGAATCAAGGGAAACGGGCTATGCCATTGCGTTCTTCTCGGAAAAATACGCGAAATAGCCGAGTTTTCGAAAATCGGAGTCCGTATGACCAAGATATGGCCTCGCGAAGTTTCACGAAAAATTCCCAAATTAAAGTATACTTAATTAAGTGAAATGGGTTACGCAGAGAAATATATATATATTGATATATATATATATATATATATATAATTGAAAATTAAATAAATAAATATGCAAAAATGTTCAAAACAGCGAATTGGGAGAGGGGAATAACCGAACCGGCCGATTTTTGAGGTCGACCCGAGCTCGCTGGGTCGACTAGGGGTTAATCCAGGGTGTTTGGTTGTCAACCCGTGGGCCGATTCGCTCAAATGCAGATTTTGCATTTGGATGGTTCTCATGGTTCATCTTTAATCTAAAGGCCCTAGATGGTTCCTACACTTGACTTCTTCCCCAAGACATGCTTTGATGGCTTGGATTGAATCTAGGTTTAATCCTATGGCCTAAAACACTTGCCTAATCTATAAATAAGACCCTAACCTACCCTAAATCATCATTATTCATTCATACAACTAAACTATGGCAAAATCAATCCTCTCATGGCGTCCACTCTCTTCATAAAATTCCTAAATAAATTCCTAAGTGATTTTCCATGCATACAAGTGTTTTCAAACTTGTATGAGCATCATTAGCTTGCATTCAAGTCAAGTTTATATATTTGCATCATAAAGAAAGAGTCTTGATCATTTTGGCTCAAGGGTTTTGCTTGCATTTTGGGTTTAATTGATTTCATAAGGGCTTTGTCATATTTTTGTGACTTCTTAAGCATTGTAAGCCCTATTCTACTTTCATACTTAAACTCTGAAGTTAAATGTATGATATGCAAGTTTATCATGTTGTGATATGCAAGTTTATATGCAAGTTTATCATGTTGTGATATGCAAGTTTATATGCAAGTTTATCATTTTGTGATATGCAAGTTTATATGCAAGTATGCCAAGTTATGTTATGCAAGTTTGGGTTGAACATTTTGTTCATGCTATCATGTTATGCAAGCTTATTTTGGGTTTATGAACATAAAGCTTTAAGCTTTATGCCAAAGGTTGCATTTTAGCAACATGTAAGTTATCATATCTCTTATGATAACTTGCATGTGAGGCTAAATGCGAACTTATGGCCATCTCTACATGTCATTTAGCACCATGTATCACCAATATGCTAAGTTTGGTTTTATGCATGCTTTTGAGGCCTAAAAATGTAATATGCAAGTGTATGAACATATGAACATTTCATATGCCACCATGTTAAGCTTGTGGCTTCAATACCTTTATGTCATGATTATGCCAAGTTCCCTCTTTCTATCCTTTATGCGCTATTGCGATATGTAAGCGATGGGATTGCGTTTGGGGTTGGGTAAACTTAAAAGACATAAAACATAAGCTTGGGAATTTACCTATTAAGTTAGGTCTACCCATTGGGAATTTACCTATTAAGTTAGGTCTACCCAATTGCTTGAAAACTTGTAACATGTTTTGGAAACATGATGGACATGACACTTAGAAAAGATAAGTGTGGCCAACTCGAGGTTGGGTTGAGTTTGTAGCGTAAACCTACCCGGAACCGACCGGCTTAACTAGTTGCTACAAACAATAGGACCCAATGTGAGAAGTTGGTCATGTTGTACCTTGAACCCGAGGTTAGACCAAGTTGTGGTGTAAAGCTACCCGGACCCGCCCGGCTTAACTAGTAACCACAACAAGGTCTAATGTGAGAGGTTAAGGCGCATTAAATTAATCAATGCCTCGTGATTAGGGTTAAGTCATGGTCCACTTAATACTTAACCAATTTGGGCTTGGTAGATTAATCGGGGTTAAGTCGTGAACTCATCGTTACACTTAACCAAGTTAATCCAGGATTAGCAAGAGGGTTAAACCGTACTTAACCCACTAGAAAAATCCTAGCAATGGGGGCCCACTCCAGCAGTAATCCCAAGTTAGTATCATCATGACCCTAGGGACTAGGCTAGGGTGGGGGCACGATTACTGGACTGGAGGTAAGTGACCAAAAGCGACGGCATAGGGTACGCCGGTGTAGTTCCGGGCGGACTCTGGTCGTGCACATAGTCCGTAGCCGGAGAAAACATGCACGGGTACCAGTAGATCGGGACTGTGCACTCATGTTCATGGTGTCCAGGGGTTGACACCCTAGGGCTTGATACACCCGAAGGGTGGACCCGGCACAGTTCGACTACAATTATGATTGGGCCGTATTGACACCAACACGTGACGAGTTAGGCTTAGGGAGCCGATCGACTAGACCGTTTGGTTGGACCTTGTATTAGGGTCATTTCATGTTATTGGGCCAAAGCTTGGGCCAAGGGATCAATACTTGTTTATTCAAGTCATGTTAGTTTGCTAGTACACCTGTGGTGCAAAACCTTAATCCTGATTATGCGATGACACCTTTATCTACCTTGTTAGTTAATCATCATGCTAGTATATTGTTATCCTTATGTTCATCCCTGCTGCTCATGCCAGTTAACTTTATCAGTTTAAATTGATTGTAGTAGGGCTTACTCAGTCTTTTTGACTGACCTGTTTTCTTTCGTCTCTTTTCTTCCGTTCCCCCCCCCCCCAGGTTCTCAGGGAGGGAATACTGGAGCTTAGCTTGGATTTCGGATTGCTTGCTTGTGGGATTTCAGCTCATGTACGGTTTCGACATGAAGCTAGCTATGGTTACCACTTAATTGGGGATAGCACTTATTTATTTCAGTTTTTCAGTTGATGTTGTTTTATCTAGACTTGTTTATTTGGAAAGCTATGTTGTACCAGACTTGTTTTGAAATCTTCCGCTGTTTTATCTATATTATTTACTCTGTTTACGTATATACATATGTTCTTGTTCTGCCTTGATATATCATTATGCATGTTTACCTGATTCAAACGCCCCTCCAAAGTCAGAGTGCTTGCAAGAGCCACCCTGGTGGAGGTGGGGTGTTACATTTGGTATCAGAGCATATGGTACGAGAAGGAACAAAAAGGCTTTTAGAAAACTTTTGGAAAACTATTTTCAAAACCAAGTATAAAGTATTTTCCAAAGAAAAGTCTAGTTTATTTTAAAGGCTATTCCCCAAAAAGCCATTAGCAAAATTCCTTCGTTTTTCTCCATTCTGAATCTGTCTTTTTCTTCGTTTTCAGTATGGCCGATAACTTTGCTATTCCGGAGGGAGTACACGTACCTGTTTGGTATAGGAGACTTTTGGAGGCTAGGGCGACAGAAGCCGGCCCCGCAGATGTTCCTCCTCCTCCTCCTCCGGTAGTTAATGTTCCTCCTCCTCCTCCTCCGGTGGTTAATGTTCCTCCTCCTCCTGTCGCTGAGGTTCCTCTTCCTCCTCCCCCTCAGCATCCTCAAGTGGACTTCGCAAAGGCTTGCAAAGATTTCAAAGCAATGGGTGGCAAGAACTTTCAAGGCACTGAGACTTTTGTAGAGGCCAGAAATTGGTTGAAAGAGACCAAGGATTTGTTTGCTATCTTTGGGTTAGACGATCAGAGGAAGCTCTTGTTGGCGGTTTGGCTTATGAAGGATGAAGCCGCTTATTGGTGGGAAGTCACCAATGGTACTAGGCCTGTTGAGACTTGGGCCGATTTCAGGGAAAGGTTCATGCTTAAGTTTCTATCTTCTGCTGAGGAGAATCTGCAAATGGAGAGGTTCATAACTTTGAAACAAGGAGATATGTCTGTCAAAGAATATGTGAACAAGTTCAATCAGTTAGCTCGTTTTGGCTTGGATATGGTGAATACTCCTCAGAAGAAGGCTCTTCGTTTTGCTAGAGGATTGAATGAGTCGTTGCAGGGATTGGCTATGTCACATATTCCCCATGGGGCCACGTTTGAGAGTTTGGTTGATATGGCGTTACTTCAGGGAGATGTCAAGAAAGAAACCAAGATGAATGATACTCAAGCCAAGAAGACTGATTCCCAGGGAAAAGGAAATCAGGGTAATCCAAGTGGTCAGAGCAGTCAAGGCAATCAGAACAAGAACAAGAGTCAAGGCAACAAGGGGAACAACAACAAGGGCAATAACAACAAGGGCAAGAACAACAAGGGGAAGTGCCATTATTGCGGTTCAGTTGGGCATCTTATTAAGGATTGTAAGAAGAGGAAAAGGAAGAATGGTGAATGCTTTTTCTGCGGTGAGACTGGACATTTCAGTAAGGACTGCCCGAGGAAGCAAGGGCAAGGCCAGGGTCAGACTCAGCGTGCTGGACCTTCAGGAGGGCAAGTTCATGCTCTCAATGTCGCTCCAGTTCCCGATCGAGGTAGTATTTCTGTTGAGAGCCTTGTATATATTTCTGATTTTCCAGTTCGTACCTTGTTTGATTCTGGTGCATCGCATAGCTTTATCTCATCTGATCTTGTTGATAGTTTGCACCTTAGTACTAGCTTGGTAGATGATCCCGTCTGTGTCTCAAATCCTATTGGGGGTTCCGCCCATTTGTCTATGATATGTGGGGATTTGGGGATCTCTATACTGAGTGTAGAGTTCTTGTGCAGTGCTTATGTTCTTGGTTTTAGGGGATACGGATTTATATTGGGCATGGATTGGCTGTCCAGATATGGAGCCATTCTTGATTGTGAGCATAGGGTTGTGAGGCTCGT
Source organism: Allium sativum (assembly GCA_030737875.1). Classification (NCBI taxonomy): domain Eukaryota; kingdom Viridiplantae; phylum Streptophyta; class Magnoliopsida; order Asparagales; family Amaryllidaceae; genus Allium; species Allium sativum. The sequence continues at coordinate 107,461,007 of CM060918.1, forward strand.
GACTCGCCTCGGAAACACCCTAGAGATTTCTTGTGATCCGAGAGGTCCCGTCATGTTGTGCTATCTGGAATCACTCGACTCGTCAATGGAAACTCTTCAGTCTGTGAGAGTGGTTCGAGAGTATCCGAATGTTTTCGATGAAGTTAGGGGGTTGCCCCCTAAGTGAGAGATTGATTTTCGCATTTATCTGGTGGATAATGCAAAGCCTGTTTCTTTTCCCGTTCGGCACATGGCTCCGCGTGAAAGGCGGGAGCTAAGTAAGCAAGTGAAAGAGTTGCTTGAGAAGAACTTCATTAGACGAAGTATATCTGAATGGGGAGCGCCTGTGGTATTTGCTACCAAGGCGGATGATTCTCTCCGACTTTGCGTTGACTATCGAGAGTTGAATAAGCTGACTAAGAAGAACAGACACCCGTTACCGAGGATTGATGATCTCTTTGACCAGCTTGTCAGTGCTTCTGTTTTCTCTCAGCTTGATCTTGCTACGGGGTTCCATAAGCTCAGGGTAGCTGAAGATATTATAGACAAGACTGCGTTCAGAACTCCAGATGGATTCTTCGAATGGCTTGTCATGCCGTTCGGCTTGACTAATGCACCCGCATATTTCGTGGACTTGATGAGTAGGGTGTTCAGGGAGTTCTTGAAAAAGTTTGTCGTGGTCTTCGTAGATGATATTCTGATCTTCTCTAAGGATGAGGAAGAGCACGCAAGGCATCTCATGGAGGTGATGGATACGCTTAGAGCGCATCAGTTGAAGGCTAAGTTCTCCAAGTGTCACTTTTGGAGAAGGGAAGTTAGATTCCTTGGGCATATAGTATCTAAGCAAGGCTTAGCGGTGGATCCCGCTAAGGTAGTGGCAGTTCAGGATTGGAAGACTCCAAGGAATGCAACCGAAGTGAGAAGTTTTCTAGGTCTTGCGGGTTTCTACCGGAAGTTCATCAAGGACTTCGCAAAGATATCCGCTCCTCTCACTAAATTGACGAAGAAGAATTTAGTTTTTGCTTGGAGCATAGAATGCGAGCTTGCTTTTCAGAAGCTCAAGAGAGCCCTCAAAACAACACCTGTTCTAGCTTTGCCCGATGGAGGGAAGTTATTTACCGTATACACCGATGCATGTGGCACGGGGTTAGGAGCTGTTCTTATGCAAGAAGGAAGAGTGATATGCTTTGGCGGTAGACAACTCAAAGTGCATGAGAAGAATTATCCCACTCATGACTTAGAGTTGGCAGCAATAGTATATGCACTCAAGGCTTGGCGCCATTATCTTCTGGGAGAAAGATTTGAGCTTTATACCGATCACAAGTCATTGAAGTATCTCTTTTCTCAGAAGGATCTAAATCTGAGGCAACAAAGATGGATGGAATTCTTGGCGTCCTACGATTTTGAGATAGCTTATACCCCTGGCAAGGGGAATGTGGTAGCAGATGCATTGAGTAGAAGAAGGTTGAACCTAAGTCCTCTATTCGTTGAGATGAAGAATTTAGAGTATGTGGCAACCTTTGATTTCTCTTTGGCGATTGAGTCGATGACCGGTTCTTTAGCATCTCTGGAACTCAGACCTACCCTTCTTGATCAAGTTGGGGCTTCGCAGAGAGAAGACCCTCAGATAGTTGAGATTATGGATAAGCTAATTCGAGGAGAGACGTCTAGTCATCTCGCTCGATATTCTATTGATGACAAGGGTTGGCTGAGGAGAGACGGAAGGTTATGTGTTCCAATGGTAGAAGATCTAGTAAGAAGAGTTCTTGAGGAAGCGCATCGCTCTAAGTTGACTATACATCCGGGCGGAGATAAGATGTATAAAGATATGAAGCGCATTTTCTTTTGGCCTGGGATGAAGAAGGATGTGGCAGAATTTGTCTCTAGATGTATCATTTGCCAGCAAGTTAAGGCCGAGTCGAAGAAGCCCGGTGGGCTATTGCATCCTCTAGACGTTCCACTATGGAAGTGGGGGAGTATTTCCATGGATTTTATCGATGGGCTACCAAGGTCAAGGAAAGGGAATACGAGCATTTGGGTTATTGTGGATAGACTTACGAAGAGTGCTCATTTCATTCCGGTGAAGAGCAAGAGGACCGCATCTTGGCTAGCGTCTGTATATCTTCGTGAGATTGTGAGACTACATGGAGTCCCTTCTAGTATAGTCAGTGACCGTGACCCAATCTTTACAAGTCAATTCTGGAATAGCTTGCAAGAAGCTATGGGCACAAGGTTGAATCTAAGTACGGCTTATCACCCACAGACGGACGGTCAAACCGAAAGGGTGAATAGGGTACTCGAGGATCTGTTGAGGCTTTGTATTCTGGATTTTGGTGGTACTTGGGAAGACCATCTTCCTCTTGTTGAGTTTGCATATAATAACAGTTATCAGGCAAGCATAGGGATGGCACCATTTGAAGCTTTATATGGGAGGCCGTGCAAGTCGCCTACATGTTGGTGGGAGACTACAGATGAGCTTATACTTGGGCCTGATATGATCAGAGATACATCCGAGAAGATCGAGTTGATTCGGAGATGGATGAAAGCGGCCCAAGACCGACAGAAATCCTATGCTGATAAGCGAAGAACGGATTTGGAGTTTGATGTTGGGGATATGGTTTTCGTGAAGGTTTCTCCTTTGCGGAATGTGGTCCGATTTGGAGCTGTTGGGAAGTTGGCACCAAGGTTTGTTGGACCATTCCCTATTATAGAGAGGATCGGGCAGATGGCTTATAGAGTGAAGTTGCCCGAGAAGCTTGCTGGAGTACATGATGTTTTTCATGTCTCGCATCTCCGGAAGTGTTTACATGAATCAGCAGAGGTTGTTGAGCCAAGTGTTCTAAAAGATGTATAAGTGGAGAAAGAGGCTACCTTGAGGAGAGCTCCGATTTGTATCTTGGGGACGGAGACCAAGAAGCTAAGGAATCGAGAGGTCAAATTGGTGAAGGTTCAATGGGGTGAAGTCGAAGAAGACGCAACTTGGGAAACCGAGGAGAAGATGCGTGGGCTTTATCCATTCCTTTTTGAGGGTACACTCTCAATCTCTTTTCTTTGTTAGCATATCTTTCTCTTTGCTATCCATGTTTATCTAGTTTATCGTGTTAATCTTGTCATGAGAACCTTAGGTAGAAACCCTCTGGATGAAACATGTGTTTGAAACATGTTATGCTTGATGGTTGCAAGTGGTTGCAAGTGTTTGCAAGTGGATACTCGTGGATGCATAATACACGTTAGGCACTAAGATCGGCTCACACACTTTCATACCGCATATGCATGAGTGTTTATGCTCATTCATGGATGAAAACTTGTTATGCTATCACGTGGATGTTGCATATGGATGAATGTTATGTGCACTCATGTAGAGATTATAAATTATCTTAGGAATTTGCATACATATGGACTCATTTCACTAACATATTTTGCATTAAGGGGGTTTACTGAATCAGTAACCTCCTGATTTTCGCATTAGATAAGTACATATACACACACCTTTGCATATGATCATACAGCATTTAGAACCTTTTAAGGACAATGATTGCTCGTGGATGATGTTTTGAGTAGATGGATGATGGATGGTAGGATACGTTCTTCCTAACTTGGAGATTTCGGGGACGAAATCCTTTAAGGAGGGAAGAATGTAACAACCCGTATTTTTGAATAACATGTTATAAAATAAATGGAGGCAGAATTAAACTGTAAAATCTGAATCAAGGGAAACAGGCTATGCCATTGCGTTCGTCTCGGAAAAATACGCGAAATAGAGTCTGAGTTTTCGAAAATCGGAGTCCGTATGACCAAGATATGGCCTCGCGAAGTTTCACGAAAAATTCCCAAATTAAAGTATACTTAATTAAGTGAAATGGGTTGCACAGAGAAATATATATATATATATATATATATTGATATATATATATATAATTGAAAATTAAATAAATAAATATGCAAAAATGTTCAAAACAGCGAATTGGGAGAGGGGAATAACCGAACCGGCCGATTTTTGAGGTCGACCCGAGCTTGCTGGGTCGACTAAGGGTTAATCCAGGGTGTTTGGCTGTCAACCCGTGGGCCGATTCGCTCAAATGCAGATTTTGCATTTGGATGGTTCTCATGGTTCATCTTTAATCTAAAGGCCCTAGATGGTTCCTACACTTGACTTCTTCCCCAAGAAATGCTTTGATGGCTTGGATTGAATCTAGGTTTAATCCTATGGCCTAAAACACTTGCCTAATCTATAAATAAGACCCTAACCTACCCTAAATCATCATTATTCATTCATACAACTAAACTATGGCAAAATCAATCCTCTCATGGCGTCCACTCTCTTCATAAAATTCCTAAATAAATTCCTAAGTGATTTTCCATGCATACAAGTGTTTTCAAACTTGTATGAGCATCATTAGCTTGCATTCAAGTCAAGTTTATATATTTGCATCATAAAGAAAGAGTCTTGATCATTTTGGCTCAAGGGTTTTGCTTGCATTTTGGGTTTAATTGATTTCATAAGGGCTTTGTCATATTTTTGTGACTTCTTAAGCATTGTAAGTCCTATTCTACTTTCATACTTAAACTCTAAAGTTAAATGTATGATATGCAAGTTTATCATGTTGTGATATGCAAGTTTATATGCAAGTTTATCATGTTGTGATATGCAAGTTTATATGCAAGTATGCCAAGTTATGTTATGCAAGTTTGGGTTGAACATTTTGTTCATGCTATCATGTTATGCAAGCTTATTTTGGGTTTATGAACATAAAGCTTTAAGCTTTATGCCAAAGGTTGCATTTTAGCAACATGTAAGTTATCATATCTCTTATGATAACTTGCATGTGAGGCTAAATGCGAACTTATGGCCATCTCTACATGTCATTTAGCACCATGTATCACCAATATGCTAAGTTTGGTTTTATGCATGCTTTTGAGGCCTAAAAATGTAATATGCAAGTGTATGAACATATGAACATTTCATATGCCACCATGTTAAGCTTGTGGCTTCAATACCTTTATGTCATGATTATGCCAAGTTCCCTCTTTCTATCCTTTATGCGCTATTGCGATATGTAAGCGATGGGATTGCGTTTGGGGTTGGGTAAACTTAAAAGACATAAAACATAAGCTTGGGAATTTACCTATTAAGTTAGGTCTACCCATTGGGAATTTACCTATTAAGTTAGGTCTACCCAATTGCTTGAAAACTTGTAACATGTTTTGGAAACATGATGGACATGACACTTAGAAAAGATAAGTGTGGCCAACTCGAGGTTGGGTTGAGTTTGTAGCGTAAACTTACCCGGAACCGACCGGCTTAACTAGTTGCTACAAACAATAGGACCCAATGTGAGAAGTTGGTCATGTTGTACCTTGAACCCGAGGTTAGACCAAGTTGTGGTGTAAAGCTACCCGGACCCGCCCGGCTTAACTAGTAACCACAACAAGGTCTAATGTGAGAGGTTAAGGCGCATTAAATTAATTAATGCCTCGTGATTAGGGTTAAGTCATGGTACACTTAATACTTAACCAATTTGGGCTTGGTAGATTAATCGGGGTTAAGTCGTGAACTCATCGTTACACTTAACCAAGTTAATCCAGGATTAGCAAGAGGGTTAAACTGTACTTAACCCACTAGAAAAATCCTAGCAATGGGGGCCCACTCCAGCAGTAATCCCAAGTTAGTATCATCATGACCCTAGGGACTAGGCTAGGGTGGGGGCACGATTACTGGACTGGAGGTAAGTGACCAAAAGCGACGGCAGAGGGTACGCCGGTGTAGTTCCGGGCGGACTCTGGTCGTGCACATAGTCCGTAGCCGGAGAAAACATGCACGGGTACCAGTAGATCGGGACTGTGCACTCATGTTCATGGTGTCCAGGGGTTGACACCCTAGGGCTTGATACACCCGAAGGGTGGACCCGGCACAGTTCGACTACAATTATGATTGGGCCGTATTGACACCAACACGTGACGAGTTAGGCTTAGGGAGCCGATCGACTAGACCGTTTGGTTGGACCTTGTATTAGGGTCATTTCATGTTATTGGGCCAAAGCTTGGGCCTAGGGATCAATACTTGTTTATTTAAGTCATGTTAGTTTGCTAGTACACCTGTGGTGCAAAACCTTAATCCTGATTATGCGATGACACCTTTATCTACCTTGTTAGTTAATCATCATGCTAGTATATTGTTATCCTTATGTTCATCCCTGCTGCTCATGCCAGTTAACTTTATCAGTTTAAATTGATTGTAGTAGGGCTTACTCAGTCTTTTTGACTGACCTGTTTTCTTTCGCCTCTTTTCTTCCGTTCCCCCCCCCCCCCCCAGGTTCTCAGGGAGGGAATACTGGAGCTTAGCTTGGATTTCGGATTGCTTGCTTGTGGGATTTCAGCTCATGTACGGTTTCGACATGAAGCTAGCTATGGTTACCACTTAATTGGGGATAGCACTTATTTATTTCAGTTTTTCAGTTGATGTTGTTTTATCTAGACTTGTTTATTTGGAAAGCTATGTTGTACCAGACTTGTTTTGAAATCTTCCGCTGTTTTATCTATATTATTTACTCTGTTTACGTATATACATATGTTCTTGTTCTGCCTTGATATATCATTATGCATGTTTACCTGATTCAAACGCCCCTCCAAAGTCAGAGTGCTTGCAAGAGCCACCCTGGTGGAGGTGGGGTGTTACAACATGGGTTTGATTTGTGACCCATCTTCCTAGGTTGGAACCTAAAAACTAAGTGTTCTTGTTCCACTCTTCCCAATTGTCCTCCTTCGACGGTATGTTGTAGTAATATTGCATGTTGGTTGTTGTTCTCGGTCAAGCATAATGCATGTGTCTGATTAAGTTGTATTTGATGGAATACGTTTCAAATAACTCAAAATACCAAGAAGTATAAATGGATAAATATAAAAACATTACCATATCAGTGTCGTTTACTCCGCTTTGCGGTCTTAAGTATAAGCTGCCTATTATTTTTTTCCAACGTTGACTGGCTGAATTTATTCTTTTTCCAAGACTTCTTCAAAGAATCAATCGTCCTAGCAAGGGAATTTGAACGGCGTTCCTTGAACAAATTGCAATAAGAGTTCCAAAATGAACTATCAGCTCAGCTTGTTCGTCCGACGACCATTTACAAACTTTTGTAAAAACAGGAGCTTGTCGTCCAAACTCTTTGATAGGAAATTCATTTATGTTGATTCCAAAAGATAGAGGTCGATTGGATCGAGCTGAAACCATATTTGTGTTATTGTTATCTTCTTTTGCGGCTTGTACGTTTTCAAACTGTGTTTCTTCAATTCCCCAATCGCTATACTCGAATTGATTATTTAGTGCTCTATTAAAATTCTGAGGTGGGTAAGGAGCATGTCTTCAATGATGGCTATCTGGAGAGAAATATCTTACTCAAAACTGCAATTTCGTAGAATTAAAGATTGTTGAGAGTAATTCGAATTTTGGGAGTTTCGGTAGTGGTTTGAATTCTATTGGAAATTGTAGTAATTCGAATTTTGTGGAGGTTGATACAAATTGATACCATATGATTCTGATATTGGTTTCGATTTTGCTGAGACTGAAACTGGTTTTGACTGCATTGGTTTGAGATTTGATTATCAAAACGGGGTTGTGAAGCAGTTTTTTGTTTCTATTATTTTGACATTATGGCTATTTGACTTTTTCTGTGTTGAAGAGAGTAAAATTACAGAAGAATGTTGTGTAATTTGTTGAAAATATGATATATATATATATATATGTATATATATATATAGAAAAAGAGGAGGGAAGGAGCAACGATTATAAAAATGACAACTTTTATAAAGCCGGTTAAGGGCAACTATCACTTTTATGACTGTTTCCCGAATGATGCACATAACCGGCTTTTATAAAGCCGGCTAAGGGCAACGATCATTTTTATGGCCGTTGCCAACCGTCTTTATAAAAGACGGTAGCCTTAGCCGACTTAATAAAACTCGACTAAGGTCATGGTTACCCAACAACCAAATGGTTGCATTGCCAACCACCAGCATCCGACCCGACTAAGGTCATGGTTTCCCAACAACCAAAGAAGAAAGTGATAAACTATGAATGACTCTGAATATAATCATCAAATAATACTGAATATAAATCAAGAAGTAGAATGCATTACCCAAAAATAAAACCAAATGTAACATGATTCAAAATTCATAAACAATAGATATAACAAGAATAAAAACGAAAAACATGTGTAATAATTAAAAGAACATCAATCATAATGCTTAAACCACAAATCACACTAAATATAACATGAGCCAAAATGCATAAACAATGAATATAATATGAACCAGAATAAAAAGCAAGAATAATGATGAATGCTACATAAGTCACAGAAATTTAAATAATGGATAACACTAAAATAAATATAAGATGAATCAAAAGCAGCATACAAACTATGAACGAAAACATTGAAATATACATCATGTACATATAAACAAAGATATATGAAACATGTAGCAAGTCATCCGTACAAGGATACAAAACACAATGGCGATGTGTCACATTATCATCATCTTTGTTAGATTAATGTTCACAGTGAGGACCATAATCAACGACACTCTTGCTCTGCATTTAGCTCTTCCTATTTTTCAGCAACTCTGACTTTTTGCATAATGCATCACTGTAATCAATACTACTCTATGTACTTACTATAACAAAATACTCATTCCGCAACCAGTAATGCTAATTGCAAAAGTTTCTTTGCACTTGATAGATGTCTGTCTCGATATGCCAAGTTGCAATATAATGATAACATTTTATAACAGTTGCAAGAAAAGGTTATGATAAAGATTATTTATAACTATCAGAAGCAATAGCAATAGAACCTTGTACCACTGCCAGTGCCAAATATAAATATCTAACATTAATTAAGAAAAGAATGGTATTACAATTGTTTAAAATAATTGTAGTAACCTATAGTGTAACTATCAAAGATAGTTGCAAATGACTAATCTACAACTACTCAAAACAATTGCCATTTGATTATTTGCAAGGGTTTCGACGTTTCCAAAATTATTAAAGAACCAATTATTTATCTCACATATTATAATTCGTTGTTATCAATATTTAATAATTCACCCTTGAAAATAAATGCCATAATAAAATAACAAAAACATGTTCATGAGAGCAAACATACAAAAATTCATAACCCATTTCAAAATGTTTGAAAAATTCGCATTCAAAGTTCTAATGTGTTAAAAATACATAATTCATAACCAAAAGATGGTTTCAAAAATATAATACAATACAAGATCATAAAATCAAAATACACATACACGTCTAATGAAATGTAATCGTTTTGTCAAGCGATGATTGTTCCAACAGTCTCTCTATAAGTGCTCATCTCTGAATTTGACCTTAAGTAGAAAAGCATAACGTTCCACATGGTTCAAGAACTCGGTTTCGATCTCGGCTTCACTCATTTGCGATTCGCTTTGTTTTAGACGATTTCTTAAATTTCGAAAGTTTCGGTTATGGTTTCAGTTTCAGTCCCAATTTCAATCACTACAAGAAAAGCAGTAAATAACGATAAATTTTAGCAGCAGAAAATTCCATCGCTAAGTTAGTGACGAATTTTCGTGGACTTGATAAGAAATAATATTTTGGATTTTTTATGTCAAGTTATTTTAAATTATTACCATCGAATCTTATTTTCTATCGCTAAATCATTGGAAATTGCAGCACTTTACCATCATAAAAAATTTAACACTAATTTTGTTGTAGAAAGAGGCTGTTTACCGTCGTAAGCATTTTGTAGCTATTTTGCAGCAGTTTTTCAAGAGATTTGCAAAGGACTTTTACGTTTATTATTTATAAAATGTTTTACGTTTGTGTTTTTACATAGTAATTAATAAGTAAATATAAATTTTAAATAATTAATGTTAATAATATATTAATAGTAAATAATAACTATTAAAAGTAAATAATATTCAATAGTTAGTATTGATTAATTATTAATTACTATAAAATATAAATAAGAGGTAGTAATAATTAATAAAATAGATTAATATTCATTGTTCAATTAAATTTATTTTGATAATCATTGATGAATAAGTAATTTTTAATACAACTAAAGAAGTTACTATCGAGAAATTATTAATAAATAATTACTTTTAAGAAATTGATTAGTATGTATTTATTTATAAATAATTAGTAATTAAGAAAAAATATGTTTAAAGTTTAAAAATAAGAAATTGAATAAATATTAAAGAATTTGGAAATTCAAAAAATTGAAACATTACCGTACAAGTTATTATTTTCATGCATATTATTGTACTAGTAAATAATTAATAATTGGTATGCGATAGTTAATATTAAATATATAATAGTTAGTAATTAATATCTACTTTTAATAATTAGTTATTGCTAATCTATAATTAATAATAAATATTTAATAAGTGATGAATTACAACTAAGCAAAAGTTATTGCTAAAATAACATTAATAATATGTCTATTATCCTACTTGCAAAATATAACCAAAAGTTAATAGTTGTGCTGCTTGCAAAATAATGTTGCCGACAAAATTACCCCGCTACAAATCTCAATACTTATTCTGATCTAGTTTTGCTCAATGATTTCAAAATATTCAAAATTTCTCATTAACAAAAAAAAGATCATAGGTTTTTATTTATTTATCTAAGTGCAATAAAAATAACGGCCAAAACTAAAAATTGAAGTAATGTTTGAGAAGGCAATCTACGAAAGTTAGAAAGGCGGGCTCCCAAAAATTTCGTTTCGCTTCTTCTCTCAATTTAATTCTCATTTGCCCTAAAAAGAAAAGCTTCAGTTAGACTAGGGTTTTTCTTTGCGCCGCCTCCTTCTTCTCATTGGTCTAATTCTTTTGCTACCGCTTTCTTCTTCAACACCCACTTCTCCCGTAACTCTAAATTTCTCCCTTTCTGGTATACATTTGTTTTCTCCACGCTCAAATTCCCTATGTGTATTTTCTTTGATTTACCTTACCACTCCACATCGCCTAGAATTTTTTTGTTTGTTTCCACCGCTGGTCTTCGGATCCTCATTATTGACTTCATACCACTACAACAAAAATAATCTACTACAACATCCACTTTACAACGGGCAATGGCTGCCCGTTGTAATAGAATGAAATTACAATGGTCAGTTTCTAGAATATTGTAATAGATGCATGTACAATGCCATTTTTACAACAGGCAATGACTGCCTATAAGAATGCTATTTCATCGGTCGTTTATGGACAGTTGTAATAGATATTATGTACAACGCTCTTTTTACAATGGATAAAGACTACCCCTTGTAGTAGATTGTTGTTACAACGCTCGTGCATATAATCATTAATAATATTATGTTAATCATATATAACTTGTAATAATGAATGATTATTAGTAAATTATCTATAATGAATAATTATTATATATAATTAGTAACGAAGACAATAGAGCTGTTAAAGTGTGAACACGTTTTTATCATATTTAGCATGCTTTGTCATTATCTACTAGCCATTAGGCTCATGCATACTTGGTATATTTAATACTAGCCGTTAGGCTCATACATATTTGGTATATTTTGTACTAGCCGTTGGGCTCATAGCACTATATATATGTGCTCTTTGTATCATGTTTTGCATCAATATAAATTGCAATTGTTCCTCTCCAATAACTCTCCTCCTCATCCCTTAATATGGTATCAGAGCCAAATTGCCGAAAGGCTTAATCATCAAGCAGAAAGTTGTTTTTGTTTTATGGGCAGCAACAATGAAGTAACCTCCGCTGCTTCAGAAAGTATGGGGTACAGCGCTCCACCTAACCATCATGACCTGATTAAACCAAAAAGCCAAATTATCACCACATCTCTAGACGAAGACAATTACATTCTATGGAAATATCAAGTAGAGATCGCTTTAAGAGGGTATGATTTACTGCAGTACATTAATGGGACAATAACAGTCCCACCAGTGACGATAACCAATTCGGAAGGAGAAATTGTGCCTAACACTGACTACACAAAGTTTCAAAAACAAGACAGCCTCCTCTCCTCATGGCTCCTATCGTCAGTAATGTCGAATTTATTATCACAAATAGTTGGATGTAGCACGTCTTATGAAATATGGAAAACAGTTGAACAAATTTTCAGTTCACAATCAGCTGCTAGAATCATGCAATATAGAAGGGAATTACAAAATTCTAGAAAAAAGGAGGCAAGCATGAAAGAATACTTAGGAAAAATTAAAAATCTGTGTGACAAACTAAATGCTGTTGGCCATAAGATCAGCGACAATGAGCAAATCCTATTTATTATTGGTGAATTAGATGAAGAATACGAATCTCTAGTAACCGTGCTAGCCACACAACAAACCTTACCTGATTTACAGTTCGTTCGATCAGCACTCCTTGCTCATGAAGGCAGAATCGACCAAAGAAAAGCAGCACAAAATAAGTTCTCTGCCAATTATACCACAGTCAGAAATAAGCAGATACAAGGAGATAACAACAACTATCGTATGAAATGTCAAATATGCCAAAAGTTTGGTCACATGGCGAACAAATGTTACTTCAGGTATAATTCAGACACAGGTAGACAACAGGCAAGCCAAAATTACTCTTCACAAAGAAGAGCACAAGCAAATATGGCAACAACAGGGAATTCAACTCAAAATAATAATAACGCAAACCGAAGACACAATGCTGCAGATAATGATGAAGTAAAAAATGAAGACAATGGCTTCGAAGAATGGTACCCTGACTCAGGAGCGACTCACCACATAACTAGCAATCTTCAAAATTTAAACATTGGGAGCAGAAATTACTCAGGTATGAGAAATTTGCATATGGGTAATGGTAGTACTGCTAGTATCACACACATAGGCAAAGGGACTATCTTTGGGAAAAGACAACTCAAATTAAACAATCTTCTTAGGGTACCTACGATTAATAAAAATTTGTTAAGTGTATCAAAATTTGCCAACGACAATAATGTTTACTTTGAATTTCATCCTAAGTTTTGTTTAGTTAAAGATTCCCTAAATCATGAAATATTACTTCGAGGTAACCTATACAATGGTTTATACAAATTCAAGAATGCAAACTCAAGTGGAGAATTCTGGTACAATAATGTAGATGCTAGTAGTGACAATGACTGTATTAGGAATAGTTGCAATAACGTTGATTATGACAATAATAACAGTGAATGTAACGTGATTAATTCTTGGCATGTAAAATTAGGACATCCTAATATAGAAACTGTTAAGACTGTTCTGCGTAGTAATAACATTCATTATAAAAATGTACCTATCAAACACACGTGCACGCACTGCCAAATCGGCAAGAGCCACAAGCTCCCTTTTAGTGATTCTGAAACCAGCTATAATGAGCCACTGGAACTTATAGCCGCTGACTTGTGGGGACCCGCGCCTCTAAATTCATATCAGGGACAAGAGTATTATCTTTCTTTTGTGGATGCTTATTCTAGATATACTTGGATATACATGCTGAAAACTAAATCAGAAGTTTGCAATACAGTTATGCAATTTATAACTCATGTCGAAAAACAAATGAACAGTATTGTTAAGGTTGTTCAGACAGATGGGGGAGCTGAGTTTAAACCTCTAACTAATTACTTTCTCAAAAGAGGGATCAAACATAGATTAACTTGCCCGCATACGTCCGAACAAAATGGTTTAGTCGAAAGAAAACATCGACACATAGTAGAGACTGGTCTAACTTTGTTATCACAAAGCTCATTACCCATGAAATATTGGAATGAAGCTTTCTACACATATGTATTCCTCATTAACAAGTTGCCAACCAAAGTCTTAAACAATAAAAGCCCTCATGAAATGATATACAGTGTTAGACCAGAATATGGTTTTCTGAAAGCCTATGGGTGTCTATGTTTTCCATGTTTGAGAGACTATAACAATCATAAACTAAGTATGAGATCAAGCCCATGCACATTCATTGGGTATGCACAAAACCAAAAAGGTTATAAGTGCATGGACAAAAATGGAAAAATATACGTTTCTAGACATGTGATATTTGATGAAAACAAGTTTCCTTATGCAGAAAAGCAAATCGGCAAAAAGGATGAGGAACAAAGCATAAACAATAACATACGGTTCGAGCCATTCATTACTGAACCACCTTCAATTGATAGAAATGAAGAGCAACAACGCACAAGCAATTTAAACACCCAGGAAGAAACTATGGATCGAACAAATGAGCAAACCAATGAGACACACAATGACTCAGAAGATACAAACATACATCAAAACATGCAGTATAGTGAAGATACAGAAAACAACAACCATGTTGACAATACCAGCAACAATGATACACAACAGCAAACACCACCACAATCAACTGGACATCACATGATCACCAGGTCAAAGAGAGGCATCTTCAAACCCAAAGTATATAATATTTCTTCCAGTGAGATCGAACCATTGAATTTCACTCAGGCTATAAGATCAAATAAATGGAAGGAGGCAATGGACACTGAATATAAAGCTCTCATAAAAAACAACACTTGGAGCTTAGTGACTCAACCAAAACACAAAAATGTGATTAGTTGTAGGTGGACATACAAAATAAAAAGAAAAGAAGATGGATCTATTGACAAATACAAGGCCAGATTGGTTGCAAAAGGTTACGCGCAACAATTTGGTTTTGATTTCAATGAAACTTTTTCCCCAGTCATAAAACCCACAACCATCAGAATTATACTGACCATTGCTCTAAACAAAGGATGGAATGTGAGGCAACTGGACGTCAACAATGCTTTTTTGAATGGGGAATTGACTAAAGAGGTATACATGCAACAACCTGAAGGATATGGTACTGGTGATAAAGTATGCAAACTACACAAAACAATATATGGCTTAAAACAAGCTTCGAGAGCTTGGTATGAAAAGCTAAAGTCAACTTTGTCTAACATGGGTTTCTCACAAGTTAAATCGGACAATTCTCTATATATGAAGAAGGGCATACATGGAACTGTGTTCATTCTAGTATACGTTGACGACATGCTAATAACAGGAGACAACAACGAAGAAATAAATAGAATCGTACACAAGCTGGATCAAAATTTCGCCATTAAAGACTTGGGGGAACTAAATTTTTTTCTTGGAATACAAGTGATTAGGAAAAACAATGGTGAATTAATATTATCCCAACAAAATTATATTACTGAAATACTGCAAAGGGCAAATATGCAGAAGACAAACCCATTACCTACGCCTATGATTAGTAACCTAAGACTATCTAAGCATAATGGAGAAGCTATCGACAATGCCAAACAATATAGAAGCATAATAGGAGCGTTACAATACGCAACTATTACTCGACCAGACATATGCTACAGCGTCAATAAACTCAGTCAATACATGCAGAACCCTTTATCAGAACATTGGATGGCATTAAAGAGAGTGTTACGATACTTACAAGGCACAAAACATTACGGCATACGCCTAAATTCAGAAAAGGAACTTAACTTGCAGTGCTTTAGCGATGCCGATTGGGCCAACGATATTGACGATCGAAAGTCTGTCTCAGGATACTGCGTTTACCTCGGTTCCAATATCATTTCCTGGTGTACGAAGAAACAACAGACCACATCAAGATCTAGCACAGAGGCTGAGTACCGTGCACTGGCAAGCGCTACAGCCGAAATCATGTGGATAGAGTCACTGATGGAGGAGCTTGGTTTCACTCCAAGACGAAAGCCGGTCATTTGGTGCGATAATAAGAGCACAGTATCTTTATCTCTAAACCCTATTCAACATTCAAGGACGAAACATCTTGAAATTGATCTCCACTTTGTGAGAGAAAGAACGCAATCAGGAAGACTTGCAATATGTCATGTGCCCGCATACTATCAAAGAGCAGATGCTCTCACAAAGGCCCTTTCGACCAAAAATTTCATCAGAATGAGAGAGGAACTTCGCGTTATCAGTGCAGGCGGAAGCCAGAATGAGCAAGGAAACCCTAGTTCGAACTGAGGGGGCATAACGAAGACAATAGAGCCGTTACAATAGAGCCGTTAGAGTGTGAACACGTTTTTATCATATTTAGCATGCTTTGTCATTATCTACTAGCCGTTAGGCTCATGCATACTTGGTATATTTAATACTAGCTGTTAGGCTCATACATATTTGGTATATTTTGTACTAGCCGTTGGGCTCATAGCACTATATATATGTGCTCTTTGTATCATGTTTTGCATCAATATAAATTGTAACTGTTCCTCTCCAATAACTCTCCTCCTCATCCCTTAATAATTAGTATTCCAACAAGCTTAATTTTACTTTCCAATTATTAGTAACTAATTTTAAGTAATTAGTATCAAACATATAATAATTTATAATTAACAAAAATATTAATAATTAATGATTAATAATATCACTATTAACTCACTACATGAAAAATACCATTTTCCAACATTGAATCTGCATTAAATCACCAAAGTGTTGTAAAAATTCTTAACCTTTCACAATATTTTATAAAAAACAATGTTGTAACAGGATTCCCATGACAATTAACACCAATTAAATTGTAATAATTCTATTTAAAATACTTATACTGTTAAATTATATTACATTTATATTAAACTATTTAATAGTTTAAATTTTAATGTTATTCATAGGTTGATTTATGTTATAACATTCAACAAGGTACAACATGGTCTTTCTTCTCAGCCATCCGCATCAACAATAAAAATATTCAGGGACCGTTGATCTGAAATCCAAGCAAGGATATATTGTAACCGGTGGATTGCTCCAGCAATCAGATTTCCACCACCTCCAGACTTCCTCATAAAATCAAAAAGCGTCTCAAATCCTCCGCCTAGTTTTCTTACAGCGCTAAACATAATTTACTTTATCCCATCCTTCATCACATCTATCCATCAAATTATAACGAAAATTCAAAAATGTTTTTCCTTTCGCGAAGCAAGTAGATTCTGATTAATCCAGTTTTCCAAATTCGTGGCTTCAGATTTGTGGATCTAGAAATTGCATAATTTGCTAGTTATAGAGTTTACAAGTAATCCATTATTTGTAGTTATTTCTTCGATTTCTCGGTTTAGTTACTCAAACATTAACCGGATACGCTGTTGGTGTATTATTCGTTACAAATCTCCTCAGCTCTTAAACAAGTTTGCAATATTGTTATTCAATAATGAATCTTGGAGATATAGTCTATCTTTCCGTGAAACAAGTTCTCTTTCTTAGGCGCAAATTTTGTTTTGAATCCCTGGTTACTTCTTCTTGTCTGTAAACAAATTCTATGATATTCAATTGCGAACATGTAAAATTCAAATAAGTCAAAACGAGTTTTGTTTCACGTTTTCCATCTATGCATCCGAAGATAACTTAGAGCACGTTTAGCAACATTTCATGGGAAACTGCTTAAAATTTGTTTTGTGCTGCAACTAAGTAATATTGCGGGTTTTGGTAGGTAGAAGTGTACATATGGATAAGTTGATAATTTGAAGAAAAAAAAGTTGGTTGAAAAAATAATAATTTCTGGATTAACCTTTAATCCTCTTGAAGTATCATGTTATACGGCAAATGCAAGAGGTCTAAGGTCCTTCGATGGGCCAGTTGTGCCTTTGGTTTGCAATGTGTTTTATGGGACAACATGGTCTTTTTATCTCATGTGCACAGGTTTAACAAGATAACGTATTAACATTTTTCTATTGTGATTAATTGTAACGATTTAATAGATACGATCATCTTTGTAAACACATGTAATGTCCCAAAATTTTAGCGATTTAATAATGGTTTATTTTAACATATTGGTTTGGTAATTTAAATGGTTTGAGTTCAAATATTTTGAATATTTAAATAAATAATGGGATAATAATATATTTATTTCTGAAATAATTAGAAGCAATATTGTGTAAATTGGATAATATAAGATATTTAATTGAGTTTATATTTGAATTATAATAACGAATATATTATTTAATCGAAGCTTGAATGTACTAATTATAATATAACTATATATCGAGCTCATGACATCACAGTAGTTCGTAATATTGAGTTTGGAACTTCAAGTGAGTGTACAGGATTTGTTATAAGACGGATTTCTTTGAAACAAGAAACGTTCGAATCTAATTAACTATATTTTTCTAAGGGAAGTGAAAAATCGAGATTTCGTTGTATAGATTGTGAGTTATGTCCAAATCAAATTTTCAAATAGTCGCAATGGAATCGTTTATAAGCCATAACGATTCTTTAATATAATTAAATATTGGCTTCGAATTTGGATTTGAGACATATTTTTAATTTAGTTTATAAAAAAAATTCCATAATATTTATTTTGGAAAACAAACTACTTTTTGTCTAACGTATTCTACGCCCTTTATCAGTATTTTGGAATTTCACAGAATAAGTTAACTTGTCTAATTTATTATATTTCTAGGATCGTGCACATTGCTTGTCTCAACGGTATTTTTATTTTCGTGTAGCGGCTCGTATGTGGATGGGGTTTTTATGCAGCGGATACGCAAATGGTTATCCACACACATCACTCTTATGATTTTCTTTTCAACTAGCCTGTTGCTATTGCACATGCCTCATTCACTTTTTAGAAGACTTAGCTCTTAGGTTAAGTAATGGTACCTTATGTATAATTTATGCACCACGTTTCTTGTCGCCTTAAAGTTGTCTGTACCTAATTTGTTCCTTAGCAACAAAGAAAAACGTTTCCTAGCTAACCTACATACATGAATGGTCATTTCTCTGTCTACCTGCCTTACAGCTACCTATATAATAACCTACCTAAAACCTATGTGTACTTAAAACAAGGGTTAAGCAGCTTCATTATATAAATACATCAAGCAGCTGTTTCTCTTAGTTTTCTCTTCTCGTCTCGTCCATGCTATGTTGAAACCGCAAACCGGAAATTTCGAACTTTATAATTGGCTTTTAAACATTGAAATCTCAAAAACAAATGCTTCCTCCAAAATAAAATCTGAAGCCAAAACAAACAAATGCTTCCTCCAAAATAAAATCTGAAGCCAAAACCGAACTCGCATGCAAAATTTCGTGGTTTTTCATGAATAAAAAAGTCGAACTGCATTATTTTCATGCGTGAAAAATACTGGAAAAGGCGCGAGTTTTTTTTTTTGGAGCATGATGAAATTCGTATGGGGATGGAGAGTCGCAGCGGGAACACTTGGGTAGACGCATATGGATGTAGGAGTGAGAGCTGTTGCAGTAACAACATGAAGGAGGAGTTATATGCTTGGAAGCATGCATAGGAGCTTTAGCAAGCACGTAATAAGTAGCAGTATTGTTTTAGGGGAAGTAGGTTGTTCGAAAGGAAGAACAGCGGTGGTGTTTACAGTGGGAACCGTGTGAAGTAAATGGCGAGATACGTAATTGAAGCTTGCGTTACTCTTTCATTTCGGGAAGAAGCAGATACACAAGGCGGGCGATGGATTTTGGAAAGGCGGGCTGGGATGTTGACGCGATTTGGTTCGGAGGACCTAGGGTGAGGCGGTGGTGCCAGGAAGGAAGCGGTGGTGCTGAGGAGCTTGATGGTAATCTTCATTTGAGTTTTAATGGGGTAGGGAAGCAGAACGAGAAGGAAGAAGATCGACTTTGGCCATTGTAATTATCGAGAACTTGCGTTATGTAATAGGGAAGATGGAGGAGCCATGTTAGGGTGGGTCGGGTGTGTTTGTAGGCGGGTACAACAAAGTTTGAAGATGGGCCTAAGTTGTGAATCCATATATATATATATTAAAAAAAAAAAAAATTAAAAGGGAAGAAAGGGAAAACAGAGACGCGAGAAAAGGATTACAAATCAAGCAACACGGTACGGTTTCAAGATATAGGAAGAAGACACGGTCAGGGGTTTTGGATGGAGCGGGCTTGAAATTGGTAAGGCCCAATACAAATTACATCTAAGTTTAATTTTTAAAATAAATAGCGTATAAATTTGAAATGCTTCTAACTTATCCATTAAAATCAGAATTTCGCAAAGTTAGATTCGTTGGAATCGTATGATCATAGGTTATACGATGAATCCAGTTTGGAGTCATTTAGGATTCGTTTGAATTTTAGAGAAAATAGGACACCGGATATGATCAGTTGAACGTTTATCGTTACTTAATGATAAACGAACAAGGTGAGTAAACTCACTAACTCTGTCTAGTTCTATAACTTTATAAATGTTATTTAATATTGATAAAAATGATTGAATGTTGTATGTGATTGTTGTTTGGATGATTTGCTAATTAATTATTTGAAATTTATACACCGTTATATATATATATATATATATATATATATATATATATAAACTTTGCTTAAATACTGATTCTATTTATTACAGTATTTCATATTGATATGAAATTAGTGTTATTTATGTTGATTAACATCTGTGGATGTAAGGAAACAAGTTGGAGGGATCCAACTGGATTCCTCAACAATTATATTGTTATTTTTCATATATTGCATTATATGATGTGACAAATAATCTAGTGTTGGTTATTGTGTGATTGGGATGTTTGAGCAACATTGACCCGAAATAATTGGTATTTAAATACCGCAAAATATATTTGAAAATATTAGGAAAGAGTTTGAGTTTTAAAAAGGAAAAATCTATTTTTAAATAGAAATTGAATTTCGAATGGGCCAGAATATAATAACTTGTTTAATTATATTAAAACAAGAAGTTTGGGTTATAAACGATATTAGAAATGAGATGGAATTATAAAATAAATTGGAAATGTAAATTCAAGAAGGAATATTAGAAAGAGAAATGGGAATCGTTTTCAAAAGAAAACGATGAAATTTATTTTGATGTTCAAAATGTGGATTTGTAATTATAATTCGACTTTGTCGAATGTTATTAAAATAATTTATTTATAGAAATTATATATCACATAATTCAGAATTTGACAAGAGAAATAATATTGGGTTTAAAAACCAATAATTTATAATCAAAGATGTAATCGAGAATTAGTTATAAACCTAATATATAACTAACAAAGTGTTGACCTGAAAATGGAGTTTATGGAGTGGAATACAAATATGAATTTATAAAAGAACTAGATAGTGGGATTTTAAACTGTAATGATAATATTTATTTAAATCAAGATTTGATTTAATAAACTGAGTCCAAATTTTTATAGAAGAATAATATTCACGTCATAAAGTAAGTAATGATTTTAGAGCAAACGATTTACAAGACTTAAAATGGTTATAAAAGGAAATGATTGTGTAAATAAGAAGTTAAGAATGGAGCTAAGGAAACTAGAAACTGACCAAAGACTAGTTAAGTTGAACGGTTTTCTGAGTATTGATCTGATGTTTGTTCCGGCCTTCGGGGTTAATACTTAGGGATTGTTCTCTTACTAGTTACAGTTAGGGACTGATGGATATGGAATGATAGTGATGTGTGAATAAGATAATATGGAAATATTTTCCAATGTTAATAACGTATATTTTCGAAATACGGGAATCAAGGAGTTGTGAATATATGGAAATGTTTTCCGAACAATCGTGAGAGGCTAAACGAGTTGGAGAAATATTTGGATAAAGATATGGAAGGGAAAATTGAAAATGAATAAATTATAAAGGGGCTAAATGTTGATTGATCGATATAATTTTCATTTGAGAATAAGATCGTTGTTTGTATGGATGTTTTCTTTGATATTTAAATAACTAGCTATCAAAGTTTTAACCATTTTCATTGTCAATATGGAGAGACCAGGATCAATTTTATTATCTGAAAACCACTCTGTATGGGCATTAGCGTTGCGAATCAAATATGATGAAGATAATTGAAGACGGAGTTTATGCAAGGGTTATTCTAGCGATCCTAGGTAGAAATTGCCTAAGATGGATTTACAGAATAGTGCCTTCGGTTTCTCCAGTCCTAGGACAATGTGTATGGACGAATGTCTGAGAGAGTATATCTAATAGATTGCGTAATTTGATCTCTTCAAACGTGTTCATGTTGGAGGCAGAGGAATTCGTTTATCTTAGCTTTATACCCGTGGCATTTTTGGGGAAATTAGTTTGTGATTTGGTGGGTATGACGATGTGGCATTCAAAGTGAATAAAGATGTGATCCGAACGATGGTACGTTATGACCTCAATATTCATCAACCAGGAAATGAAAAAAATCGGACAGGCGGCATGGCTAAGTGGGTCGCACCCAATTAGGGTATATTGTCACCATCTAGAGAATATTCATATTTGTTACTTCTTTTCATTTCTGTATCTCCTGAGAACGGTTATGTTGGTATACCAACCGTAAGGTGACAATATATTCGGGACATTCAAGAGAAATGAATGGTTGGTCATGTGCAGCTGAGTTACAAGATGTTCTTGTTGAACTTTAGTTTATCGCTTGTAGAGTACACTGATCGGAAGGTGGTTCCATATCTTATTATAGTTGGGAATTCATTCTCCAGTAAGAGCCCACGGTTTTTGATTGTATAGCGTAAGATGAAAGCGTTCTGCTAGATTATTATTTACTTGTATTAAACACTATTATAATATCTGAATAGTACTGATTTTTGGAAAGTGTTTTGGGTTATCGTAAGGTTAAAACAATCTGGATGTATCGGTCTTAGGATTATCTTTTCTTTTTGAAAAGGGTTTTTAAAGTTAAAACCAAATGTTTGGAGTTTACTTACACCAGTCCCATGACTGACCCAGAGTTTATTTTGTTTTGTTTTACCCTAAACTCTTGGGTGCCCAAATTTGTACGAGCAGTCAAGTAGTCGGGATTTTACAGATACTTGAAAGAGCTTGGAGCAGGAGGCTTCGACATTAGTTATATATAGAGTTTATTTCCACTATGATGTTATAATGGTATGTATAGACAGTTCTACTTTTGTATTTCAAAAGTTGCTATAAAATATATTTTATTCGTTCCGCTGTGAGATTCGTGTTTACTCTGATTCTGTTTTGTTGTGATCTTCTTCTTTTTCTATTCTAACTTTCTTTCTTTTATTTCTCACCCTCTAATTTCTTTCTATTAATGATCTGGTATTCCCGATGCCTTTAATGTCGATTTTCGGGGTCAAAAATCCTTGGGTCGTTACAGTGGTATCAGAGTTGAAGGTTAATTGATTACCTTGGCTTTGTGGCGTAACCCAACAGAGATGGGATTAGAAACAACCTAGATTGAGTTTGAGTGTATATATATGAGAGAGCATATTTGTAGATTGTATAAAAATGATTTTATAATGTGGAGATTTATTTGTTGAGTGGTTTATGAATTTGGTCAATGGTGGGGCACCACAATGTCGATAGGGGGTTTCTAAACACTTGAATACAATGGGCCGACACAATATGTTTTGAAAGAGGGTAAATGATATAATTTTACCAAAAATATATTTTGATACAAAGAAGTATATATATTGGAATTATTATATATATATTGGTTGTGTTGGTTGTTATTATAATTGTTTGCGAACAAATTAACAACCGTAAACAATTGTTTAATTCGTTTGGCTTTCCTAAATGACAATGGTTGTTGTAAAGGGTGTCGAACTCTGGGATCATCAAAAATTATTTTACTAATAAATCCAATCAAGTTATTCCGAAATTTTGATTGTTTGAAAATAACAGCAAAAAAAAGTTTTATATAGTAAATGAAAGCAATTAGGGAGCAATAACATAAACTAAATCAATATTAATTAATAACCAAATAGATTAATGCAGATCTAATTCATGTCTCTATCACAAATATGAATCAACGATAGTTAGGTTTCTAGAAACAAACATGTGAATAACAACAAGCATAGCCTGTGCATGAGCTAAGCTCTTAAACAACCATAGGCTATCGGGACAGATTCACTATTTTATTTCTAAAACCCTAAAAATTAGATCTAAATCTGATAAGCATTAGATCGAACTCGAATATACACTATGAAGGAGCATAGCACTTAAACGACACAGAATATAAAGGTTCAGATCTAACCCTTTGTTCAGGTCTAGATCTATTTACATGAAGTCCTAATCTCTTTGGTAATGTGATTTATATTGAATCTAATCTAAGTGTCATCACCCCCTAATTAAAGGAGATTAGCTAGACATAGCTAAAAGAGAAGAGAGAGAAAAGAAAATAAAAAACATAAATAAAATAAAATAACAACTAAGAAGATAAGAAGAAGAATTTTATTCCAAGGGACGTTATACAGAATAAAACCCAATGTAATTCAAATGAAGGAGATACACAGTGTGGGACAAAAGCCCTTTTCCTAAATAACAACCAAACCAAATAGCTAAATGTGAACGCGTGTATATGGACATGAAAATGTCATAGCTTGCGAGCATCAAATGGCATAAACTTCAATTTTTTGAGCATGAATAAGAACTCTATAACATTTGAGACAAGCGATCATTATGAAAAGGCATTGAATTTTTAAAATATGCAGCAGAAGGTGGTTAAACAACAACATTATTTCTAGTCTTCAAGCTTTAATCCAGTTTTAAAAATCAACATTCTTCTTGCACCAATACTTCAAGCTTTTCAACAATCAAGTGCATTAATCCATTCATCATAAATAATCTGGAAATACAACTATAAATACACAGTATCAGTTATTTTAAATATAAAGCAAGATAAATAAGCGGATAAAATATACACATTTACGTGTATATCAAATACCCCCACACTTATCTTTTATTCGTCCTCGAATAGACTAAACTAAGATATGTCACACTTTCATAGGGAACGCGATTGCATTTAGCGTATGCAACAGGCCGTTAATCCCCTAGGTGTCTCTAATACGACGATTGTTGTCTCGTAAGGGTTTTCAGTGGATACTACCCACAAAATCCAAAGCATCTTATGTACACGGATTAATCAAATGATATATTTAAGGTCTTTCACATTCCAAGGACTTCACCTAACTTCACTAACAACGGTTTAGTCCTAAATTATCCATCCCATTATTGGTGCAAAAATGAACAAAAATTTTCAAGCTGAATCGTAATTCCTTGATAACACTGTAATTGTCTTGAAGGTTAAGAGCGTAGTGTTAACCAAAGTTCTACACATCGACAATGTGCACCCAATCACTTATTCTTTTTATTTTTGAATAATTTTACACCAGTGTAACTATAATGTATTAGATGTGAGTTATGCATAGATGAAGGAAAATTTTGTAAGTTCTAGAATTATTATGGATAAAAGGGCAAGTGTATTAGTTGAACTTCAAACTACAAAAGATAAAGTAATACTAAGGCACATATGGACATTTTGTTTCCTTTCATCTCCTTAACTACAATCTTTGTTCCTAAGTACGGCATAATGGATGTGGATGGAATGGAAAAGAGTGCTTTATAGTCAAGAATGATGGATGACTATATTATTCTGAGAGATTTTTTCTTCATAGCATTTTTTTCTTTTTTCCCCTTTTTTCTTTTTGCATGATGAATGATGAGCGGAGATGAAATGGAATGATATCGTATATTATTTCATTTGATTCCTCTTCTACTAAGCGAGTCATAACCAACACTTCAGGAAAGGAAAGTTTTGTGCCCTGGTTACTCTATTTCTATAACCCTTATTCAACACACAAGTCTGGATTGATGTTATATAAAAAGCTAAAAGGAATGATAACAAAGTTTCGTAAGATATATAACCCATATAAAATAAGATGTGGTATATGGTTGTCGTACCTTAAAACAAGTACGGAGTGGGTAGTGTAATATTGGTATAAAAGTGACATTTTTAACCTTTGAAAATAAAAGGTTCTTGAGTATGCCAATATAAGAAAAACTTGTCGAAACATGGATGTAAATCAACTAAAACTTGGGTTTAAATAATGTCGGGTATCAAAGAAGAATGCTACAATGAGTCATTTCTTCTTAAGTGGGCCAAGTGGAATTTAGAACTTACGAATTGAAAATTTTGAATGAGAAAAAAAAAATTATGCAAAAAAAACGAACTTAGAAAATCCAACAAATGTAGGTGCAAAATCATTGTTTATTTGATGACTTATTTTTTTTTTTTTTTTACTTGCACATTCTAACATGTATAACAAGGGTTGACACTCTTACTCCAGAACACGACTAACGTCTGCACAGTCTCATGCTGGCGTCTTAAAAAGACAAACCACGTCTCAATGAATAAATAATGTTCATTCCCATCACCCAACAACTCAACTTATCAATAAAGAACCAAGGTGTTATTTATGAATTTTAAGTTTGTCCTTGTTCAACGAATGTCCTAGTTCATAAAATTTGATTGCTAATGTAATGTAAATTCTTCCCCACATTTGAGTGTGACTATGTCCTCACTGTCGTTAATTAGACATATCGTGAAAGGAAAAAAATAAGAGAGTATTTACATACGTACAAAAGAGGGTTAATGCGTCTTACAAAATGTAATGTGGCTCATGGAGGACCATGGGCTCTTCCTCTTTGTTGGGTATTAGTTCTAAGTAAGGCTTAAGGCATTGACCATTGACCTTATAGGACGATCCATCAGTTGGATTCTCAATTTCTACCGCACTATACGCAAAAACAGTCTGCACGGTGTAAGGTCCTGTCCATTAAGATTTTAACTTACTCGGAAATAAATGTAATCTTGAGTCATACAACAAAACTTTTTTATTTAGCATGAAAGTTTTATGTAAAATTGATTTATCATGAAAAACTTTCGTTTTGTCCATATAAATTCGTTCATTTGCATAGGCATAATTTCGAATTTCATCAAGTTCATCAAGTTGAAGCTTTCTAAGTTCACATGCTTGCTCTAAGTTAAGATTTAGAGTTTTCTTGCCCTTAATGCCCTATGTTTTAGTTCAACAGGCAAGTGACATGGCTTACCAAAAATCAACCGATAAGGGGACATACCTAAGTTTGTTTTGACAGCAGTGCGGTAATCCCAAAAAGCATCGGTAAACTTTTGAGACCAATCTTTGCTATTTCGATTCACAGTTTTCTCAAGTATTTGCTTAATCTGCCTATCCGATACTTCAACTTGCCCACAAGTTTGAGGATGGAAAGGAGTGGATAACTTGTGGGTTATCGAATACTTTCTCATGAGGGCTTCAAAAGAATGGTTACAGAAGTGTGTTCCGTTGTCGCTGATTATTGTGCGAGGTGTGCCAAACCTAGAAAAGATGTTTTCTTTTAAGAAGCGAACAACAACCTTGTTATCGTTTGTTTTGCATGGAACATCTTCAACCCATTTAGAAACATAATCAATGGCTAAGAGAATATAAAGGTTCCCAAAAGTATTAGGGAAGGGTCCCATGAAGTCTATACCTCAAAATTCAAAATTTTCGACTTCTTGAATGAGGTTTAGGGGCATCATATTTTGTTTAGCAATTTTCCCTAAGAATTGACATCGATCACAAGTTTTGCAAAATTCGTAAGCGTCTTTGAAAAGTTTAGGCCAGTGGAAACCCTATTGGAGAACCTTTTCGGCTATCTTTTTGGGACCGAAGTGACCACCACAGGCTTGGTCGTGACAGAAAGAGAGGACACTGCGAGTTTTAGTGTCGGGAACACACCTTCGAATGATTTGGTTGGGAAAATACTTGAAAAGATAAGGGTCGTCCTAGAAAAAATGTTTCACTTTGGAAAAGAATTTTTGTTTATCCTTCTTAGACCAAAAAGAAGGGGTCTGCTTAATGACTAAGTAGTTGACAATGTCAGCGAACCAAGGATCGGTGGATAAAGAAAAGAGCTGTTCATCCGAGAAATGCTAGTTGATCAGAAGAGAAGAAGACGGGGCATTTCGAAAACGAGACAAGTGGTCCGCAATTACGTTGTCGAATCCTTTTTTTATCCTTAATGGTAATGTCAAATTGTTGAAGTAGAAGGATCCAGCAAATGAGACGAGCCTTAGCATTCTTTTTAGAGAAAGGGTACCTAAGTGCGAAGTGATCGGTATGAATAGTGATGTGTGAGCCAACTAGATAAGGTCTGAATTTTTCTAGAGCAAAAACGACATCCAAGAGTTCTTTTTCAGTGTTCATATAATTGATTTGAGCGTCGTTCAAAGTCTTACTCGCAAAGTAAATGACAAGAAGAATTTTATTGATTCGTTTTCCCAAGACAGCGCCTAAAGCGAAATTCGAGGCATCACACATGATTTCAAAAGGCAACTTCCATTTGGGAGAGCATATGAAGGGAGCAGAGACAAGTTAATTTTTGAGATGCTCAAAAGATGAAATACAGTCAGAATTGAAGTCAAAAGGAACTTCCTTGCCAAGAATATTAGTCAAAGGTCGAGTGATTTTGCTTAAATCTTTTTTTAAAGCGACGATAAAAGCCAGCATGACCTAAAAAAGATTGGATGTCCTTAATGGACTTGGGAATGGGAAGATTAGAGATAATTTCAATTTTGGCTTTGCATACTTCAATTCCTTTATCAGAGATGACATATCCTAAAACAATGCCATGTTTGACCATGAAATGATATTTTTCCCAATTAAGAGTTAAGTGTTTATCTTTGCAATGGTTAAGAACAAGATCAAGGTAATGTAAACCTTCAGTATAAGAGTCCCCAAAGATGGAGAAATCATCCATGAAAACTTCCAAAAATCGCTCGATCATATCAGAAAAAATGCTAATCATGCGCCTTTGGAAGGTTGCAGGTGCATTACAGAGACCAAGAGGCATACGATGGTACGCAAATGTACCGAAAGGATAAGTGAAAGTGGTCTTCTCTTGGTCCTCAAGAGCGATGTGGATCTGATTATAGCCCGAGTACCCATCAAGGAAACAGTAGTACTCGTGACCGGCTAGTCGTTCTAACATTTGATCGACAAATGGCTAAGGGAAGTGATCCTTATGTGTTGCAGCGTTAAATTTCCTATAATCAATGCAAACACGCCAACCAGTCTAGGTGCGGGTTGGGATAAGCGCATTAGCTTCATTTTGGATCACGGTTACCCCTGATTTCTTTGGTATGACCTGAATCAGACTAACCCATTGACTATCAAAAATCGGGTAAATGATTTCATTGTCAAGACATTTAAGAATTTAATCATGAACTGGTTCTTTCATGATGGGGTTTAGTCGATGCTGGGATCACGAGTGGGTATGGCATCATCTACAAGGTGGATTCGATGTTCGACTATCGAAGGACTAATCCCCTTAATATCAGCCATGGACCAACTAATTGTTTCCTTATTTTTCTGAAGGATGGGAATGAATAATTGTTCCTGCTCTATAGTAAGGTCAGAAGTAATAATTACAGGAAGAGTTTCATTGTCTCCTAAGTAAGCGTATTTAAGATGACCGGGAAGCACTTTGAGTTCGGATTTAGGAGACGATTCAGCCGAAGAAATTGGTTGAGGGATAGACTCAGTTGTGAGCGGCTCGACATGAGTTGATTCAGAGACATTTTCGGGGACATCTTGAAACAAAGTTTCGTAATTTGATTCAATTTCATTGTTCAAATGGTTGAGCTTAGCTTCATTGTCGTGGACAGCATGGATTTCAGAAAACTGGTCCACATAAGAGTTAGGAGAGTTTTCGGTTCTAAAGATGTTTAGTTCAATTGTCATATTACCGAAAGAAAGTTTCATAGACCCATTTCTACAGTTGATAAGTGCATTAGTGGCTGCTAATAAGAGCCGTCCTAAAATCAATGGGATCTGGTTCGCAGGATTGCTTAGCTGTTGAGTTTTTGGACAATGAAGTCGCCTGGATAGATGAATTCGCCTAGTTTTACCAATACATCCTCGATTTCTCCCACAAGTTTCTTAATTGAATGGTTTGCATTCTGAAGGGTAACCTTGGTGGATTTTAGTTCTCCAAGTCCTAGTTGGCAGTAGACGAGATATGGAAGCAAGTTAACACTAGCACCTAAGTCTAGCAGACATCCATCAATTTTCTTGTCCCCAATAGTACATGATATTGTGGGGCAGCCAGGATCTTTATATTTTACTGGCATTGATTGGGATAAGACTTCTCTTAGAGTTGCTTCTAGGAACACTTTCTTAGGTACTTGTGTATGAAAGTTTTTGAGTGCACAAATCTTTTAGAAACTTCGCGTACTGTGGAACTTGTTGTATAATATCTAAAAGAGGAATGTTCACATTAACTTGCTTGAATATTTCTAGGATCTTTTCTAGCTGGTCCGTCTTTTCCCTAGGTCGGAGTCTATGAGGAAATGGAGCAGACAACTCAGTAGGCTGGGCTACATGAGTTTGAGGATGGTTCTGGTCAGAAATTGGCTCAATGTTTTGATCCAAGTTGGTCGAATTTTCGATAGGGTTTGGAAGATCGTCCGATAAATCATTTAGGTTGACCACATGGTTGTCAATCTTTCTGCCAGATCTAAGAGTCGTGATCACATTCAAGTGACTAACGTTTGAATCTTGAATGATGTGAATTTGGTTAGGGTTTGAATATTGTCCTCTAGGGCTTTAGATTTGTTGACTTGGAAACGTACCCTTTTCCCTTTCACTTATTCTAGCATCAAGTTGAGACATTTGTTTTTGATGTTCACTCATTTGTTGATTCGTGTAATGAATATATGAGTGTAACGAGTTTTTATTTTCAATACTTTGCTCAGTCATTTGCTCTAATAGTCTACCCACCTTAGATAAACTTCCCTCAATCATAGAAATGCGATTTTCATTTTAGGGTGTGACTGTTTGATGAGATTTGTGGAAAGGCGCCTGGTTCGAATTGTACTGATTTTTCCTAAAGAGATTTTTCGAAGCGTTGTTCGAAAATGCTTGAGTCAAGGTCTATTCATCCAGGGGTTATTTGGACCATAAGAAAGATTTGGGTGGTTGTTGAGACTATTTAAAGAATTCACTTCCTTAAGGGTTTGGGGACAGTCATCAACCATATGATTGGAGTTAAGACATATATGACACATTGCTCGGGAAACGTTATTAGACCGATTGTGTGATCTAACAACGTTCACTAATGCATCTTCAAGAGTTTTAAAAGAAGAGGATTTGATAGAATTACTACTGGAATGCGAATAGATAGATTTTTCATTGGTTCGTTCCCATTATTTCGATTTTTCTGCTAAATCGTCTAGAAATTCCCAAGCTTCTACATCAATCTGTTTTAGGAAATTGCCTTGACACGTAGACACTAACATTTACCTAGAACCATTATCGAGTCCATCATATAAAGTTTGACATAACGACCAAGTTTCATAACCATGATGGGGACAACTTAACAATAGTTCTTTAAATCTTTCGAAACATTGCCGAAAAGATTCCCCCTTTTTTTGGTGGAAATTATTGATTTCGTTTCTCACTCTAGTTGTTTTTTCTGGGGGGTAGAACCTTTTAAGGAAAACTGTTGTAAATTCTATTCATTTTCTTATCGAATTTGGAGGCAAGCTGAGAAACCATTTTCTTGCGGAATCAGTTAGTGCGAATGGAATCAAATGAATTTTAATACCATCCTCACATAGATATTGTAATATAAAGTTTGCACAAGCATTTTCAAATTTCGTTCAGAAACTATATGGTTCGTCATGAGAAAAGTTATCGAATTTGGGGAAAATGCTTATCTAACTCGATCGAATTTCCAAGTGGTTACCCACAGGATAAAATAACTGAATACAAGAAGGGACAGAAGCTCTATCAGGAAGGAATCTGTCCATCAGGGTAAGACGTGGAGGTTCCTTAGCTATTTCTAAGGATTGTTCGAGTAAACTGGGTTTTGAGGAAAGAGAAGTGTTCTGATTCCAATAAAACGACAAGATTCTTGGTCACGAATCCAAGTTTGTATGCACCAGAAAGAAGAAGAAAAGAGATCACCAAAGAAATTTAGACAATGGAGACGTTCGGAAAGAGGTGAGAGAGAGAAAAAGTTTTAAAAATTGGGAATTTTTAGAAAATTACAACCTACAGAACTATCGAGGGCTAAAAAATAAAAAAAACTTAAAGATTTTTTTATTTTTCAATTTTTTTTGAGGAGTTTGAAATTTTTTTAATTGCAATTCACAAAACAATTAGACACGCAGAAATTAGCTACAATAAAATTTTCTGTCCTTAATAGCTCCTAACTGAAAATTTATAATCCTAATAATTTCAAAATACATAAGTAACAAGTCTCAGCCAGATCTGGACAGGATTTATCCGAGCACCACGAATCACCGTAGCAATGTAGCTAAAGTTTTAAAACCTAATTGAGTTTGAAACAGACACTGGGAGAGTTAACTAGTATATTCCTAGTTATTAAGAAAATAAACTTTACCCTAATTGAGCGTGTGATGCCCTTAATTCCAGAGTCTGCAATTTTTATTTATTAATGTAGCATTTTTCTAGTATGAATGCAATTTTCTGGGCTACGGAAGGGTAATGACTTCCCCACCTTATGTTAATTGGGTTGCGCTCTTAACAGAATGAATACAGATGCAGAAATAAAAATTGCTGAAATTAAAAGATTTTACAAGCAAGTCGCTGCCCCTACAGAAATTTTTTTACAAACAACATCTATTTTTTTTTAAGCAGCAGCAAACCCTGTAGAGTTTAGTAAACACTCACTAAGATCGATAGTCCGTCCAGTGCAACTGAGTAGCGCGTTCACACCCTACTTGGTGTGCTACCGCTCCAACCAATTCAAATTCTGCTAATTTGTTTTCTTTACTCGATTTCGATCCTTGTTTATTACTTGAAATTTTGTCCTCTTTGGCCTTTGATTTTCTGTTGAGATTTCTTGAACTTTATTCCTCTTGTTTTGGCTTTTGAAATGTTTTTTTATAAAGAAAATCAAAATGAAATAAAAAAAAAGAGTGAAAAACGAAATGAAAATAAAATGATTGGAAAACAAAAGAAATCAAAATAAAAGCAAAGGGCAAAGGAATTGATTCAAAATTAATCTCTTTTTTTTTCAAAAAAAAGAAGAAGAAATGAAGCGAATAAAATGCAAACAGAAACTAATTCAAAATTAAACTAAAAATTAACTTAACTAAATAAAATAAAAGAACAAAACTAAAATCAACTAAAAAAACAACTTTGCATTCAAAGAAATGAAGAAAACTAACAAGAGACTAGAGTCACAAAACCAAAACACGCCAATAAGCTGACCCAAAACAAATTCTAGCCACGTGTGATAAACAAAGAAATTTGTACCCCAACTTCAAATCACGCAAGCCGTTCACCCAATTCAGACACCCTTCTTTTTTTTCTTTCGAAAATTGGGTAAGGATCTCGGTTAAAGGGTTTGGTCACTGCGTTAGCATTCAGATGCTCAGACCTTTTTTTAATCAGATGCTTTTCTCAAAGAAAGCAAATGCAGACAATACTCAACTTCTTTTTCTCAAATCAAACGAAAAAAAAAATCACAATTGCACGGACAATCGAAATCGCAATAGGTGTTTGGGGTTCGCGAATTGGTTAAGCGACTGTGATGGTCGGTGGATCTGATGGGGGTTGAGGGTGGAGAGCAGTTATGGTTTTGTGCTTATGTGGTTTTGGGAAGGGTGTTGCATTGGGAGAGAAGGATTTTCCAGGTTTTTGATGGTGTACTTTGGACAAGTAGAGGGGCGAACCAGAGATGTGGATGAAGACTGAGGGTATTATGGTGAGCTTGTGGTGGTGCATGGTCTGTTTTGTTCTGTTGTTCGGACTGAAGTGCGGTTTTGAGTTGTGTAAGTGGGTTGCGTTAGACCTGTGATGGTGAATTCAGATTGGGTTTGTGGATGTTAAGGGATCGGTTGGCTGTGGGTAACGTTTGGGTATGGAAGATGAGGTGAATGGCTATGGCGAGGTTGGTTGGTAGACTAGTGAGATGGATGGTGGAAGGGAATTGTGGGTGATAGCGGGTTGATCAGATCGGATCTGTTGCGTGACTTGCTAAAGTGTTTGCAGCGTGGTCAGGTCGTGGTTGAAGAAGATATAGAGGAAGCTAATGATTTCTTGGGAGATGGTAATGCAAGTGACGTTTGGTTGTGAAGTGTTGACAATGTAGAGGGTGGGTTGTAGGTGAAGGTTTGGATTAAAGAAAGGGGATGTGTAGCAAGATGGAGTTTGTGTATGGCAGTTGGATGGTTATGTCACGGTTGAGAGCTGAGCTGCGTGATTGAGTTGAAGATGGATAAAGTATTATGTTGTAGTGATGTGAATGAATGAGTAGGGAGGCTTGGATCTGGTGATGTATGGATTTATAAGATGGAGCAGTGGTGATTGGCAGATCAATTTTGGCAAAGAATAGCAAACAGAAATAAGAAAGAAATCAATGTAAATCTTTTTTTTATTTGAAAAGAGAAAAGAGAGAAATTTGTAAAAAGGGAAAATGTATTGAAGGTGGAAAGAAATAGACAACAAGAAGGGACAATTTGGAAAGATTTTTTTATTTTAAATTTGCAGAAACTTGGAAAAGAAGAAATGAAAGCATTGGAAGGAGATTGTAAAACGGAAACAAATCCAAACGAAAATTTGGAAAAGAATTTGAACAAAGGGAAGAAAAAAAAGAGAAAACGGCAAGTTAATTTTTTTCTTCTAAATTTGTAAAAACAAGAAAAGGAAAAGAAATATATTGAAGAATGGAAGTACAATAAAGAAAGGAACTGAAACAAAAGGCATTTTTTTTTTTGAATTAGAAGATTGCGATATCAAGGATCACATACCAAATAAACTAACAAGATTTTTTTTCTATCTCTACCAGAAAACAAAAGGAAAATAAATGAAATAAAAATATTTTTTTGTTTTTCTTTTTTTTTGGAAAAATAGCAAATTAAAATTATAACCCGAAGGATTTACTAATAAAAATTATTTTGATCTCTGGCAACAACGCCAAAATTTGTTAGTGAACAAATTAACAACTGTAAACAATTGTTTAATTCGTTCGGTTTTCCTAAACAACAAGGGTTGTTGTAAAGGGTGTCGAACTCTGAGACCAAAAATTATTTTACTAATAAATCCAATCAAGTTATTCCAAAATTTTGATTATTTGAAAATATCAGAAAATAAACAAAAAGAGAGAGTTTTATATAATAAATGAAAGCAATTAGGGAGCAATGACATAAACTAGATTAATATAAATTACCCAAACAGATTAATGTCGATCTAATTCATGTTTCTGTCACAAACATGAATCAATAATAATTAGGTTTATAGAAACAAACATGTGAATAACAACAAGTATAGCCTGTGCAGGAGCTAAGCTCTTAAACAACCATAAGCTATCAGGACAGATTCACCATTTTATTTTTAAAACCCTAAAAATTCATTCCCTCTAACATTCATTGCCTTAAAATTCTCCTCTACTCTTTTGAGTTGATTTCAGAACTATCCATCAATTTCAACAAAAGCTCTCTTATAATGTTGGGCAATTGCACTCATCTGGGCCCTATAATTGCTGAATGCCTTAACTGTAAGCTCGATTCATTCCCAATTACTTATTTGGGTATTCCAATTCGTCCTACCAAACTTCATAAATCAGATTGGCTACCCCTCATTTCTAAGATTGAAAACAGACTTACAAATTGGAAAGCTAACTCATTATCATCAGCAGGCCGTCTTATACTTGTTAAACACGTCCTCACATCCCTTCCAACCTAGTGGATGTCCTTCCATAAACTCCCAGTTTGGGTTATCAACAAAATCGACTCAATTCGAAGTTCTTTTCTTTGGAATGGTGGCAAATTGAAAAAACTAATCAATTGGAAAACTGTTTGCCTTCCTCTATCTCATGGTGGCCTTGGTATTCATAACCTCTCTGCCTTCAACATGGCACTTCTTGCTAAATGGTTATGGCGCAGCCTCGCTCCAGGCAATTTATTTGGAAAAATTGGATCCTTCATCGACTGTATCAATCAAACCCCTTTTTGATTCTTCACTTTAACCCATCATTTAAGCCCTCGCCATTCTAGAAAGGAGTACTATCTATCATCCCTAGAATAAAACGCTCTTCCATGTTAAAGTCAATAATGGTGATTCTTGTCTATTTTGGATGGATATATGGAATGAACAGATCCTCTTTTCCACTCTATTCCCTAACCTTGCAACATTAAACCAATATAACCCATTATCAGTTGCAGCAGCTCTTTCTCTGGGCCCATTGGGTTTCTTACCTTCCACTTATATTAGGCTTGAATCTCTAAACGAGCTTATATGCATGGCTCATACTCTTAACTCAACCCAGTTCAATATCGGTCCCGATAAATTATTATGGGCCTTGGGATCCAATTTTTGAGTTTCGGCCTGCTATAAATTTCTTATCCATCCAGGTCGATGTTTCACTTTCTCTCATGTTTGGCATTGTCACCTTCCCTCTCGGGTCATCTTCTTTCAATGGCTCCTTATCCACAACCGCATTAACACCAAAGATCGCCTGCATCGTTTTTGCGACAACATTGACCCCTCTTGCGTCCTCTGTAACAATCATATTGAATCCCTCACTCATCTCTTCTTCGAATGCGATTTTTCATATTCTGTTTGGGCAGCTATCAGCTCCTTCCTTCTTGGCTTCATACCTTCAATCCAATTGTTCTTTGAATATTGGAAGCATAACCCCCTCGACCCCATTCTGGATTCTTTAGTGGCTTTCTTTGCCTGGACTATTTGGCTAGAACGCAACGCCCACATCTTCGGCAGACCCAAGAAACCCCTGATGGGTATTTGTCATCACATCTTGCATCTTTTCGATTCTTGGACAGGATCATCCAGACCCGCTCGCTTCAGGCTTTCTCTGCCAATGCCTCAGTCTCCAGGATCGCAGGAAAGTAGCACCCAAGTCCCGCTTTGATTCCTGTTGTAGTCTAGTATTACCTGCTCTGCTAGTTTTTGGCTTGTTGTCTCTTGCTATATACTTTGTTCTAAGCTATCCGATGTACATTATTTACTCTGCACTTTGCTTGTACTAGCTATATTGGCCTTCTTGGCCTAAACCACTATGCTACTAATTGGGCCTGTCAACCAGGTATATTTCTACTTATTTACTACTACGCGTAATCGGCTATGTAGTTCCATGCTACACACCCATCTTCCTAAAAAAACCTAAAAATTAGATCTAAATCTGATAAGCATTAGATTGAACTCAAATATACCCTGTGAAGGAGCATATCTCTTAAACGACATAGAATATGAAGGTTCAGATCTAACCCTTGGTTCAGATCTAGATCTATTTACATGAAGTCCTAATCTTTAAGCTACGTGATTCATATTCAATCTAATCTAAGCGTCATTACTCCATAATTAAAGGAGACTAGTTAGACATAGCTAAAAGAGAAGAGAGAGAAAATAAAATAAACAACATAAACATAAATAAAATAACAACTAAGAAGAGAATGAGAAGAATTTTATTCCAAGCGAAGTTATACAGAATAAAACCGAATGTAATTCAAATGAAGGAGATACAATATATTTATAGTTGTTATGGCTAAGACTAAGTGGCCAGTTACACAATGTGGAACAAAAGCCCTTTTCCTAAATAACAACTAAACCAAATAGCTAAACGTGAACGCGTGTGAATGGACATGCAAATTTCATAGCTTGCGGGCATCAAATAACATAAACTTCAATTGTTTTGAGCATGAATAAGAACTCCGTAATATTCGAGACAAGTGATCATTATGAAAAGGTATTAAATCTTTAAAATATGTGGCAGAAGGTGGTTAAATAGCAACATTTTTTCTAGTCTTCAAGCTTTAATCCATTTCTAAAAATAAACACTCGTCTTGCACTAATTCTTTAAGCTTTTCAACAATTAAGTGCATTAATCCATTCATCTTAAATAATCTGAAAGTACAACTATAAACACACAGTATCAATTATTTTATATATAAAACAAGATAAATAAGCGAATAAAATATACACATTTACATGTAAATCAAATACCCCCACACTTATCTTTTATTCGTCCTCGAATAAACTAAACTAAGATATGTCACACTTTTGTAGGAAATACGATTGCATTTAGCGTATGCAACAAGCCGTTAAACCCCTAGATGTCCCTAGTAGGACGAGTGTTATCTCATGAGGGTTTTCAGCGGAAACTACCCACAAAATCCAAAGCGTCTTATGTACGCGGATTAATCAAATGATATATTTAAGGTCTTTCACATTCAAAAGACTTTACCTAACTTCACTAACAATGGTTTAGTCCTAAATTGTCCATCCCATTATTGGTGCAAAAATGAACAAAAATTTTCAAGCTGAATCATAATTCCTTGATAACACTGTAATTGCCTTGAAGGTTAAGAGTGTGATGTCAATCAAAGTTCTACACACCGACAACGTACACCCAATCAAATTTTTTTTGAATAATTTTGCACCAGTGTAACTATAATGTATTGGATGTGAGTTATGCATAGTTCAAGGAAAATTTTGTAAGTTCTAAAAATATTATGGATAAGAGGGCAAGTGTATTAGTTGAACTTCAAGCCACAAAAGATAAAGTAATACTAAGGCACATATGGATGTTTTGTTTCCTTTCATCTTCTCAACTACAGTCTTTGTTTCTAAGTACAGTATGATGGATGTGGATGTAATGGAAATGAATGCTTTATAGTCAAGAATGATGGATGACTATGTTATTCTGAGAGATTTTCTATTCATAGCATTTTTTCTTTTTTTTCTTACATAATGAATGATGAGTGGAGGTGGAATGGAATGATACCGTATATTATTTCATTTGATTCCTCCTCTACTAAGCAGATCATAACCAATAACTCATGAAAGGAAAGTTTTGTGCCCTAACCCAAATTAAACACACAAGTCTGGATTGATGTTATATAAAAAGCTGAAAGGAATAACAAGCAAAGTGGCGTAAGATAGATAACCCATATAAAATAATTGTGGTATATGGTTATCCTACCTTAAAACAAGCGCGGAGTGGGTAGTGTAATATTGGTATAAAGTGACGTTTTTAACCTTTGAAAATAAAAGGTTCTTAAGTATACCAATATAAGAAAAACTTGTCGAAACATGGACGTAAATCAACTAAAACTTGGGTTTGAATAATGTGGGGTATCAAAGAAGAACGCTACAATGAGTCATTTCTTCTTAATTGGACCAAGTGGAATTTAAAACATACGAATTGAAAATTTTGTGTGAGAAAAATATATTATGCATAAAAACGAACTTAGAAAATCCAACAAATGTAGGTGCAAATTCATTGTTTATTTGATGATTTTATTTTTTGATTATTTTTACTTGCACATTCGAACATGTAAACAAGGGTTGACACTCTTACCCCAGAACACGACTAACGTCTGCACAGTCTCAAGCTAGCATCTTAAAAAGACACATTACGACTCAATGAATAAATAATGTTCATTCCCTTCAGCCAACAATTCAACTTATCCATAAAGAACCAAGGTGTTATTTATGAATTTTAAGTTTGTCCTTGTTCAAAGAATGTCCTAGTTCATAAAATTTGATTACTGATGTAATGTAAATTCTCTCCCACACTTGAGTGTGACTGTGTCCTCACTGTCGTTAATAAAACATATCTTAGTGAAAGGAAAAAAAATAAGCGAGTATTTATATATATACAAAAGAGGGTTAGTGCGTCTTACCGAATGTAATGTGGCTCATGGAGTACCATGAGCACTTCCTCTTGGTTGGGTATTGGTCCCAAGTAAGACTTACCATTGACCTAATAGGACGATCTATCGGTTGTATTTTCAATTTCTACCGCACCGTACAGAAAGACAGTCTGCACGATGTAAGGTTCTGTCCATCTAGATTTTAACTTACCCAGAAATAAATGCAATCTTGAGTCATATAACAGAACTTTTTGACCTAGCATGATAGTTTTACGTAAAACTGATTTATCATGAAAAAATTTCGTTTTGTCCTTATAAATTTGTTCATTTTCACAGGCACCATTTCAAATTTCATCATGTTCATTAAGTTGAAGCTTCCTGAGTTCACCTGCTTGCTCTAAGTCAAGATTTAGAATTTTTTTTGGCCTATAATGCCTTATGTTCTAGTTCAACTGGCGAGTGACACGGCTTACCAAAAATCAACTGATAAGGGGACATACGTAAGTTTGTTTTGAAAGCAGCGCGATAAGCCCAAAAAGAGTCAGTTAACTTTTGGGACCAATCTTTGCGATTTCGATTCATAGTTTTCTCAAGGATTTGCTTAATCTGCCTATTCGATACTTCAACCTACCCACAAGTATGAGGATGGTAAGAAGTTGGTAACTTATGGGTTACGAATACTTTATCATGAAGGCTTCAAAAGAACGATTACAGTAGTGTGTTCCGTTGTCACTGATTATTGTGCGAGGTGTGCCAAACCTAGAAAAGATGTTTTCTTTTAAGAAGCGCACAACAACCTTGTTATCATTTATTTTGCATGGAATATCTTCGACCCATTTAGAAACATAATGAACGGCTAAGAGAATATAAAGATTCCCAAAAGAATTAGGAAAGAGTCCCATGAAGTCACACCCCAAACGTCAAAAATTTCGATTTCTTGAATGGGATTTAGGGGCATCATATTTTGTTTACCAATTTTCCCTAAGAATTGACATCGATCGCAAGTTTTGCAAAATTCATAAGCGTCTTTGAAAAGGTTGGGCCAGTAGAAACCCGATTGGAGAACCTTTTCGGTTGTCTTTTTGGGACCGTAGTGACCACCACAGGCTTGGTAATGACAGAAAGAGAGGACACTGCGAGTTTCAGTGTCTGGAACACACCTTCGAATGATTTGGTCGGGATAATACTTGAAAAGATAAGGGTCATCCCAGAAAAAATGTTTCACTTCGAAAAAGAATTTTTGTTTATCCTGCTTAGACCAAAACGAAAGGGTCTGCTTGGTGACTAAATAGTTGACAATGTCAACGAACCAAGGATCAGTGGATAAAGAAAAGTGTTGTTCATTAGGGAAATTCTCATTGATCGGAAGAGAAGAAGACGAGGCATTCGGAAGACGAGACAAGTGGTCCGCAATTACGTTGTAAGATCCTTTTTTATCCTTAATGGTAATGTCAAATTCTTGAAGTAGAAGGATACAACAAATTAGATGAGCCTTAGCACCCTTTTTAGAGAAAAGGTATCTAAGTGCGAAGTGATCGGTATGGACAGTGATATGTGAGCCAACTAGATAAGGTCAGAATTTTTCTAGAGCGAATACGACAGCAAAGAGTTCTTTTTCAGTGGTCATATAATTGATTTGAGCGTCATTCAAAGTCTTACTCACGTAGTGACAGCGCCTACAACGAAATTTGGGGCATAATACATGATTTCAAAAGGCAGCTTCCAGTTGGGAGAGAAAATGATGGGAGCAGAGACAATTTCATTTTTGAGATGCTCAAAAAATGAAATATAGTTAGAATTGAAGTCAAAAGGAACATCCTTACCAAGAAGATTAGTCAAAGGTCGAGTGATTTTTCTAAAATCTTTTATAAAGCGATGATAAAAGCCAGCATGACCTAAAAAAGATCGGATGTCCTTAATGGACTTGGGAATGGGAAGATTAGAGATAACTTCAATTTTGGCTTTGTCTACTTCAATTCCTTTAATAGAGATGACATGTCCTAAAACAATGCCATGTTTGACCATGAAATGACATTTTTTCCAATTAAGAGTTAGGTGTTTATCTTTGGAACGGTTAAGAACTAGATCAAGGTGATGTAAACATTCAGTATAAGAGTCCCCAAAGATGGAGAAATCATCCATGAAAACTTCCAAAAATTGCTTGATCATACAAGAAAAAATGTTAATCATGCACCTCTGGAAGATTGCAGGTGCATTACAGAGACCAAAAGGCTTACAATGGTATGCAAATGAACCGAAAGGACAAGTGAAAGTGGTCTTCTCTTGGTCCTCAAGAGCGATGGGGATTTGATTATAGCCCGAGTACCCGTCAAGGAAACAATAGTGCTCATAACCGGCCAGTCGTTCTTACATTTGGTCGATAAATGGCAGAGGGAAATGATCCTTACATGTTGCAGCATTAAGTTTCCTATAATCAATGCTAACACGCCAACCAGTCTGGGTCCGTGTTGGGATAAGCTTGTTAGCTTTATTTTGCATCACAGTTATCCTTGATTTCTTTGGTACGACATGAATCAGACTAACCCATTGACTATCGGAAATCGGGTAAATGATTCCATTGTCAAGACATTTAAGGATTTCATCACGAACTGGTTCTTTCGTGATGGGGTTTAGTCGATGTTGGGGATCAAGAGTGGGTTTGGCATCATCTACAAGGTCGATTCGATGTTGGACTATCAAAGGACTAATTCCTTTAATATCAGCCATGGACTAAAACACCCCACCTCCGTTAAGGTCACTCACAAAAGGAATGGCTTAACTTTGGTGGAGAATTTTAGGTAAGAGATGCAAATAAATTACAAGATAGACAAATAAAGCAGCGGAAAATAAAGTCATTTTATAAACAACTTAATTCAGTTAAGCTTTTACAACAATTGGCTCAATCATACTTAAAAGTAATACATAGAAATTCTGTCTTGATTCAAAAACTTCCAAGTATAAAAGAAGCATAAAAATAACAATGATATTTCCCAATAAAGCGTGAACCAGCCATAACAGTGGAAGAGAGAGTCCAAAGCAATACATCGACTATCTTCGAGCTTAGAAAGAAAACTGAGCTAAGTGATAACATTTCCTCCCAGTGAACCTAGGGGGGAAACGGAAGAAAAGAGGCGAAACAAAACTAGGTCAGACATAAGTCTGATAAGTCTAGTGACTTTCAGCATATAAACAGGCAAAAATATCATGATATGAATACACTTAATATAAGACAATACCGTGAGAACACGGATAACATAGGATAAGCATAAGGTATGATAAGGCAAGATAAACTGAATGCGCTTCTACTCTTTCTCTGCTTCGCTACTACTTTGTTATTTTGATTTCTATATCTATCTCTGCACCACCTAACTAGTGTCCCAACTGGTAATCTATATAAAATGATAATATGATAACGTGATCCCAATCCCCGCAATTGTGGTAGCCTTCAGGTGTACATCTATCGTGAGGATTCCACCTCAATATGCCTAATTGCCATGAACATGTTAGATGTACCCTTATTACCCTATCGATCGGCTCCCTACTTGTATTAATGTTCCATGTGTCTGTGTCAATCGGCCCTCTCTTGCGTGTAGATACCCTGTGCTGGTCCCACTATAAGGTGTATCAATCCTTATGATAGCGACCCGACACGATTCAAGATGCACAGTGTATAACTACTGGTACTCAGTGCCTATTTTTCCTACTTCGGAGTACGTGCACGCCCGTAAACCGTCGGAACCTACACTGGCATACCCCCTGCCGCTGTTTTGACCGTTTACAATCAGCCCAGTAATCGTGCCGCACCCTGCCTACTTTCAGGGTACCATGATACATCTATGTGGGTTACTGCTGAAATGGGTCCCCGTTACTAGGGTTTCCTGCTGGTTAAGTTTGTGGGCCTATATATACAAATATTAGCCACCTACACGAGATGTACTTAACCCTCCCACCGATTCTAGCATGTTTTCTTAACGGTTAAGTTTGTTGGCCTATACGTACTAATATTACCCACTTACACGAGATGTACTTAACCCTCCCATCGATTCAAGCATGTTTATTTAACGGTTAAGTTTGTGGGCCTATATGTACTAATATCACCCATCAACCCGATATGTACTTAACCCTCCCGCACATTATGTCATATTGGTTAAGTGTTGTCCATTCATGTTAACTTAACCCACTCATTCATCGTGTCATGTTGGTTAAGTGTTTATTATTAACTTAACCCCATTCGTTCATTTGGTTAAGTGTTTTCTTGTTAACTTAACACCATGTGTTCACCATGTTGTATTGGTTAAGTGTTATCAATCAATTCAAGTTAACTTAACCCACCCACTTGTCATGTTACTTTGGTTAAGTGTTGCCTCCTTGTGTCAACTTAACCCTACCACAAATCAAGTTATATTGGTTAAGTGTTGCCCTCTTGTTTTAACTTAACCTTACCACAAATCAAGTTATATTGGTTAAGTGTTGCCCTCTTGTTTTAACTTAACCTTACCACAAATCAAGTTATATTGGTTAAGTGTTTCTTATTACTTAACCCTACCCATTCATCATGCTATACTGGTTAAGCATTTCCTATTAACTTAACCCTAGTCATTTATGTTATATTGGTTAAGTGTTCCTATGAACTTAACCCAAGCCATACATCCTGTTCATTAGCATTAATTGATTTATTAATTTACCAACCTCTCAAATTAGATATGTGTTGTTGCTGTTACTGGATGTGCCGAGCGGTTCCAGGTAGTTTTACACCACAACTCAATCTAACCTCGGGTTTTTCTTGGGCATGATGCACTAACCTCTCACATTA
This sequence comes from Allium sativum, assembly GCA_030737875.1. Classification (NCBI taxonomy): domain Eukaryota; kingdom Viridiplantae; phylum Streptophyta; class Magnoliopsida; order Asparagales; family Amaryllidaceae; genus Allium; species Allium sativum. The sequence goes on from CM060918.1 coordinate 107,505,196, forward strand.
GATAGGTGTTATTGTGGTTACTGGATGTGCCGGGCGGTTCCGAGCAGTTTTACACCACAACTCAATCTAACCTCAGGTTAGGCATATTCATCTTTTCATTAATTTACATATTTACAGTTTATATGTAAATTATTCACAATTGTTGTCAATTTCAGATTATGCCACATTTTCCATAAATGTCCAAGTCTAGATTTATATGTTAATTATCCCAACCAGTCATATTCCAATTCTCAAGTTATGCCCAACAAAGCTAATTGCAAGTTATGGCCCCCAAATTCAATTTCGAGTTATTACTCAAATTAGGCTACATCTAATCTTCCCAAGTTTGTACTAATAGTCATGCCCCAATACCCCAAGTTCGCAACAATGACAAATTATGCCCCAAATCATAAGTTACAAAATTATGTTCCACCATTACCAAATAGACTATTCCATATTACCCCCGCATTCCAATCGCACGCATAATAAGTTTCAGTCTAGATTCTAGGTTAGTCTAGATTCATAAAATAAAGAGGACGAAAGAGGAACATAAACGAGAGTAGGCATAAAACAAGCATTAAAATGGTAAATATTTTGGACCTAAGAGGATTACAGATCTGTTACGGTTGGGGTATAACAAAGATAGATCTGAAATAAACTGAGAGAAATAACCTCATAGACATATAGATCTAATTTAAATAACATCATGAACCTAAAAGGATTATATATCAGATGTCCAACAAAGACAGGCTTGATTGAATAATAACTTCCAAGGCATGTAAATCATTGATTCAATAGAAAGATAAGAATTAATCTAAAATATTTGCCTTATCATCAAGCATGGACTTAGATCCATTTCATTATATGCCAAAATCACTACTAGGTGTTTAAATCTGAAAATAACTTGAACTTACATGTTTACAGTTCAATTTACGGCTCAAATCCCAAGTTATATGTCCAATATATTTTATGCCTCAAATCTCAAGTCATATGTCCAATACTTTATGCCTCAAATTTCAAGTCATATGTCTAATACTTTATGCCTCAAATCTCAAGTCATATGTCCAATACTTTATGCCTCAAATCTCAAGTCATATGTCCAATACTTTATGTTTTGAATACAACATGTGTTATGTCCTCAAATCAGTTACAACTCAATTATGCCCAAATATACACAATTTAATACTTTTCCCAAATTTTAGCGCTGGTCATGTGCAAATCATATTTTATGCCCAATTTTATTTCCAACGTACGTTCATCTCTTATGAGATCTGGCTCAGACTCGCAATAGCCTGGCTATAAAACAAAAAGGGAAGAAGGAAAGAAGAGACAAAGAATGGACATAATATTATCAATGAGATAGATCCAAAGGATATAGAAAGACAGATGGAAATAGGCATAATCTCAGATCCAGATTTATTACAATGTCAGAATCACAATTAACTTTTATTTATAAAAGTAATGTGAACTTACAAATTACAGAAAGGTCTTGAATTATGGGATCTGTATTCTGAAACTGAATAGCTCTCCCTTGAATTAGACTATTTGTTCTTCTAATTTAGATTTGATTTGATTCTTAGAAATAGTTGTTGAAGTCGTTGAATTAGCCTTTGAATCTCTACTTGAATTTTAACTTAATTTCTAAGAAGGACTTGAGCAGCATAACCCCGTCATTGATTTATTTTTATTTGAATTAGGGTAGAGTATAGGCAAAATGAAGTTGTGCAGAGAAAACTGTTGCCTTAGTGGTGTTTATATTGCATAGGGATCAATGAATCTGGTCAGAACGGGCATCCAAATGCAGAAAAATGAATATGTCCTCGGATCTGGAAATAGGGGGAGGTCGACCCCCAGGTCGACCCCCTGGTCGACCTGTCTGGACCATGTCGACCCCCAGGTCGACCTGGGTCCTGGGCGGGAAATTTCCCGTCCAGCCCAGGTGTGTGATTTGAATTTTGAATTTCAAACCTGAGCTGTTTTATTTAAACCCCTGAAAATTCTGAAGGTCATAACTTCTTCATACGGAGTTCGATTTACGCAAACTCGGACTCTATTCCAAGAAGAATTTCGAGACGAACACAATGGCATAACCTATTTTCCTTAATTATCACATTTATAATTAGGTATAATTTAATTTGTTACTTTAACGTTCACAGAAAATACGAGGTGTTACATGGACTAACCAATTGCTTCCTTATTTTTCTAAAGTATGGGAATGAGCAATTGTTCCTGCTCTGTAGTAAGGTCAAAAGCAATAATGATAGGAAGAGTATCATTGTCTCCAAAGTAAGCATACTTAAGTGGATTGGGAAGCACTTTGAGTTTGGACTTGGGAGACAATTCAACCGAAGAAATTGGTTGAGGTATAGACTCAATTGTGAGCGGATCAACATGAGTTGATTCAGCGACATTTTCAGGGATATCTTGAAACAAAGTTTCGTAATTCAATTCAATTTCATTGTTCAAATGGTTGAGCTTAGATTCATTGTCGTGGACAACATGGATTTCAGAAAACTGGTGCACATAAGAGTTAGGAGAGTTTTCAGTTCTAAAGATGTTTAGTTCAATGGTCATATTATCGAAAGAATGTTTCATAGACCCATTTCTATAGTTTATAAGCGCATTAGAGGTTTCTAAGAAGAGACGTCCTAAAATCAAGGGGATATGGTTTGCAGGATTGCTTACCTATTGAGTTTCTAGGACAAAGAAGTCGCCTGGATAGGTGAATTCGCCTAGTTTTATCATTACATCCTCGATTTCGCCCACAGGTTTCTTAATTGATCGGCCGAAAAGCTGAAGGGTAACTTGGTGGGTTTTAGTTCTCTAAATCCTAATTGGTGGTAGACGGAATATGGAAGCAATTTAACACTAGCAACTAAGTTTAGCAGACATCTATCGATTTTCTTGTCCCCAATAGTACATGATATTGTGGGGCAGCCAGGATCTTTGTATTTCACTGGCATTGATTGGGACAATACTTCGCTTAGAGTTGCTGCTAGGAACACTTTCTTAGGTACTTGTGTATGAAGTTTTTGAGTGCACAAATCTTTTAGAAACTTTGCGTACTATGGAACTTGTTGTATCTTTGAACATTTCTTGTTTCAAAGAAATCCGTCTTATAACAAATCATGTACACTCAGTTGAAGTCCAAAACTCAATATTACGAACTACCGCGACATTATGAGCTCGATTTATAATTATATTATAATTAATATGTTCGAACTTCATTTAAATAATATATTCGTTATTATAATTCGAATATAAACTCAATTAAGTATCTTATATTATCCAATTTACACAATATTGCCAATTCAACTATTTCCGACTATTTTGGAAATAAATATATTATTATCCCATTATTTATTTACATATTCAAAATAGTTGAATTCAAACCATTTAAATTACCAAACCAATATATTAAAATAATTTAATAAATTAATTATTAAATCGCTAAAATTCTGTGACGTTACATTCCTTCCCCCTTAAAAGAATTTCGTCTTCGAACTTACTAAGGTAGGCAACATGCTACGAACCTTATTAACTAGGTTAAAAACCCTTGTTTTTCTCCTTACCTTCAGTTTCAATTGAATCAATTTATTTTAATTAAAATATTAATTTATTCCTATTAACGAAAATTTTCGAAAATTCTGAAAATTTTCTAACATCCTAAATTTTCGAAAAATCTCATCGACGTCTCCTTTGCCTGACTCGATCGGTACAACTACAACTCGCCTCTCTAGGCCATCTCCAATCCAAAAGAAAATCAACCAGCCAAGCGGCTTGCCAAATTGGCTCATAAAAATATCATACTCAATATAATATAAATTTGCACCTTTTTCCAGGCATTCAGATTTATCTCTTCCATTTGTAATCACTTTAGTATATACCCATGCATTCCCAACGAATATCTAATCAATTCATTATTAAACCAATAATTTTCTTCTATTAAGCCAAATTCCATTTCAAACTCTAGTTTCAATCTCGATTTCAAATTCTAACTCAACAATCCAACTCCATTCCAGATTATCTCTAATACAATTAAAATTCATTTTACATAGTTTAAGTTAAATTTCAATTTATTTATTCATTCCTACCATTTCAATATTTTTAACTTCATAAGTTAAATTTGAATATCAAAATTCAAATTCCTGAGTTTTATTTGAAATCATATATATTTACATATAATAATAGCAATTCAAAACATTTGAATTTTGACAACTTGTTTCCCCAAAACAATTCAAAAACAAAATCTTTGGTAGTAATCCATCACTTTGAAACTTGAAATTGAAAATGAATACTAATAATGCTGCATTCTTCATCAGAATGATATTCCAGCTTTCGAAGTGAGTTCAATACCATATTATTTTCAAAACTTATTTTCAAACATTTCCATTTTGAAATCACTTCAAGAAATACTTTACACTGCATGAAAAACGTTTGAAAATTTTCCGAAGATCTTTAAATTTCCTTATATTAAATCCGGAATTCACTTTCAAACCTTTTCCAAATTTCAGAATTTTAATTCCACTTCTGTTTTAAATTCAGATTTATTCCATCTAATTCTATATATTATACTTATACGAATTCTTATTGGTGATTTATAACCATTTCAATTATAATCTTATTCGATTATTGATATACACATAAATAGGTATATTTTATCCGCTTATTTATCTTGTTTTATATTTAAAATAATTGATACTGTGTATTTATAGTTGTATTTTCAGATAATTTATGATGAATGGATTAATGCACTTAATTGTTGAAAAGCTTGAAGAAATGTGCAAGAAGAGTGTTGATTTTTAGAACTGGATTAAAGCTGGAAGACTAGAAAAAATGTTGTTGTTCAACCACCTTCTGCCGCATAATTTAAAGATTCAATGCCTTTTCATAATGACCGCTTATCTTAAATTTTACGGAGTTATAATTCATGCTCAAAACAAATGAAGTTTATGCCATTTGATGCTCGTAAGCTATGACATTTACATATCCATTCACACGTGTTCACATTTAGCTATTTGGTTTAGTTATTATTTAGGAAAAAGGCTTTTGTCCCACATTGTGTAATTGGCCACTTGGTCTTGGCCATAGCAACTATAAATACACTATATCTCCTTCATTTGAATTACATTGGGTTTTATTCTGTATAACTTCTCTTGGAATAAAATTATTCTCCTTCTCTTCTTAGTTGTTATTTTATTTTATTTATGTTTATGTTGTTTATTTTCTTTTATCTCTCTTCTCTTTTAGCTATGTCTAACTAATCTCCTTTAGTTGCGGAGTGATGACGCTTAGATTAGATTCAATATGAATCACATAGCTAAAGAGATTAGGACTTCATGTAAATAGATCTAGATCTGAACCAAGGGTTAGATCTGAACCTTCATATTCTATGTCGTTTAAGAGCTATGCTCCTTCATAGGGTATATTCGAGTTCGATCTAACGCTTATCAAATTTAGATCTAATTTTTAGGGTTATAGATATAAAATAGTGAATTTGTCCTGATAGCCTATGGTTGTTTAAGAGCTTAGCTCCTACATAGGCTATGCTTGTTGTTATTCACATGTTTGTTTCTATAAACCTAATTATCATTGATTCATGTTTGTGACAGAAACATGAATTAGATCTGCATTAATTTGTTTGGTTATTAAATCATATTAATCTAGTTTATGTCATTGCTCCCTAATTGCTTTCATTTATTATATAAAATTCTCTTTTTGTTTATTTTCTGTTATTTTCAAACTATCAAATTTTCGGAATAACTTGATTGGATTGTTTAGTAAAATAATTTTTGGTCCCAGTGTTCGACACCCTTTACAACAACCCTTGTTGTTTAGGAAAGACGAACGAATTAAACAATTGTTAATTTGTTCGTAAACAAATTTTGGCGCTGTTGTCGGGGTTCAAAATAATTTTTATTAGTAAATCCTTTGGGTTATAATTTTATTTTCCTATTTTTCCAAAAAAAAACACAAAAATATTTTTATCTCATTTATTTTCCTTTCTTCAATCCAAACCTTCACCTACAACCCACCCACTACACTATCAACCTTCACAACCAAACGTCACTTGCATTACCATCTCCCCATAAATCATCAGCATCCTCTATATCTCCTTCAACCACGACCTGACCACACTGCAAAACATTTCAGCAAGTCACGCAACATATCTGATCTGATCAATCCGCTATCACCCACAATTCCCTTCCACCATTCATCTCACCAGTCTACCAACCAACCTCACCATAGCCATTCACCTCATTTTCCATACCCAAACGTTACCCACAACCAACCGATCCCTCAACATCCACAAACCAATTCGAATTCACCATCACAGGTCCAACGCAACCCACTTACACAACTCAAAACCGCATTTCAGTTCGAACCACAAACCAAAACAGACCATACACGACCACAAACTCACCATAATACCCTCAGTCTTCATCCACGTCTCCAGTTCGCCCCTTTGCCTGTCCAAAGTTCACCATCTAAAACATGAAAATCCTTCTCTCCCAACGCAACACCCATCCCAAAATCACATAAGCACAAAACCATAACTGCTCTCCACCCTCGATCCCCATCGGATCCACCGACCATCACAGTCGCTTAACCAATTTGCGAAACCCAAACACCTGAAACACCTATTGCCATTTCGATTGTCCGTGCGATTGTGATTTTTCTTTTTTTCGTTTGATTTGAGAAAAAGAAGTTGATTATTGTATGCGTTTGTTTTCTTTGAGAAAAGCATCTGAGTTAAAAAAAGGGTGCGAGCATCTAAGTTCAAACGCAGTGACCAAGCCCTTAAACCGAGATCCTTAACCCAATTTTCGAAAGAAAAAAAGAAGGGTGTCTGAATTGGGTGAACGGCTTGCGTGATTTGAAGTTGGGACACAATCCGTGTTTTGGTTTTGTGACTCTAGTCCCTTGTTATTTTCTTTATTTCTTTGAATGTAGGGTTATTTTTTTTAGTCGAATTTAGTTTTGTTCTTTTATTTTATTTAGTCAAGTTAATTTTATTTTAATTTTGAATCAGTTTCTATTTGCTTTTTATTCACTTTGTTTCTTTTTTTTTTTGAAAAAAAAGAGAATAATTTTGAATTAGTTCCTTTTCCCTTTGCTTTTATTTTGATTTCTTTTATTTTCCAATCATTTTATTTTCATTTTGTTTTTCACTTTTTTTAATTTCATTTCGATTTTCTTTATAAAAAAACAATTCAAAGGCCAAAACAAGAGGAACAGAGTTCAAGAAATTTCAACAGAAAATCAAAGGCCAAAGAGGACAAAAATTCAAGTAATAAACAAGGATCGAAATCGAGTAAAGTAAACAAATTAGAAAAATTTGAATCGGTTGGAGCGGTTGCATACCAAGTGGGGTGTGAACATGCTAGCGCTACTCAGTTGCACTGGATGGACTGTCGATCTAAGTGAGTGCCTTCTAAACTCTATACGGTTTGCTGCTGCTTTAAAAATTATATAGACATTGCTTGTAAAAATCATCTGCAGGGGCAGCAACTTGCTTGTAAAATCTTTTGATTTCGGCAATTATTATTTCTGCATCTGTATTCATTCTGTTAAAGGCACAACCCAATTCACATAAGATGGGGAAGTCATTACGCTTCCTTGGCCCAGAAAATTGCATTCATAGTAGGATAAATAAAAATTGTAGACGTTGGACTTAAGGGCGCCACGGGCTCAATTAGGGTAAAGTTTATTTTTTTAACAACTAGGAATATACTAGTTAACTGTCCTTGTGTCTAAGAAAGGGTGGAGTTTCAAACTTAATCAGATTCTTAAAATTTCAGCTGCATTGCTACGGTGATTCGTTGTGCACTGATAAATCCTGTCCCGATCTGGCCGAGACTTGTTACTTGTGTATTTTGAAATTATTAGGATTATAAATTTTCAGTTAGGAGCTATTAAGGACAGAAAATTTTATTGTAGCTAATTTCTGCATGTCTGATTGTTTTGTGAATTGCAATTAAAAAAAAATCAAACTCCTCAAAAATAGAAATAATTGAAAAAAAAAATCTTTTAAATTTTTTTATTCTTTAGCCCTCGTTAGTTCTGTAGGTTGTAAATTTTTAAATTTTCCATTTTTTTAAACCTTTTTTTCTCTCTCACCTCTTTCTGAACGTCTCCATTGTCTAAATTTCTTTGACGATCTCTTTTCTTCTTCTTTCTGGTGCATGCAAACTTGGATCCGTGACCAAGAATCTCGTCGTTTAGTTTGAATCAGGCCACCTTCTCTTTCCTCAAAACCCAGTTTACTCGAACAACCCTTAGAAATGGATAACGAACCTCCACATCTTACTATGATGGACAAATTCCTTCCCGATAGAGCTTTTGTCCCTTCTTGTATTCAGTTACCCAATCCTGTGGGTAACCACTTTGAAATCCGATTGAGTTAGATAAGCATCCTCCCCAAATTCGGTAATTTTCTCATGACGAACGATATAGTTTCTTAACGAAATTTGAATATGCTTGTGCAACCTTTAAATTACAACAGTTACGTGAGGATGGTATTAAACTTCGTTTGATTCCATTCGCAATAACTGATTCCGCAAAAAAATGGCTTCTCAGCTTGCCTCCAAATTCGATAAGAAAATGGAAAGAACTTACAACAGTTTTCCTTAAAAAGTTCTACCTTCAGAATAACAGCTAGATTCAGAAACGAAACCACTAATTTCCACCAAAAAGGGGGGAATCATTTTGGAAATATTTCGAAAGATTCAAAGAACTGTTGTTAAGTTGTCCCCATCATGGTTATGAAACATGGTCGTTATGTCAAACGGTATACGATGGACTCAATAATGGTTCTAGGAAAATGTTATAGTCTACGTGTCAGGGCTATTTCCTAAAATAGACCGACGGAGAAACTTGGGAATTTCTGGACGATTTAGCAGAAAAATAGAAACAATGGGAACAAACCAATGAAAAATCTATCTATTCGCGTTCCAATAGTAATTCTATCAAATCCTATTCATCTAAAACTCTAGAAGATGCATTAGTGAACGTTGTTAGATCACACACTCAGTCTAATAACGTTTCCCAATCTATGTGTCACATATGTCGATCAGTTTGCTGATGACTGTCCCCAATCCCTTGAGCAAGTGAATTCTTTCAATAGACTCAACAACCACCCAAATCTTTCTTATGGTCCAAATAAACCCCGAATGAATAGACCTTCGAATCAAGCATTTCCGAACAACGCTTCGAACAATCCCTTTAGGCAAAATCAGTACAATTCAAACAAGGCGCCTTTCCACAAATCTCATCAAACGGTCACACCCAAAATGAAATTCTCATTTCTATGATTGAGGGGAGTTTATCTAAGGTGGGTAAACTATAAAACAAACGACTGAGCAAAGTATTGAAAATAGAAACTCATTACACAGATATATTCAAAACACGAATCAACGAATGAGTGAACTTCAAAAACATATGTCTCAACTCGATGCTAGATTAAGTGAAAGGGAAAAGGGTACATTTCCAAGTCAACCCATCCAAAACCCTAGAGGAAAAAATTCAAACCCCAACCAAATTCACATCATTCAAGATTCAAACGTTAGTCACTTGAATGCGGTCACGACTCTTAGATCTGGCAAAAAGATTGACAACCATGTGGTCAACCCAAATGATTTATCAGACGATCTTCCAAACCCTACCGAAAATTCAACCAAATTGGATCAAAACATTGAGCCAATTTCTGATCAGGACCATCCTCAAACTCAAGTAGCCCAACCTAATGAGTTGTCAGCTCCATTTTCTCATAGACTCCAACCTAGGAAAAGGACGGATCAACTAGAAAAGATCCTTGAAATATTTAAGCAAGTTAAAGTGAACATACCACTTTTAGATATTATACAAGTCAAATCTAATTAACTGCATTTTTCTAACGAAAGTGAAAAATCGAGATTTCGTCGTATAGATTGTGAGTTATGTCCAAATCAAATTTTCAAATAGTCGCTATGGAATCGTTTATAAGCAATAACAATTCTTTAATATAATTAAATATTGGTTTTGAATTTGGATCTGAGACGTATTTTTAATTTAATTTATAGATTTTTTCATTCATTTTTATTTTGGAAAATAAGCTACTTTTGTCTAATGTATTTTACACCCTATATAATCGTTTTGGAATTTCACAAAATAAGTTAACTTGCCGAATTTATTATATTTCTGGGATCGTGACACGTTGCTTGTCCTAATGGTATTTTTACTTTTGTCCATAGCGGCTCGTATGCGGATGGAGTTTTTACGTAGCGGAATGCAAATGGTTATCCATGCACATCACTCCTATGATTTTCTATTCAACCAGCCTGTTGCTATTGCACATGCCTCATTCACTTTTTAGAAACTTAGCTCTTAAGTTAAGTAATGGTACCTAATGTATAATTTATTCAGCACCTTTCTTGTCGTCTGAAAGTTGTCTGTACCCAATTTGTTCGTTAGAAAAAAGTAAAACGTTGCCTAGCTAACCTACGTACATGAGTGGTCATTTCTCGGCCTACCTAACTTACAGCTGCCTATATAACCTACCTAAAACTTATGTGTACTCAAAACTTAAGGGTTAAGCAGCTTCATCATATAAATACATCAAGCAGCTGTTTCTCTCAGTCTTCTCGTCTCGTCCATGCTATGTTGAAACAACAAACTGGAAATTTCAAACTTTATGAATGGCTTCTAAACATTGAAATTTCAAAAACAAATGCTTCCTCCAAAATAAATTCTGAAGCTAAAACCGAACTCACATGCAAAATTTCATGATTGTCTGTGAATAAAAATGCCGAACTGCATTATTGCCATGTGTGAAAAATACTGGAAAAGGTGCGAGTTTTTTTTGGAGCATGATGAAATTCGTATGGGAATAGGGTGTCGTAGTGGGAACACTTATGTAGACGCATATGGATGTAGGAGTGAGAGTTGTTGCAGTAACAACGTGAAGGAGGAGTTAGACGTTTGGAAGCATGCACAGGAGTTTCAGTTAGCATGCAAGTAGCAGTATTGTTTTGGGTGAAGTAGGTTGTTCGAAAGGAAGAATAGCGGTGGTGTTTGCGGTGGGAAACGTGAAGTAAATGGCGAGATACATAAATGAAGCTTTCGTTACTGTTTCATTTCAGGAAGAAGCAGATACATAAGGCAGGCGATGGATTTTGGAAAGGTGGGCTGGGTTATTGACGTGATTTGGTTTCGAGGATCTAGAGCGAGGTGGTGGTGTTAGAAAATAAGTCGCTACGGATCTGAATATAACCATATTGATTCAATCGAGAATAAACAGAATAAGATCAAAGAGATCAGCGGAAGCCATACCTGAATCCATCGGTGTTTGCTGATACGTAGAGTTAGGTTGAGTTTTGATCTTCCAAATTGACACAAGCTCAGATCTATAAATATGTCTCTATAGAAGAGGTTAGAGAACACTCTGATAACTTGTGTAATTCGGGGACCATAACCCTATATATATAGTAGTGTGATATTTTTAGTTTGGCCCTTCAACAAACTAGAATTATCACTCCGGTATCTACACATGATTATATTACATGATAATTATACCCTATAAGTCCTCGGATATTTATTTCAAAATAGATCACGTATTCGGACTAAGTCATAAGATAGCCGATACATTAGCATATGTGGCCCCAATAAGTGGAATATTTCCAACAATCTCCCCCTGGGCCACATATGTAACTTTATAAATGTATTTACTTTATGAGCTCTCAAATAGCTATCTTAATATTAAGGTATATCCAAAACAATCTCGTCCATTGATTGTGTTAATATAGGACCAAATCGGCTTTCGTTACTATCATTATAACTAAACCCATCAATGATCACATATAGTAATATAACCAAATGACATAGATCAATCATGTATGTGTAGAATGGAAATTACATGAAATGTGATCTTTGCATGCCTATTTCCAACTGGTCCAATTTTACTTTATTGAGATCAAAATGTTCAATATATATGAACAAACGGAGTGCAAAAGAAAAATGACTTTATTTCTTTATTTCTGATCAGAAAAACTAAAGTATGTCCATAACCAAATTATAGAGCAACGTCATAAAACTAACTTATTACAAACTCCCCCTGAACCAAAATATCCTTAAATAAAAGATACACCCATTTTGGCAACATGCTCATGAAAGACCTTGGGTGGTAATCCTTTTGTAAGCGGATCCGCCAACATGGAATTTGTCCCAATATGCTCTATGGATATCAACCCATTCTGCACTCTCTCCTTCACAACGAGAAACTTGATGTCAATGTAATTTGACTTTCTTGAGCTTCTGTTATTATTGGAATATAATACTGCTGATTTGTTGTCACAATATAACTTTAATGGTCTTTCAATACTATCGATAATGCGCAACCCAGTGACAAAATTTTACAGCCATTTCCCATGATTAGATGCCTCGTAACAAGCCACAAACTCTGCTTCCATGGTGGAAGAAGCTATGAGTGATTGCTTAACACTCTTCCATGATATGGCTCCCCCACTCAGTAGAAATATGTATCCTGAAGTGGATTTTCTACTATCTGGGCATCCGGCAAAGTCAGAATCAGAATACCCAATGATCTCCAACTGATCTGATCTTCTATATGTAAGCATATAGTCATTTGTTCTCTTAAGATACCTCATAACCCTTTTTGCTGCTTTCCAGTGATCCATTCCAGGATTACTAAGATATCTACCCAATACTCCTACAATGTACGCAATATCTGGACGCGTACACACCTGAGCATACATCAAACTCTCTACGATAGATGCATAAGGAATTTTCTGCATTTCCCTAGTTTCAAGGATGTTATTAGGGCATTGTTTGAGACAAAATCTATCTCCTTTAGCGATAGGGGTATCTCCTACTTTGCAATCTTGCATTCAAATCTTTCAAGCACCTTTTCTATATAGCTCTTTTGTGATAATCCAAGAATACCACGTGAACGGTCACGGTGTATTTGGATTCCTAATACAAAAGAAGCTTCGCCAAAATCTTTCATTTCAAATTTGTTTGAAAGAAATCTCTTAGTTTCATGCAATGTATGTAAATCATTGCTGGCTAGCAATATGTCATCAACATATAAAATCAAGAATGCAAATTTACTCCCACAAAACTTGTGATACACACAGTTTTCAATAATGTTTGCCTCGAAACCAAATGAGGTAATTACATTATGAAATTTGTAGTACCACTGACGAGATGCATGTTTGAGTCCATAAATGGATTTCTTTAATTTGCAAACCATATTCTTTGGATCTCCGACCACAAAGTTTTCTGGTTGCACCATATAAATTGTTTCCTCAATGTCTCCATTGAGAAAAGCAGTCTTAACATCCATTTGATGTAACTCAAGGTCAAAATGTGCAACAAGCGCCAAAATTATTCTAAAAGAGTCTTTCGATGAAACCGGAGAGAAAGTCTCTTTAAAATCGATGCCTTCCTTTTGAGTAAAACCTTTTGCTACAAGACGTGCCTTATACCTTTCCACTTTACCTTCTGCATCCCTTTTGGTTTTAAATATCCATTTACAACCAATGGGTTTTGCACCTTCAGGCAAAGAGACAAGGTCCCAAACTTTATTGTCTTGCATGGACTTATACTCTTCATTCATAGCCTCAATCCACTTTTGAGAATTAATATCTTGCATGGCTTGGTGTAAGTTGATAGGATCATCTTTCACCAATCCATTGTGTTCCTCTATTTCTTCAAGTAATACCACATAATCATCCGGTATGGCACTTCTTCTATCTCTAGTGGATCTTCTTAATGGTAATTCTTGTTGAGGTTGTTGAGTTTGTTCTTGTAGAACATTGTCCTAAGCTTGAAAAGGATTTTCTTCAACATTGTCTTGTTGAGGTTCCATATTTACTTCTTGATCAATGACAGGCACAATAACCGTCATATCATCTGAAGAAGTAACCTTAGTGGATATCATAGATGATGATTCCTCCTCAAAAGCAATGTTCCTTACTTTATTTCTCCCCCCAAACTCTACATCCTCAAAAAATGTTGCAGTTCCCGTCTCAAAAAAATTTCTTAGCGTGGGATCATAAAATTTATAGCCCCTAGATCGCTCAGAATAACCAATAAAGTAGCTGCTCACTGTTTTAGAGTCCAATTTTCTTTCGTTGGGCCTATAAGGCCTTGCCTCAGCTGGACATCCCCAAATATGAAAATGCTTTAGAGTGGGCTTTTTGCTTGTCCAAAGCTCATAAGGTGTTTTGGCAGCTGCTTTAGTGGGTACCCTATTAAGGATATAAACTGCTGTGTTTAATGCCTCTCCCCAGAGTGATTTTGGTAAGGTAGAATGACAAATCATACTCCTTACCATATCTTTAAGGGTTCGGTTTCGTCTCTCAGCAACACCATTCATGCTAGGTGAACCCGACATTGTGTATTGTGGGACTATTCCGCATTCCTCTAGGAAGTGGGCAAACGGTCCTTGGCATTGTTCACCTGATCCGTCAGATTTACCATAATATTCACCGCCACGGTCAGATCTGAAAGTTTTTATTCTTTTGTTGAGTTGGTTCTCAACCTCTAACTTAAATTTCTTGAACATGTCCAAGGATTCCGATTTATCATGTATAAGATATAGGTAGCCATATCTTGAATAGTCGTCTATGAATGTGATAAAATATTGTTGACCATTCCATGATGCCTCAGGAAATGGCCCACAAATGTCTGTATGTATCAATTCTAAGACGTCGGTTGCTCTATTGGCACCTATTTTCTTATGTTTGGTCTGTTTTCCCTTGATACACTCTATACAAACATCAAAGTCTGAAAAATCAAGGGATTGCAAAATGCCATCTGACACGAGCTTTTGAATTCTAGCTTTAGATATATGACCTAAGCGTTTGTGCCATAATGCGGCTGAGTTTTCTTTGTTAGCTTTTCTTTTAGTACCATGTAATTCCACATGCAAGGCTTCATTATAAAATGAATTAACATCAAGCATATATAAGTTATCACAAACATTAAGAGAACCAGTTCCAACAAGAGTTGAATTTATTGATAAATTAAAAATACCATTCCCAAATGAACAAGAATAACCAGATTTGTCCAATTTAGAAATAGAAACCAAATTCCGTCTAAATGACGGTATAACAAAAGTACCAAATAAATCCAAATAAAACTGAGTTCCTAATAATAACTTAAAATGCCCAATAGCCTGCACTTGAACCGATTTTCCATCACCCACATAGATGTATCTTTCAGCATCAGTTGGATTTCGGTAGCTCAGGCAGCCCTGCATAGAAACACTTATGTGAGTAGAGGCACCGGAATCTATCCACCAAGTGTTTTTAGGTACCGTAGCTAAATTTACTTCGGAACAGACCAAAGCAAAAGACATACCTTTCTTAACACGCCAAGCGTGATACTTGGTACAATATTTCTTCAAATGTCCAGCCTTTTTACAAAAGAAACAACCATCAGTTTCCTTTTGTTGTTTCTTTTCTGTCGGACCCTTAGCAGCTTCATTATCCTTCTTTCTCTTTTTGTCTTTTCCCTTAGGGGTATAGACCAAATGAGCACTTTCAGTCTTATCATGCTTCAACCTCTCTTCTTCTTGCACACAGTATGAAATGAGCTCATTAAGAGTCCATTTCTCCTTCTGACAGTTATAACTGATTTTGAACTGGTTATACTGTGAAGGAAGAGAGATCAATACCAAATGCACGAGCAAATCATCTGAAAGCTCTAGCTTAAGTGCCTTAAGTTTTGAAGCAACATTAGACATTTCCATTATGTACTCCCTTACGTTTCCTTTGCTTTGATACTTCATGGAAATCAAGCGCTGCAAAAGCGTGCTTGTCTCCACCTTATCGTTTTTGTCAAAACGTTTTTCAATCTCAGCAAGGAAATCTTTAGCGTTGGTTATCTTTTCAGACACCGCACCCCTAAATGCCTCCGGAATGCCGCGTTTTATGATCATTAGACTCATGCGGTTTGAACGATCCCACCTCTCAAAGTTCTTTATAGCATTAGAAGAACTTTCATCCGTAAGAGGGGTAGGTGCGTCCATCCTAAGTGCAAGGTCAAGATCCATGCAGCCAAGAACAAGCAATATGTTCTCTTTCCAATCCTTGAAGTTTGTTCCAGTCAGAATTGGAATATTGTTAAGATCGGCAGATACCGTAGTCATATTAACTGTAATCAATAAAAGAATCAATTAAGTATGCTTACATTATAAACCAACAGTAGTAAATTCAAATAATTGGTAGTTCTCTTTTCCAAGATATCTAGTACAACATTAATATCAAGTCTTTGGACAGTAATATTAATTGCAAGTGATACTCTTGTTGCAACGATCAAATGCTGACAATAAATAAAAGTCGAATAACAATCTTCCTTTGGGCCGATTAATTATTCACTTTTAAATCCTTATAATTGTCACGTATTTATCATCACACATGTGTAAGCGATTCGGCCAAACATTAGCCTTCCTTTGGGCCGACTAACATTCGCATGAATAACTACACACAAATATTAAACATTTTCATGAACCACCAAAATATAGAGGTCACTTTGGTAACATATTATTTTAAAGTTAATTCACTACTAATGTAAAATATTTACAGCTGTAAAGAGACACCAAAAAAAATTTGAATTTGTTTGCATCTTAACTCACATGACAGATAAAAAATTAAACTGAAATGATGGTTAAGACCAATAAAACTCTAAAGTCAGTTCATAAAAAATAGTTTATGCGAACAACAGTAGAAAAGGAATCCAAAATATTATCCGCATTATGAATAGCCAAGTTTTTCGAATCTTGAACAGGTCAAATAAAATAAAAATATCCTGACTATTCTTAATATTCGGATCCAATAGACTAAGTTTTAAATAAACTAACACGTCACTTCATAATAAACTACATTGCAGGAATAATACTTAATCCATCCGCATAGCATATTACAAAGGCGACGTACAATAAGAACCAAAAAAAAAAAAGTAGTATGAATATAGGACTTGGTCAAAAGTTGGATAATCAAGTAATATAATGCTAATGCATTTCAAAAAAAAAAGGCGGCTGCAATTATAATGATATGCAGAAACCATTAAAGTGCCATTGAATTAAAAATTCATACATGTTCAGGTAACATAAACATATTGCCATCATGAATAATCCAGCATGAAAGTTAAACCACTATTATAATATAAAACAATCATAATACCTTGTAGGTACTACTGCAAGAGCATTAATGAATGAGTCCAAAAGAGAAGGTCCACATGAAAAGTGATACACCAGACATATTTTCTAACGTAACACATATGCTGGAAACAAATCGTTGCACTGAATAATTTTTTTTTTTTTATGTCAGGAGCTCATTGATAAACTCAATCAGTTTTGATAAAACTTCAGCAAACAGGGAAGGAGCCGAATGAAAAGGAACAACGATACAAATTTGTTGTAAGATGGCAAAACATGTATCAAACTTTAATAAACTCATCATATGTGTACATGATCAGACAAAAAAAACAAATTTTTCCCAATAGAATCAATAATGGTTGGCTCTGATACCACTTGTTAGAAAATAAGTCGCTACGGATCTGAATATAACCATATTGATTCAATCGAGAATAAACAGAATAAGATCAAAGAGATCAGCGGAAGCCATACCTGAATCCATCGGTGTTTACTGATACGTAGAGTTAGGTTGAGTTTTGATCTTCCAAATTGACACAAGCTCAGATCTATAAATATGTCTCTATAGAAGAGGTAAGAGAACACTCTGATAACTTGTGTAATTCGGGGACCATAACCCTATATATATAGTAGTGTGATATTTTTAGTTTGGCCCTTCAACAAACTAGAATTATCACTCCGGTATCTACACATGATTATATTACATGATAATTATACCCTATAAGTCCTCAGATATTTATTTCAAAATAGATCACGTATTCGGACTAAGTCATAAGATAGCCGATATATTAGCATATGTGGCCCCAATAAGTGGAATATTTCCAACAGGTGGTGCCAGGAAGGAAGCAGTGGTGTTGAGGAGCTTGATGGTAATCTTCGTTTGAGTTTTAATGAGGCAGGGATGCAGAACGAGAAGGAAGAAGATCGATTATGGCCATTTTAATTATCTGGAGCTTGCGTTATGTAATAGGAAGATACAGGAGCCGTGTTATGGTGGGTTGGGTGTGTTTGTGGGCGGGTACATCAATGTTTGGAGATGGGCCTAAGTGTGAGTCTATATATATATATATATATATATTAAAAAAAAGAGAAAAATTAAAAGGGAAGAAAGGGAAAATAGAGATGGGAGAAAAGGATTTCGAAGCAAGTAGCAGGGTATAGTTTCAAGATATAGGAAGAAGACATGGTCAGGGGGAGCGGGCTTGAAATTGGTAAGGCCCAATACAAATTACATCTAAGTTCAATTTTAAAATAAATAGTGTATAAATTTGAAATGCTTATAACTTATCGGTTTGAAATCAAAATTTCGCAAAGTTGGATCCATTGGGATCGTATGATCATAGGCTATACGATGAATCCAGTTTGGTGCCATTTGGAACTCGTTTGAATTTTAGACAAAATAGGATACCTGATATGATCAAACAAACGTTTATCTTTATATAACGATAAACGAACAAGGTGAGTAAACTCACTAACTCTGTCCAGTTCTATAATTTTATAAATGTTATTTAATATTGACAAAAATGATTGAATGTTGTGTGTGATGGATGTTTGGATGATTTTCCAATTAATTGCTTGAAATTTATATACCGTTATATATATAACTTTGCTTAAATACTGATTCTATTTATTGTAATGTTTCATATTGATATGAGATTAGTGTTATTTAAGTTGATTAACATCTGTGGATGCAGGGAAACAGGTTGGAGGGATCCAACTGGATTCCTCAACAGTTATATTACTATTTTTCATATATTGCATTATATGATGTGACTAGTAATCTGGCGTTAATTATTGTGTGATTAGGATGTTTGAACAACATTGACCCAATATAATTGATATTTAAATACAGTAAAATATATTTGAAAATATTGGGAAAGGATTCGAGTTTTAAAAAGGAAAAATCTATTTTTAAATAGAAAATGAAGTTCGAATAGACTAGAATATAATAACTAATTTTAGTTATATTAAAATAAGAAGTTTGGGTTATAAACAATATTTAGAAATGAGACGAAATAATTATTATAAAATAATTTGGAAATGCAATTCAAGAAGGATTATTAGAAAGAGAAATGGGAATCGTTTTCAAAAGAAAACGATGAAAATTTATTTTGATGTTCGAAATGTGGATTTGTAATTATAATTCGACTTTGTCGAATGTTATTAAAATAATTTATTTATAGAAATTATATAATATATAATTCAGAATTTGACAAGAGAAATAATATTGGGTTTAAAAACCAAAAATTCATAATCAAAGATGTAATCGAGATTTAATTATAAACCTAATATATAATAAACAATGTGTTGACATAAAAATGGAGTTTATGGAGTGAAATACGAATACGAATTTATAAAAGAACTAGATATATGGGATTTTAAACTGTAATGATAATATTTATTTAAATCAAGATTTGATTTAATAAACCGAGTCCAAATTTCTATAGAAGAATAATATTCACGTTATAAAGTGAGTAATGATTTTAGAGAAAACGATTTGCAAAACTTAAAATGGTTATAAAAGGAAATGATTTGTGTAAATAAGAAGTTAAGAATGGAGTTAAGGAAACTAGAAACTGAAGGGAGACTAGTTAAGTTGAATGGTTTTCTAAGTATTGATCTGATGTTGGTTTCGGCTTTCGGGGTTGATACTTAGGGGATTGTTCTCTTACTAGTTTACAGTTAGGGATTGATGGACATGGAAGAATAGTGATGCATTAATAAGATATGGAAATGTTTTCCAATGTTAATAACGTATATTTTCGAAATATGGGAATTAAGGAGTTGTGAATATATGGAAATGTTTTCTGAACAATCATGAGAGGCTAAACGAGTTGGAGAAATACTTGGGTAAAGATATTGAAGGGAAATTTGAAAATGAATAAATTATTGAATTAAATTAAAAGGGTAAATGTTGATTGATGGTTGATCGATATAATTTCCATTTAGGAATAAGATCGTTATTTGTATGGATATTTTCCTTTGATAGTTAATAACCGACTATCAAAGTTTTGACCATTTTCGTTGTCAATACGGAGAGAACGGGATCAGTTTTATTATCTGAAAACCACTCCGTATGGGCATTAGCGTTGTGAATCAAATATGATAAAGATAATTGAAAATGGAGTTTATGCAAGGGCTGGTCTGGCGATCCTAGGTAGTAATTTCCTAAGATGGATTTACAGAATAGTTCCTTAAGTGTGACAACCACCCACAACCCCTGCACTTAACAAGAGTAATAATGCACTGAAAGGTGTGCCAGGCAGCTATAAACGATCGTCAAGGTAAGATAATAATTGTGAAACCTGTCATAAACTCACAGTGCAAGGATAAAATATAATAGAACATATACAACAAGTATTAATAGTGAAGCGGAAAACACCAAGCTTTCAAAACAACTAGAAAGTAATATCCATACACTTGGATTACAACAGTAGTGTTTATACATATTTGCATCAATACAACACTCAGAGAAGAATAGCAAATTGCGAAAATCCAAATACTATATAGTAAGAAAGATAGTACGTCAACCTCCTGCTCGCTTCTGAAATGCAACATCGTCTTCACTAAGCTATCACCTGTCACCTGCCACCTAGTCTGCCCATCCACAACCGGATGAACAACCCAAGGTAATAAGAGGGAAACATAAAACCTTGAGTCAGATAACAGTCTTAGTGAGCGATAAAACAGCTAATAAACATCAACAATACAATATATGAGAATGGATAGATAAACATACTAATCTACCCACAACACCGGAGAAGAACCCAAACCTGTCTTCTCCACATCCGACAGTGATTGCCTTTACAATCCATTCAACCAAAAGAACAACAACTCATCTATGGCATTCAAGACAACCATTCATTTAACAGCAATCACACAACTAGTTATATCTTACGTAAACCATTCTAATCACTCAACATCCCTCAAGCACAAGCCCCAGAGGCCTAAACCAATATCAGACAAGCACTCAAGAAACATCTCCTTTGATGTTGGACAATCTACGTGAGACGGTACAAAAAGGACAACCAATCATCCATGACCGACTCTGGATATCACAGCCAATCCTGCTTCGAAACTATCGTTAATCGTATGATGGCCAAGCTTGTCATATCTGAAGGGCTAATGGTAACCCCAGTTCTAGCATAAAATCCATACGCCTTTCAACGATACGTATGCTTGTCCAACCTTGACAATTAGGCCTTTCGATGATACCCAGGGTACTCGACCAGCAACCTTCCAGTCTTTTGGGTGCCCCCATTGTACCCCTGCTTTGAGCCTGCTAGAACTTATGACAACGATAACTCTCGGCCTTCACATCTCTAGTTATCCAATCTTGATGACTTTTCATAAGTCAAACAACCTTCTCGAGTAACCATTATCCGCCATCTCCAACTCACAACCTTTACATAGCCACCTCATTCTCTGTTCTACACCGATCAACGAACACATTTCAACACTTCGAACCTTCCTACTTGAATTCACTTCGAAGTCACACCCTTACTGCGCTGCGGCATGGCTTCGAGCACTTCTGCCCGACTTTTTTATAATAAAAGTCCTTTTTGTTCAAATCTGGGTCGTACCAGAAAAATATAATTTTTCAGAAATGAACCTGTATGACCGACCCATCCTCTTGGAGCCGACTGACCCATCCATGCAACACAGACCGACCGATCCACTTCTGGACCGACCAAACCATTAACCAGGAAATATGTCGGACCCATCCAACACGACCGACCCATCGATTTAGATCAAGGTCGAACCGACATCCTGGGACACTGACTGACCCATGTCCCTTGGAGTACTGATCGACCGACCCACTTATTAGCCGACCGACCCGATCCATTGCTTTACCCTACTTTATGACTGACCGATCTACCTAGTACGACGGACTAGCTCGCTGCCCCCGAGCGACCGACCGACCAGAAATTGCTCCGACCGACCGACCAGAAATTGCTTCGACCGACCGACCAGAAACTACTCCAATCGACTGAATAAATCCCTGAGTTGCTCACCAAGACAAGAATTTCGGCCGACCAGGTTTATGACCGACCGATCCAACACCTGGACAGACCCAATTGACCATCAAATTCAACAAAAACTTCGCCAATCGACACAATCGATGAAATATACTCATTTAATTCATTCAACACAGCCATAAGCATGTTATGAAATCACTAACAACATGAATATGACGATTATCACTAAAATTATGCAAATTTCACCAAAATCATGATAAATGAACATATGAACTAAAATATGGATCTAACTTGCATAAACATATGGAAATATATGGAACTTACCGGTTTTAAGTTGTTAAATTAGATATTATGGCGATTCATATGAAAATAAGCTTACCATGGTGTAGACCTAGGAGAAAATCAATTCAAAATGATGAAAATATAGGCATACAACTCATATACTTGATTGAATCCACGTGAGAGATGCATATCACTCGCCAATCCTCCAAAAAAAAAACCAAAAACACATAAATCTATATCCGGACAACGAAGAATTTGCTTTAAACCCTTCGATTTGATGATCTCTCTCTTTGATTTGCGTAGATCAAGCCTTAAATATTGTAGATATTCGATTCTCTAAGCTTTTACGGTGGAAAGGTGTAGAAGTTGGAGGAATGACGTATTTCTAGCTCTCCCAAATGAGAGAATGAAGAAAGTAAACTATTCTCTATGCCTCCTGCCCCCTATTTATAGCCTTCACTAGCTCACTAATGGGCCTCTCCAAATCAGTCCATTTATGGCTCTGAGCCAAAACCTCTGAGCCAAAACTTTAATGTGACCACTCTACGGAAAGGGAAACTTCATTTCCTTTCCAATGGTATAGGTCTCAACACCTAATTCGATCCAATATGCCTTGTACAAGACTGATAGGGAGAAATGGTCACAAACAAAATTGGTAAAAACTATGGACATGTTTCACATTCCCATAAACAACATATTAAAATATGAGAATGATCCAACACTCAGGGAATAAAATAAAAATATTTTACAAGCTTATGATACGTAAAATGCGGGTTGTTACATTCTTCCCCTAACCCCCTTTAGGAATTTTGCCCTCGAAATCCCAACAAACATAAGCAACCAAAGAAATTAGGCATGCCTATCATCCATGAGCAGCCAATTCTATCATCCAAACTAGCAGCCATCAAGCCATGCATCCATAGTCTTATCCTAGCATGTGGAATTCTAACACAAACACAATAGTATAAGTTATAATGATGTAAGGTGACACGATACTAATGGATCGTACCGACGAAGACTTCCGGATGGATCGCCTTCATGCGCTCTTCCATCTTCCAAGTACAATCGTCGTCATCCTCACTACATTGTACCTTGACTAGCTTAACCGTCTTCCTCCTAAGCTGTTTCATGTCATTCCCTATAACACGAAGTGGCTTACAAGGTATCACAACTACGGTCTCTACTTTTAGATCTTCATACTTCTCTTGAGGTACCGCCACATTCGAATCATGCACGAACTTCCGTAGAAAAGACACATGGAAAACACTATGCACACTCGACATCTTCTTGGGTAACTCCAACCTATATGCGAGCTTTTCAATTCGCTCGACTATCGGAAACGGTCCAACGAACCTAGGAGCTAACTTTCCTTTACTTCTAAATCGAATAACATGCTTCAATGGTGAAATCATCACGAAAACCATATCGCCTACATCGAATTCCAAGTCCTTAGATGCTTATCGGCGTAACTCTTCTGACGATCTTGGGCGGTCTTCATTCGTTGCCGAACGATCTCGAGACAATCTGAGGTTTCTCTAATCATATCTAGCCCAAGTATCAACTTATCTCCAATTTCAAACCAACATGATGGAAAATTGCATGGTCTACCATACAATGCCTTGTATGGTGCCATTCCGATGCTCGACTGGTAGCTATTATTATATGCAAACTCCTCTAGATGTAGATGGTCTTCCCATGATCCTTCGAAGTCTAGCACACAAGCTCTTAGGAGATCTTCCAAAACTCGGTTAACCCTCTCGGTTTGACCATTAGTTTGGGGGTGATAAGCCGTACTAAAACACAACTCGGTTCCCAAAGCTTCCTGCAAACTCTTCCAAAATCCACTCGTAAATAATGTATCTCGGTCACTCACTATGCTCTTCAGGATACCATGGAATCAAACTATCTGTTTTAGATAAAGTTCAGGCAACTTCGATGTCGTCCTAGTCGACTTGACAGGAATGAACCTAGCACTTTTGGTCAAGCGATCCATGATGACTTAATTCCCTTCATATCTTGCCCTGGTTCTAGGTAGTCCGTCAATAAAATCCATTGATAATTGCTCCCACTTCCACGTCGGAACTTCCAATAGCTGAAGCAAGCCACTCGGCTTCTTCTGTTCAATTTTCTCCAACTAACAGTTCATACACTTGGAAATGAACTTTCCAATATCTCACTTCATCCCCTCCCAATAGCAGATTCACTTCATGTCCTGATATATCTTATTACTACCAGGATGAATTGTCAACTTTGAGTGATGACATTCCCTCAGAACCTCATCTCTTAATCCGTTGATATCAGGAACAAATAGTCGCCCTTGCTTTCGAACCCAACCTTCTCGATTGACTTTAAAACTCTGTATTCCGTGGTTCTTGCTTCTGGATAAACTCGACAAGCTTCAAATCTTGCTTTTGTCTCTCGCCAACCCGTTCGATAAGAGTGGGTCTCATCGATAAGCTTTCCAACATTTCAGGTTCCAACTCGCACCTTGGCCTGAAATCATACCTTGCCAAATACTCGAGGGTCTTCTGTTCCAAAAACATCGCTCCCAAATTTGCGTATCTTCGACTTAACGCATCTGCAACCACATTACCTTAACCATGATATCAAAATCATACGATGCTAGAAACTCTAACCACCCTTGATGTTGAAGATTCAAGTCCTTCTAGGAGAAAAAAATACTTTAGCGACTATTGATTGGTGAACAACTCGAGTCGAGCTCCCAATAGGTAATGTCTCCACATCTTCAGAGCAAACACAATCGACGCCAACTCCAAATCATGAGTTGAGCAATTTATCTTATGTGGCTTTAGCTATCGACTCGCGTAGGACACAACCTTATCCTTCTGCATTAGCACTGCTCCAAGTCCAGTGCCACATGCATCAGTGTATACCACCATCTCCTCATTCCCACTTGGAATGGTTAACACAGGAGCACTCATCATTTTCTCCTTCAGGATTCCAAACGCTTGCTCACACTTTGCATCCCATGTGAACACTAAGTTCTTCTTCGTCAATCCTGTCAACGATGCAGCTATCTTGCAGAAATTCTTAATAAACCGTCGGTAATATCCTGCCAACCTAAGGAAGCTCCAAACATCCGTCACATTCTTAGGTATATCCCAGTCTTGGATTGCTGCCACCTTAGCAAGGTCAACCGCTATCCCGTTTCTAGAAACAACACGGCCTAAGAACCTCACTTCCCTCTTCCAGAAATGGCACTTCGAAAACTTAGCTCTCAGTTGATGCTTTCGCAAAATTTCCAAAACAACTCTTAAGTGCGTCTTGTGCTCTTCCTCATTCTAGGAGTAAACAAGAATATCATCCCCGATCACAAGCATGAACTTGTTCAACCGATCTCTAAAAAATTTATTCATAAGATCCACAAAGTACGCTGGCGTGTTAGTCAAACTGAGTGGCATCACCAACCATTCGAAGAAACCAGTTGGTGTCCTAAAAGCAGTCTTCGGCACACTATCCTTTGCCACTCTTAACTAGTGAAATCCCATTGCCAAATCCATATGAGAAAACACTTTGGCGTCGTGAAGCTGAACGAACAAGTCATCTATCCTCAATAACGGATACTTGTTCTTTTTGGTCACCTTGTTTAGCTCACGATAGTCCACACACAATCTCAATGAGCCATCGGCCTTGGTTGCAAATACTACTGGTGCACCCTACTCGGAAACACGTCTCTGATTGAATCCTTTTCCTAAAGGTCATGAACCTACACCTCTAATTCTTGTTGTTCCTTAGGCGCCATCCGCCTAAGAGGCATAACAATTGGTCTAGCATGCTCGACCAAATCAATCCTAAACTCAATCTCACGATGTGGCGGTAAACCTTTGACCTCGTCAAAGACATCCTTAAACTCATTCGCGATCAGCACTGATGGCAAGTCTTCTTGCGGTAAACCTTTGACCCTGTCTTCGGGCTTACATCTAATCAACACCTTTCGCCCATCCACATCCCCGACCCTTACCTCTAGCTTCTCGCAATTCACCCTTGTTGCATACCTCTTGAGCCAATCCATGCCCAAGATGATCTCGAAACTAGCGAAGTTAAGAACAAAGCAATCACACACAAAAAAGCAACCATGACTTGACACCACTAGACCACGACACAACTTGCACAAACTGGAGGAACCCCCAACTGGATTAGTCATGATCAATGGTCTATCACAAATCTCAGGTTCCAAACCCAAGCGTCACACAAGCTCATTGCAGATGAAAGAATGCGATTCTTCAGTATCGAACAACACACGAACTGAAATCCCATTAACTGAAAGAGTATCTTACACGACGACACCCTTTCCCTTTTCCTGTAGGAGCTCTCAAAGTAGATGGCATGGCTTCCAAAGCATATGCCTTCACAACCTGCTTTCCCTTGTCCGATTCTGGACAATCCTTATTCTCATGCCCTGGCTTTCCGCACTTGAAGCACTTCTTCTCAGCTTTGGGATTCTTGCACTCATTCGAGTAATGACCCTTTTGTTGGCAGTTAAAGAAAACCATCCCACTCTTTGGCTTCTTCTGGCCATCCTTTCCTTTCTGTTGTTGTTGCTTCCTCTTCTTATTATTACCACCCTGATGTGGTTTCTGAACTTCCTTGGTTGCAGCGACAACATTTTCCTCCTTGCAAAACAAGTTCTCATAGCGAACAACTTTTTCTACAATCTTCTCAAATGAATCATCAAGATGTTCCACCAACGGCCTTCCTATGTAGGAATCCAGACCCATAACGAACTTCTCATTCTTTTGATAGGGTGTATCAATGAGCATGTCTGGACAAGGCCACGAAATCAGAAACATAATCAAGCACAGAACGACTATCCTATTTCAGCTCTACGAACTTCTTGAACAAAGCTGAATTCTGAGTAATGGAGATAAATTTTTCTTTAAACTTAGCTTGGAATTGCTCCCATGAAATCTCCAATTCTGGAGTCTCAAGTGTAACAGAATTCCACCACTCCATGGCCCTGCCCTGCAATAGCCTTGACGCAAGCTTTCTCTTTATTGCATCATCCAACCCTAAGTCTTCAAATATATGAACACAAAAATCCATCCACCTCTGAACCTCTTCAGACGGTTCCATTCCTTTGAATGAATTTCCTCCTAGAGATGTATAATCTTTGCACATCTTCGCAAAATCCACAACCCTAGGCAACTGAACACCTGCATCTACCGTGGCTGCCACTGGAGTGGGTACCCTTCGCGTGAATGCTTCCATCATGGCCTCAAACATGGCTGGGTAATCTGGTGCACCACCATTACCCCCTCTAGGTACAGTCCCCTCTTTAGCAGTATGTCTTGAAGCACGTCGACTCATTCTAAATCTGTAAATTAGAATGATTAGCCACTTGCGAGAAAAGATGCTAAAGAAGTACAAACACTACTATACTATATACACTATATAGTATACATTCAATTGAAATATACAAATACAATTCTCATACGTATTTCCATTTTAAAACTTTGGCTAAAATCGTTAACCAGAGCTCTGATACCAAATGTGATGACCGCTCACAACCCCCGCACTTAACAACAGGAAAAATGCGTAGAAAGGTGTGCAGGCAGCTATGGACGATCATCAAGGTAAGATAATAATTGCTGAACCTGTAGTAAACTCACAGCTAGTTATATCTCACGTAAACCATCCTAATCAAACTCAACATCCCTCAAGAACAAGCCCCAGAGGCCTAAACCAATACCAGACAAGCACTCAAGAAATATCTCCTTCGATGTTGGACAATCTACATGAGACGGTACAAATAGAACAACCAATCATCCATGACTGACTCTGGCTATCACCGCCAATCCTGTTTCGAAACTATCGTTAATCGTATGATGGCCAAGCTTGCCACATGTCAAGGGCTAATGGTAACCCAGTTCTAGAATAAACTACGTACGCCTTTCAACGATACATATGTTTGTCCAACCTTGACAACTAGGCCTTTCGACAATACCAAGGGTACTCGACCAACAACCTTCCAGTCTTTTAGGTGTCCTCATTGTACTCCTGCTTTGAGCCTGCTAAAACTTACGACAACGATAACTCCTCGGCCTTCACATCTCTAGTCATCCAACCTTGATGACTTTTCATCACTCGAGCAACCATTATCCACCATCCCCAACTCACAACATTTAAGTTGCCACCTCATTCGCTGTTCTACACCGATCAACAAACACATTTCAACGCTTCGAACCTTCCTGCTTGAATTCACTTCGAAATCACATCCTCACTGCATTGCGGCACGGCTTCGAGCACTTCTGCCTGATTTTTTTTAAAAGCCCCTTTTTGTTCAAATCTGGGTCGTACTTGAAAAATATAATTTTTCTGAAATGACCCTGTATGACCGACCCATCCATGCAACACAGACCGACCCATCCACTTCCAGACCGGCCGAACCAACAACGAGGGAACATGGACGGCCCATCCAACACGATCGACCCATCCATTTAAATCAAGGCCGACTCAACATCCTGGGACACTGACCGACCCATTCCCCTGGAATACCGACCGACCCATCCAACCAGCAATGACCGACCCACTTTTTAGCTGACCAACCCGATCCTTTGCTCCACCCACTTCGTGACCGACCGATCCACCTGAGTACGACTCACCGACCAGTTCCCTGCCCCAACCAACCGACCAGAAACTACTCCGACCGACCGTCCAGAAACTACTCCAACCGACCGACCAGCTCCCTAACTTGTTCCCTAAGACAAGAATTTCGACCGACCCGGTTTATGACCAACTAACCGAACACCTGGATAAATCCAATTCACACCCGAATTCAATGAAAAACTCGCCAATCGACACATTCGACGAAATATACTCATCTAATTCATTCAATACAACCATAAGCATGTTATGAAATCACTAACAACATGAATATGATGATTATCACTAAAATTATGCAAATTTCACCAAAATCATGATAAATGAACATATGAACTAAAATATTGATCTAACTTGCACAAACATATGGAAATATATGGAAATTACCGGTTTTAAGTTGCTAAATTAGATCCTATGGCGATCCATATGAAAATAAGCTTACCATGGTGTAGACCTACGAGAAATCAATTCAACATGTAGAAAATATGTGCATACAACTCCTATACTTGATTGAATCCGCGTGAGAGATGCATATCACTCACCAATTCTCCAAAACAATGCAAAAAAACACTTGGATTTAGATCTAGACAGTGAAGAATTTGCTCTAAATAATTCGATTTGATGATCTCTCTCTTTGATTTGCGTAGATCCAGCCTTAAATGTTGTAGATCTTCGATTCTCTAAGCTTTAATGGTGGAAAGGTGTAGAAGATGGAGGAATGGAGGAACTATAGCTGTCCCAATGAGAGAATGGAGAAAGTAAACTATTCTCCATGCCTCATACCCCCTATTTATAGCCTCCACCAGCCCACTAATGGGCCTCTCCAAATCAGCCCGTTTATGGCTTACAAAACATGAACAACCAATTGTTAAACCTTAAACAACGATTCCTTCCAAACCGCTGAACCAAAACTTTAATGTGACCACTCTACGGAAAGAGAAATATCATTTCCTTTCCAAAGGCACAAGTCTCAACATCTAATTTGATCCGAGTCAAAAGTTATGCCATGTACAAGACTGATTGGGGGCAAAATGGTCACAAACAAAATTGGTAAAAATTATGGACATGTCTCACATTCCCATAAACAATAAACTAAAATATGAGAATGATTCAACCCTCAGGGAATACAATAAAAATATTTTACAATATTCTAATACGTAAAATGTGGGCTGTTACATTTAGTTTGTCTAGTCCCAAGACAACGCGTATCAACGAATGTCTGACAGAGTATATCTAATAGATCGTGTAAGTTGATCTCTTCAAACGTATTTACGTTGGTAGCGGAGGAATTCGTTTCTCTTAGCTTTATACCCATGGCATTTTTTAGGGAAATCAATTTGTGATTTGGCGGGTATGACGATGTAGCATTCAAAGTAAATAAAGATATGATCCGAATGATGGTATGTTATGACCTTAAGACTCATCAACCAGGAAATGACAAAAATCGGATAGGAAGCATGGCTAAGTGGGTCGCACCCAATTAGGGTATATTGTCACCATCTAGAGAATATTCATATTTGTTACTTCTTTTCATTTATGTATTTCCTGGGAACGGTTATGTTGGTATACCAACCATAAGGTGACAATATATTCGGAACATTCAAGCGAAATGAATGGCCGACCATGTGTGGTTGAGTTACAAGATGCTCTTGTTGAACTCCAGTGTATCGCTTCTAGAGTACACTGATCGAAAGGTGGTTCCATACCTTGTCATAGTTGAAAATTCATTCTCCAGTAAGAGCCCACGGTTTTTGATTGTATATTATATATGTAGAGCATGAGATGAAAGTGTTCTGCTAGATTATTATTTACTTGTATTAGACACTATTATAATATCATAATAGTATTGATTTTGGAAAGTGTTTTGATTTATCATAAGGTAAAAACCATCCGATTTT
The DNA here is from genome assembly GCA_030737875.1 of Allium sativum. Classification (NCBI taxonomy): domain Eukaryota; kingdom Viridiplantae; phylum Streptophyta; class Magnoliopsida; order Asparagales; family Amaryllidaceae; genus Allium; species Allium sativum. The sequence goes on from CM060918.1 coordinate 107,536,113, forward strand.
ATGTATGGATTGGTCTTACGATTATCTTTTCTTTTTAAAAACGGGTTTTTAAAGTAAAAACCAAATGTTTGGAGTTTACTCACACTAGTCCCATGACTGACTCAGAGTTTATTTTGTTTTGTTTTACCTTAAACTCTTGGGTGTCCATATTTGTACGGATAGTCAAGTAGTCGAGATTTTACAGATACTTAGAAGAGCTTGGAGCAGGAGGCTTCGACATTAGTTATATATAGAGTTTATTTCTGCTATGATGTTATAATGGTATGTATAAACAGTTATACTTTTGTATTTCAAAAGTTGTTATAAAATATATTTTGTTTGCTCCGTTGTGAGATTTGTGTTTACTCTGATTCTATTATGTAGTGATCTTCTTCTTCTTCTATTCTAACTTTCTTTCTTTCTATTTCTCACCCTCTAACTTCTTTCTATTAATGATTTGGTAATCCCAATACTCGAATAGTCGACATGGTGTTTTAATGTTGATTTTCGGGGTCGAAAATCCTTGGATCGTTATAACACACTTTACTGCTCCAGGAAATACTTGAGAATCTCTATTCCTAGAGATTTGAGCAGGCGAACGTGGTTAATGATAAGTAGAGTATATATGTATCAGTTGGTGATGCAGTTGATGATTCAACTGGTACATATATCACCTATCTTTTAGAATATTTGTATTAGTAATATTTAATTTAGTACCTTGTCATAGATTTTAATACATGTAGCGTTATTATATATAAGAGAAGAAAAATGTCTAGTTGTTCGTCAAAATCAGTCTTAAAAGTTATGAGATTTGGGAGAAAGGCTAGAAAATTGGGTTTTTATATGTTAAAGTTAATTACTTTTATTTTATTTATTTATTTTGCAGAAAAATAGCATCACAAACAATTTTTGCTCGAAAATTATTTGTTATGGTTGTATTTTATAATGTCTAAAATTTCAATCTCAATGGCTAATATGGCTAATCCATAAATCTATCATGGCCAATCCATAAATCTATCATGTGTCATAGCATTTTGTAAACATTATTGTAGTTCTTATAGTTTTGTAAAATTAAAAACAAAATAAAATAAAACATTTTGCAGTTATATCAAATCCTTTTAAAGCTTAGATGAGTAGTAATTGATTGTGTTATTTTGTTAAACTAAGGGATCTGCTTGTATGACTCAGCATATGTAACCTATCCCACTGGTGCTTTGAACTCTTATTTTTACCTCGTTTTAATGTAGTTAAAAAAAATGTGCTATAAGATTTTCATGTTGCAATGCATCAATACAAGAGAGATCATGAATTTAAAAGAGGTAGTTGGAAAGGTTCGCATTGGTATGCATAATAACGAAGCAATCAATATCAGAACATTTTTATCATAAGAGATGTACATATATACAAATTGGATTACAGTGTAATAAAGATGGTTTTTTTGTGGTTTTGTGGTAACAAACTACAACTAGATGCTAGGCATATTATCATTGGTATGAAAAAATAATTGGATTGTTGGCTTGAAGCCAACAGAAATGAGTAACCAGTGAGATTAATGTCATGTATTCATGCTAATATAATATTTGTTAGTCGTACTTTTTTTCTAAATTTTTTTTAAAGTACATGTACAGTTTATACATGTAGTACTAACTGATTGTCTTCTATTTTTCTTCATCCTTATGTAACTCCATCATTCAACATTGCAAGATCTCCATGTATAGATTTTACTTAATGTAATGCTTTTGAACCAGGTATGCAGACTAGCATCTAAATCGCACATCGTAAAGTCCAAATTTAGGATCAAAATAGGAATCACATGTAATTTAAATCGCGCATCGTAATGTAATGCCCGTTGTGAAACGTTGAAACTTATAAATGGTTCTGACCATAATTCATGCTAATAAATGGTTCGGCCAATGATGGTTATCGACTGCCAATGGTCTGGGTTTGGTCGGTATGTTGATTTTTGGTTTGTATTTTGGTTTTGTGTGCTGGTCCTAGGGTATTCTTTTTGAGTTTTTGTCTTCCTTATATGACTCTTTTAACTCAGGAACAACAAATAAGATGGGTCGCGACTATTCAATATCTAGAGGCTCCAACGGTGCCAGCAACTCTATCGACAAGGCAGCAGTCCAGAAGCAACAAAAGCCATTAGGTTCTTCAATCTAAATTCGACTTCGACATGCGACGTGGCAGCTGGCACCAGGTAGGGATGAAGGCGGCAGACAGCAATGCAGAAATGTAGTTGTCAGCTAATAGATTATCTCCGTTCGAGGACAATGGGTAGTAGAGGATGAGAACCGACACACACAGGTGTGCTGTCATTTTCTATTAATTAGCCTTTGTAAATTCTAACTTTTGAATATCTAATTAACATTTAACATCCTATCGATACTTAAAACAGTCCATAACATTGCAATTTTTTATATTGGTTCATAGATGAAATAATGGAATTGGAATTGAAAGTGTTTGGAGAATTAGACGAATGTTTTCAAGGGAGTTACATACGACATAAATAACTGTTTGGTAGTATAAGAGAGAAAGCCCATGCTCAGTTTGTGTTGTTTATGAAATACACAGTAAGTATGCAATTGGAAATTCACTACTCATTAACCCATTCTAATTAATTCATTTCTTTATATACCAATGTGTGGCGCTTTTCAATCTTCCCTTTGTACTGACTCAACTTTTCTGCTTCTTTTCTCCAATTTTCTATATTTTAAATTTGGTAAAAGCACAATTTTGTCCGCATCATAATTAATTTGGTTTTATAAACATATGAACTTAAAGAAGTTATGTACACCAACTAGTGATCAACTAATCATCAATGGTTCACACCAACAAGGCATAGTTGGTAGTTTTTTTTATTCTACTTGTATTAAATTATTGAACATAGCAATTTTTTTATCAGATTGTCGTGACTTAAAATCGGTGATTGGAGATTCACTGCCATTGGATTGCAATGAATATCGATATGAATTATATATTGTTAGAGAATATGCCAAGAGATATGCTAAGAAATAAATATTAGAGAACATGTCAAGAGATATGCTAGAGAATAAGGAATATTCTAAAGCATAAATGACCCTATAAATATATGGTTTAGCATTGTATTCACAATAAAAATGTAGCATTTTATGTTTTTATGTTTAATCTCTCTCCTCTCTTAATCAAATTCTATCATGCTATCAGAGCTAGGTTAGAGGGGAGAGAGATGCACCGATGGAGAGGAATAAAGTATTTCCTGTTTGTTTGAGGTTGCTGAAAAAAAAAATGTTTTTCTTTTATGTTTCGTCACTCTTCATCTTTCTACCTTCTCCAAAACAAAATCAGCGCTATTTTCTCGAATACAGTACGAAAAAAGGTCTCGCCACTCTTATTTCAGGGAACAAATCCCGATCGGCTGATTTTCAAATCGAATTTGCTGTTGGTTATCGAATCGGGTTCTAGGGTTTCGGAGTTGTGATGCTCGAACTGGGGATGTCGATCTGGTGGCGAAGAGCGAATTTGGCTGTGGTGCATGAGTTTGCCGTTGCTTTAGGGTTGCGTGATGGGATTGTGGATTCGGGTATTGGGGTATGGTTTTTCTGCTGCTTGTAGGTGGCGACGAAGGGTTGAGCTAGGACGTCCAGGTGATTTGGGTGGTGTGTTCAGGAGGGGATGTAGCGAAGTAGAATGAAGCGGCTGGGGTTGAATTTGTCGAAGATGTGAAGTAGTTTTAGGTGTAAGGGTCGGAGGTGGATGAACTGGTAAGGAAGTAATGGTGAAAGGAGTCTATGTATGAATTGGTGAAGAGTGAAGTGAAGGGAATGGTTTCAAATTGTGGTGGTTGTGAAATTTCTGTAGTGTAGATGTGATGGATTGCGGTGAAGGTGAAGTGAGATGGTGAACGGTCTTGAGGTGAAGTAGTAGCGATGAAGTTCTAGTTTTAGAGTGTTAGTGAGGTGTGTATGGCCACAAGCAATTGAAGAATTAAAGGGTTTTAATGTGTTTTGTGAGGTGTTTGATGAACAGTGTGGGTATGGAGATGGAGCTTGTATAGGAGGTAGTCTGAAGTTGTACGACTTGTAGAAGAAGATTAGTAGTCCAGGTGGTGTGTAACACCCCGTAATTCTGTAACACTAAGATTCACAAATCAAGGCATAATTAAATTTTAAAATCAAAATCAAAGGAAACGGGCTGCGCCATTGCGTTCGTCTCGGAATTCTGCATGAGATAGATTCCGAGTTTGCGTTAATCGGACTCCGTATGAAGGAGTTATGGTCTTCAGAAGTTTCAGAATTCGATTTAAAATTCGAACAGGTCAGAAAACGAGTTCAAATTCGAAAATCAGACCCAGATTGGGCTGGGCGGGAATTTTCCCGCCCAAAGACCCAGGTCGACTGGGTAGTCGACCTGGGGCACCCAAGTCGACTGGGTAGTCGACCTGGGGGTCGACCCCCCTGCTTTTTCCAGATCTGCAGTCTGGTTCGTTCTTCTGTATCCGGACGCCATTCTGACCAGATTCGTCCGCCGAATCCTATATAAACAGCCTTAGTCTCCTTCTCTATTCACAATTATTGTCTATCCTTATGCTGCCTCTGAGAAAATGTATGAATAAATAAAAATAAGAAAATAAGAAAATAAACCAAGACGAGGAAATGCTGCTCAAGACTTTCAAGAAGAGGTTCAAGTCAAGCTAGGATTTCAAGTGAAGATTCAAACGACTGCAACGACTGTTTTTCTACGAATCTAATCTAATCTCTGTAAGTCAGTTATTTTTAGATTTGAACGTTTTCTCTATTCGTGACATGAAATTAAAGGAATAAAAGAATATGCCAAATCTCTCTATTCGAATCAGTGCTTATATCTTTGGACCTAATTAAGAACTGTTATGATTCGATGACCAATGAGACTGTGACTATGAAACTATGGACCTTAAAACCATATGCCTCTTTGACTATGAACATTGCCTATGACTATGAACATTGCCTATGACTATGAACATTTCCTATGACTGTGACTGTGACTATGAGAATTATTTCCTTGACTATGAACACAAGCCTATGCCTTTGGTTAGGAAACATAAACCATTGCCTATGACATAACAAGGATTACTGTGATTAAACACCTATGATTCATGACTAGGAAAGTGTTGCTTAAGTTTTGTGATTATGAAATTGGGTCTAAACCCAATTATCTATTCTGTCTATTCTTGGTTTTCTCTGGTTTTAGATCTTGGAAATTTACCTATTAAGTTAGGTCTACCCATGTTTATCTATTCTATCTATTCTTGGTTTTCTTTGGTTTTAGACCTTGGGAATTTACCTATTAAGTTAGGTCTACCCATGTTCTTGAACCTATACTATTCAACCCTTTTCATGTCGTAATATTACCATATCTATGTGCCTATGAATGTCATCTTATGCCAATTGTTATGTCCGTTCTTTCATGGCATTTTGGCTCATTCCCTTCTATCCACGAATCTAGCTCTATTTATGATCTAGGTTGAATCACGATTATACGAACGATGGGAATACGTTTTGGGAAAAAACATGAAATTGACTAAACTTGGAAATTGGCATAATTTGGGAACATGCATTATAGCATGACTATTAAGATGAAAACTAGAATAATAAGTCTAGTTTCGACATGAACTGGAATTATAATATTAAATCAGAATTGGGTGGCTAAATTAAGCATGAAAGGTATATTACCATAATTTACATACATTGGGCGTAAATGGTAAGTGGTTTAATGGGCCACAAAATAGGTAGTTGGTATGCAAATTAAGTTTTTGGCATAAACTGTAAACTAGAATATAAAATCTAGTTTTGGCATGAACTGTAAATGGGGGTGTTGGATCTAAATTGCTATAAACTGTAAGATAGGCAAATCAAGATTTGGGCCTAGAATACAAGTCCATTAGTAGGCATGGCAAATGTATAGGGTATAGGCCAAATTTATTTTAAAAAAGGGAAAATGGACTTTGAGGATAAGTGGTTGAACTTTGAGGATAAATTGTTAACAATTTATTTATATACAAAAGAAAGGTTTATTAATGACATCTCTTTTAATAATACATATACCAGAAAGTTCTAGGGTGACAGAGAGGATAGTGTCTAGGCTTGGGTTTGGAAAATACAAGTTTCCTGCTCTCCCTGGCTATCCCTAACTGATCCGACGGACGAGATGGTTACTTTCAAAACTTGATTTGAAAATTAATCAAAACCCTTTTGAACTTAGAAAACACGAATATGCCTAACCCGAGGTTAGACTGAGTTGCGATGTAAACCTGCCCGGAACCAACCGGCATATCCAGTATTCGCAACAATATCTGTCTAATGTGAGTGGTCGCGGCTTTAATTTATTTAGTTAAGGCTAGAACAAGAATGGTAGGGTTAAGTTAACTAAGACACTTAACCAATTCAACATGATAACCAGACTGGTGGGTGGGGTTAGGTTCATAGTTAAGCTAGAATGGGAGGGTTAAGTCCATAGGAACACTTAACCAACTTAGCACAGTTAAGCTAGAATGGGAGGGCTAATTCCATAGGGACACTTAACCAACTTAACATGGTAACAAGACAAGATTTGTAGAGGTTAAGTAACTAAGAAAACACTTAGCCAAATTAACATGTTAACTAGTCTAGAAGGTAGGGTTAAGTAAAGTTAATACACTTAGCCAAATTAACATGTTAACTAGACTAGAGGTTGGGGTTAAGTAAGATTTAATACACTTAGCCAATTTGATATGATAGCTGGGCTAGACTGTAGGGTTAAGTAAACTTGAACACTTAACCATCAGATTGTGATAAAGGAATAGGGTTAAGTCTAAAACATGAAGGGATAATACTTAACCATTAATAATAACATGTTAGTGAAAACAGATGGGCAAGGTTAAGTTAAAAAGGAACACTTAACCAATACAGGATGAATGGGTAGGGTTAAGTAATAAGAAATACTTAACCAATATAACTTGGTTTGTGGTAGGGTTAAGTCAACTGATGACACTTAACCAGTTTATCAGGATAAATGAAGAGGGTTAAGTTAGCTTGAATTGACTAATGACACTTAACCAATCCAAATTGACGGGAAAGAGAACTAAGTAGTAAACCTTAGTTAAAAAGAGCTAAGTAGTAAACCTTAGTTAAGAAAACAACGATTCTGGAAACTAAGTGGTAAACCTTAGTTAGTAGAACTAAGTAGTAATTCTTAGTATAACACGGGAAGGAGCGAATGTCCGTCTGAGTAAAAAGAAGGCTCCAACGAATTGGGTTACGAAGCCCGAGGCTTCGAGGGGACGTGAGGGTACTCTTGGTATCCCTCTGTGAGGCTGCAGATGATCCTCCTGGGCTCACAGAGGTTAAGGTCTGCGTTAGAAGAAGCAGGGGTTTGCCTTGGTTGCAATATATGGCAACCTAAAGACTAGGATGGACCGGCGTGATTCGGCGAGAAATCGGTCGCCCTGTGATAGCAACTCGTCGTCTACCATCCATCTAGAGTCAATCGAAATACGTGAAGCGGAAAGGCGGAGAACTCCAAAAGACCATATACTTGCTATCTAGTTATGGGTGAGGATGGCCATAGGATAGTGGGGCACCAGGGGCCTGCGTATAGTTCTCATTTTTCAAGGTGTGCCTTTCATTAGTTGAGGGAGGGGTCAAGTGGGACCATAGCCACTGGAATAAAAACAGACCTTAGCATCTGCATCGACAGATATCTGAAAGCTCCCGACCGAGTTCTGTGTTTCTTGATTTGCCCTGCCATAGGACTCGGGCCGCACATTACTGGACATGTGCATCTAGACAAGCGATAACGATTCGCGATACATGCGTGGGGAAGTATAGGAACATATACCACTCTAGGTAGTGTGTCCTAGACTTGGGGGCATCGTTCGACAGGTAGCGTAATCCCTAGTTGGACTAGGTGGCATAAACCCTGAATCCGAAAAGCGTTCAGCAGATAGCGTAAACTCTAGTTGAATCTAGAAAGCACTTGATAGAAAACCCTAGATTAGATCTAGGTAATAAATAATAAATGTACGCCTGAAGGCAATGGAAACTACAGGGATTGGGATCATGTTATCATTACTAGTTGGGACACTAGTTAGGTGGTGCAGAGATATAGATACCAGTATAACAAGGAAATAGCGAAGCGGCGAAAGTATTAGAGCATATCCAGTTTATCTTAGCTTAGTATATCTTGTGCTTATCTTGTCTAATCTTGCTGACCCTATCGTCATGGTGTTATCTTGTATTCAGTTAATTCATGTCATTTTGTTTTTCCATGTTCACATGCTAGAAGTTACTGAACTTACTCAGGCTTTATGCCTGACTCTGTTTTTCTTTCGTCTTCTTTTCTTCCGTTTCCTCCCCCCCCCCCAAAGTAGTAAAGGAGGGAATAGTTTAGCTCAGGTTAAGTCGGACTGTCACTCTTTCCCAGCTTGAAGATTTGTCGAAGCTTTGCTTGGATTCTCTTTTCAGATGCTATGGCTGGCTCTTGCTAAAATTGGGGAATATGAATATTGTTTTATGCTTCTTTATTTTGTAAGACAGATGATACTCTGATATTGTAAAGAAATCGTTGTACAAACTATTTTATCAATAAAGCAAAGTTTTATTTTCCGCTGTTTAATTTCTGTCTGTCTTGTAATTTATCTGCATCTTTTACCCTAAATGCTCCACAGAACTTAGTGCATTCCCTTTGTGAGTGACACTAACGGACGTGGGGTGTTACACGTGGTATCAGAGCTGAAGGTTACCAGATCAGATAAAGTATTTGAAAAATTATTTTCAAAACGGTTTTAAAAGAAACATTTTCAAGAGAAAAGATTTGTTTTAAAGGCATATTCCCCAAAGCCATACGCACTATCTTCTCTTCCTCTGTTTGAATTCTTGTCTCCTTCTTTCATGAGTCTCTGAGGCTCCTGGCTTTCTGGGAGGTAACCTCATCGAAGGGCGAAGTAGTGCCCGACTTCCATCCATAGCCGTAGTAGTTTCACCTGCGGCCAGTTTTCTTTCAAGCCTAGTAGGGTTTTCTGTACGATGGAAGCAGCTTTCGAGATATTTGTCAACATGGTTACACACGGAAGGAGATGAGGAGTTTGGCTAAGGAGCACAACCCGAGGATGGGGAATTCATGATTTAGCTCACGAAGGAGGAAGAAATTATAAAACCTAAGACAAGAGGAAGTATCTGTACTAGGGTATGATAGGGCATATAATTAAGGACAAGGGCAAGAACGAGGAATAAGATTTTCAGAAGGGCAAGTACCTACTTTCGCCACCAAGCGTACCTAGGAGAAAGGTAGTAAAGTCCTGTTGGAAGAGTCTAGTTTTGCTGTTCATACTATTTCCTTTGGTTTTAGCGCTTCTCATTTGTTCATATCCACTCCCATAGTTGAGTCTCTACACCATAGTACTTGTATAGTAGAAAGATCCCACTAGAGTCTCAAATCCAATTGGTGGTCTGACCAGTTTATTTTTGGTTAGTAGGGATTTGAGAATAGCTATCGAGTTTGCTTATATCATCTCACGTAGATCGTCTAAATTCGGAGGGGGTATTCCTTGGGTGCTTGTCTGATATTAGTTTAGGCCTTTGGGGCTTGTACTTGAGGAATGTCGAGTTCGACTAGGATGGTTTGCATGAGAGATGAATAGTTGTGACAGGCACTCTAAAGAGCACGTAGTAACCTTTTGACCCTTATAGTTATGGCATGGTGGATAAGAGGGAAACCTCTAATCATCTTGGTACATACACTTGGTACCGTGATTGACATCTGTTTATTTTGGAAATGGAGGTCGGAAACTTCACAATCGTGAAGTTAAATTAGTTAAGATACAGTGGAGTAAAGCTCAAGAAGGCTAGATACTAGCATCATACCCTTTTCCTTAAGGGTGCATCCTTGATTTCTTTGGTAGGAGCTTTACGCATAATTGTTTCTTTCTTTCCAAAGTATATCCTCTATGTCGTATCTTCAATCCTTAGGTAGAAGCCAATGGATGTAAACATGTATTTGAAACATGTTATGGTTGATGGTTGCAAGTGGTTGTTGATGGTTGCAAGTGGTTGCTAATGGTTGCTCGTGAATGCATATGCATACGTATTAGGCACTAGATCAGTTCGGACGCTTCCATATTGCATTTACAGATATGTATTTGTTTGTAAGTTGAACATGATATGTTATCATATGGATGTTGCATATGGATGAATGGCTATGCACACATGTAGTATTTACATAACTAGGGATGCTTGCATACATGATTGGACGCATGGCACTGACATGATTCGCATTAAGGCGGTCAACTGAATCAGTAGACCGCCTGATTTTGCATTAGATAAAGACATATACACACACTATGCATATGAACATGAAAGCATTATAAATCTTTTAAGGACAATGAATGCATGTGATTGAATGGTTGAGTAGATGGGTGATTGGATGTTAGGACACATTCTTCCTAACTTGAAGATTTCGGGGACGAAATCCTTTTAAGTGGGGGAGAATGTAACACCCCGTAATTCTGTAACACTAAGATTCACAAATCAAGGCAGAATTAAATTTTAAAATCAAAATCAAGGGAAACGGGCTACGTCATTGCGTTCGTCTCGGAATTCTGCATGTGATAGAGTCCGAGTTTGCGTTAATCGGACTCCGTATGAAGGAGTTATGGTCTTCAGAAGTTTCAGAATTCGATTTAAAATTCGAACAAGTCAGAAAACGAGTTCAAATTCGAAAATCAGACCCAGATTGGGCTGGGCGGGAATTTTCCCGCCCAAAGACCCAGGTCGACTGGGTAGTCGACCTGGGGGTCGACCCCCCTGCTTTTTCCAGATCTGCAGTCTGGTTCGTTCTTCTGTATCCGGACGCCATTCTGTCCAGATTCGTCCGCCTAATCCTATATAAACAGCCTTAGTCTCCTTCTCTATTCACAATTCTTTTCTATCCTTATGCTGCCTCTGAGAAAATGTATGAATAAATAAAAATAAGAAAATAATAAAATAAACCAAGACGAGGAAATGCTGCTCAAGACTTTCAAGAAGAGGTTCAAGTCAAGCTAGGATTTCAAGTGAAGATTCAAACGACTGCAACGACTGTTTTTCTACGAATCTAATCTAATCTAATCTCTGTAAGTCAGTTATTTTTAGATTTGAACGTTTTCTCTATTCGTGACATGAAATTAAAGGAATAAAAGAATATGCCAAATCTCTCTATTCGAATCAGTGCTTATATCTTTGGACCTAATTAAGAACTGTTATGATTCGATGACCAATGAGACTGTGACTATGAAACTATGGACCTTAAAACCATATGCCTCTTTGACTATGAACATTGCCTATGACTATGAACATTGCCTATGACTATGAACATTGCCTATGACTGTGACTGTGACTATGAGAATTATTTCCTTGACTATGAACACAAGCCTATGCCTTTGGTTAGGAAACATAAACCATTGCCTATGACATAACAAGGATTACTACGATTAAACACCTATGATTCATGACTAGAAAAGTGTTGCTTAAGTTTTGTGATTATGAAATTGGGTCTAAACCCAATTATCTATTCTGTCTATTCTTGGTTTTCTCTGGTTTTAGATCTTGGGAATTTACCTATTAAGTTAGGTCTACCCCATGTTTATCTATTCTGTCTATTCTTGGTTTTCTTTGGTTTTAGACCTTGGGAATTTACCTATTAAGTTAGGTCTACCCATGTTCTTGAACCTATACTATTCAACCCTTTTCATGTCGTAATATTACCATATCTATGTGCTTGTGAATTGTCATCTTATGCCAATTGTTATGTCCGTTCTTTCATGGCATTTTGGCTCATTCGCTTCTATCCACGAATCTAGCTCTATTTATGATCTAGGTTGAATCACGATTATATGAACGATGGGAATACGTTTTGGGGAAAAACATGAAATTGACTAAACTTGGAAATTGGCATAATTTGGGAACATGCATTATAGCATGACTATTAAGATGAAAACTAGAATAATAAGTCTAGTTTCGACATGAACTGGAATTATAATATTAAATCAGAATTGGGTGGCTAAATTAAGCATGATAGGTATATTAGCATAATTTACATACATTGAGCGTAAATGGTATGTGGTTTAATGGGCCACAAAATAGGTAGTTGGTATGCAAATTAAGTTTTTGGCATAAACTGTAAACTAGAATATAAAATCTAGTTTTGGCATGAACTGTAAATGGGGGTGTTGGATCTAAATTGCTATAAACTGTAAGATAGGCAAATCAAGATTTGGGTCTAGAATACAAGTCCATTAGTAGGCATGGCAAATGTATAGGGTATAGGTCAAATTTATTTTAAAAAAGGGAAAATGGACTTTGAGGATAAGTGGTTGAACTTTGAGGATAAATTGTTAACAATTTATTTATATACAAAAGAAAGGTTTATTAATGACATCTCTTTTAATAATACATATACCAGAAAGTTCTAGGGTGACAGAGAGGATAGTGTTTAGGCTTGGGTTTGGAAAATACAAGTTTCCTGCTCTCCCTGGCTATCCCTAACTGATCCGACGGACGGGATGGTTACTTTCAAAACCTGATTTAAAAATTAATCAAAACCCTTTTGAACTTAGAAAACACGAATATGCCTAACCCGAGGTAAGACTGAGTTGCGATGTAAACCTGCCCGGAACCAACCGGCATATCCAGTATTCGCAACAATATCTGTCTAATGTGAGTGGTCGCGGCTTTAATTTATTTAGTTAAGGCTAGAACAAGAATGGTAGGGTTAAGTTAACTAAGATACTTAACCAATTCAACATGATAACCAGACTGGTGGGTGGGGTTAGGTTCATACAGTTAAGCTAGAATGGGAGGGTTAAGTCCATAAGAACACTTAACCAACTTAGCACAGTTAAGCTAGAATGAGAGGGCTAAGTCCATAGGGACACTTAACCAACTTAACATGGTAACAGGACAAGATTTGTAGAGGTTAAGTAACTAAGAAAACACTTAGCCAAATTAACATGTTAACTAGTCTAGAAGGTGGGGTTAAGTAAAGTTAATACACTTAGCCAAATTAACATGTTAACTAGACTAGAGGTTGGGGTTAAGTAAGATTTAATACACTTAGCCAATTTGATATGATAGCTGGGCTAGACTGTAGGGTTAAGTAAACTTGAACACTTAAACATCAGATTGTGATAAAGGAATAGGGTTAAGTCTAAAACATGAAGGGATAATACTTAACCATTAATAATAACATGTTAGTGAAAACAGACGGGCAAGGTTAAGTTAAAAAGGAACACTTAACCAATACAGGATGAATGGGTAGGGTTAAGTAATAAGAAATACTTAACCAATATAACTTGGTTTGTGGTAGGGTTAAGTCAACTGATGACACTTAACCAGTTTAATAGGATAAATGAAGAGGGTTAAGTTAGCTTGAATTGACTAATGACACTTAACCAATCCAAATTGACGGGAAAGAGAACTAAGTAATAAACCTTAGTTAAAAAGAGCTAAGTAGTAAACCTTAGTTAAGAAAACAATGATTCTGGAAACTAAGTGGTAAACCTTAGTTAGTAGAACTAAGTAGTAATTCTTAGTATAACACGTGAAGGAGCGAATGTCCGTCTGAGTAAAAAGAAGGCTCCAACGAATTGGTTTACGAAGCCCGAGGCTTCGAGGGGACGTGAGGGTACTCTTGGTATCCCTCTGTGAGGCTGCAGATAATCCTCCTGGGCTCACAGAGGTTAAGGTCTGCGTTAGAAGAACCAGGGGTATGCCTTGGTTGCAATATATGACAACCTAAAGACTAGGATGGACCGACGTGATTCGGCGAGAAATTGGTAGCCCTATGATAGCAACTCGTCGTCCACTATCCATCTTGAGTCAATCGAGATACGTGAAGCGGAAAGGCGGAGAACTCCAAAAGACCATATACTTGCTATCTAGTTATGGGTGAGGATGGCCATAGGATAGTGGGGCACCGGGGGCCTGCGTATAGTTCTCATTTTTCAAGGTGTGCCTTTCATTAGTTGAGGGAGGGGTCAAGTGGGACCATAGCCACTGGAATAAAAACAAACCTTATCATCTGCATCGGCAGATATTTGAAAGCTCCCGACCGAGTTCTGTGTTTCTTGATTTGCCCTGCCACAGGACTCGGGCCGCACATTACTGGACATGTGCATCTTGACAAGCGATAACGATTCGCGATACATGCGTGGGGAAGTATAGGAACATATACCACTCTAGGTAGTGTGTCCTAGACTTGGGGGTATCGTTCGACAGGTAGCGTAATCCCTAGTTGGACTAGGTGGCATAAACCCTGAATCCGAAAAGCGTTCAGCAGATAGCGTAAACTCTAGTTGAATCTAGAAAGCACTTGATAGAAAACCCTAGATTAGATCTAGGTAATATATAATAAATGTATGCCTGAAGGCAATGGAAACTACAGGGATTAGGATCATGTTATCATTACTAGTTGGGACACTAGTTAGGTGGTGCAGAGATATAGAAACCAGTATAACAAGGAAATAACGAAGCGGCGAAAGTATTAGAGCATATCCAATTTTTCTTACCTTAGTATATCTTGTGCTTATCTTGTCTAATCTTGCTGACCCTATCGTCATGGTGTTATCTTGTATTCAGTTAATTCATGTCATTTTGTTTTTCCATGTTCACATGCTAGAAGTTACTGAACTTACTCAGGCTTTATGTCTGACTCTGTTTTTCTTTCGTCTTCTTTTCTTCCGTTCCCCCCCCCCCCCCCCGCCCAGGTAGTAAAGGAGGGAATAGTTTAGCTCAGGTTAAGCCGGACTGTCACTCTTTCCCAGCTTGAAGATTTGTCGAAGCTTTGCTTGGATTCTCTTTCAGATGGTATGGCTGGCTCTTGCTAAAATTGGGGAATATGAATATTGTTTTATGCTTCTTTATTTTGTAAGACAGATGATACTCTGATATTGTAAAGAAATCGTTGTACAAACTATTTTATCAATAAAGCAAAGTTTTATTTTCCGCTGTTTAATTTCTGTCTGTCTTGTAATTTATCTGCATCTTTTACCCTAAATGCTCCACATAATTTAGTGCATTCCCTTTGTGAGTGACACTAACGGACGTGGGGTGTTACATGGTGTTTGATTGTTAGGCAGAGAGGGAGAAGTGATTACTAGTTGATTATTTGGTGTGGGTGTCGAGTTTTGATCAGTGAAGCGGTTTGCATGTGGTGCAGGTAGTATTTTTGTTAATATTGGAAGCTTTTGTTTAGTGAGTCGTGTAGAGGTTAATGGTGCAGATTGAGTTATGTTGGTTGGAACGCAGTGGAGTTTGTGCAGTCAGGGTATTACTTGTCGTTTGTTTGATTTGATGAAGTTGGCATGTTTTTAGAGCAGAAGGTAGCAAAGATTATGAAGGAGTTGGTCGGTGTTTTGAAGTATGAGAACGCTGGTTGTTTGAGTTGAAGAGTAACTTTAGTGTGAAGATGTTTATTGTTCATTTGATGTCTGTATCAGTAACCCTGTTTATTAGGAGGGCAATTGACGTTGATTGAAGGTGGTATGTGGTTGTTGTAAGGTATGTTTGGAGGATGCAAACATATGCTGATCATCCCTATTGATTTGGATTTGTTTTGTTTGCATGTTTGGGGGATGCAAATATACAAACTCATCCCATTTTGGTTTAGTATTGTTTTCTTTGTATGTTTGGAGGATGCAAACATACAAATACATCCGGGGACCAATTTGTCATTTAGTCACTCAGATCTTTTGCTTACCGATCAGATTGAAGATAGTTGAGTTGTTTTGGATTGAAGATTATTGAGTTGACAGAAGATTGTTGTTGAGTTGGTTGAAGTAATAGGTATTTGGTGCTTGGTGTTTAATGTTACTCTCTAACAATATTAAAATGGTTGCTCGATCTTGCTACTCTTCAGTTTGCAGCTTCTATTTGGCAAACTCACGATTTTCCGCATCGTGAGCTTGAGGGGGATGTTAGAGAATATGCCAAGAGATATGCTAAGAAATAAATGTTAGAGAATATGTCAAGAGATATGCTAGAGAATAAGGAATATTCTAAAGCATAAATGACCCTATAAATATATGGTTTAGCATTGTATTCAATTAATTAACAGAGCAATAAAAATGTAGCCTTTTATGTTTTCATATTTAATCTCTCTCATCTCTTGATCAAATTCTATCATATATTACTGTATTTGTATAATGACTTCAAATGTGCATTGGTGACATTCACTGCCACACAACAAACACTGCCTGATTTATAATGCATAGGGGTAAATTGTTAAAAGTTGTAATTATTTTTTGATGAATTAATAGTTGTTTCTTGAATAATTACTATACATAGGGGTAAACTGTTAATAGTTGTAGTGCTTATCAATGTTTGTTTACTATCTAGCGTCTACTACAATGCAAACTAGGATTATGTTTAACGTTGATACATTGTGGTGCTTAAAGTTGTTTGTTTAGAAATATTGCAGTCTAGTGGTTGGGATAATGGTTTATGCTTCAGTGTTAGGTTCCCTAATAGGACAAAGATTCCCCAAGCAAATAAGGAGCAAGCTTGCAGCGGACCTCAATCTTCAAAACAACTCATTCCATTTACATATACCTTATAACACAAACATCTCATAGATACATTATGCACTACTAACAAGAAGAGAATTCCAATATACTGGGATGCACAGCTGAAGGCAGGGGCATCACCTTTCCTCAGGTATTATACATCCAATTCATCCCTTTGAAATATTGATTTTATCATTATTATTATTACTAGTTGAAAGCTCTAAGAAAGTTATAGTTTTATACTTCGTCACAATTGGTTCAATGACTTTTTTCAACTCCACTATGTAGTTGAGCCTAAGCATATCAAAATAAATGAACTGCATCTGTTTGAATTAAGATCATATGGTCTAATTTCTTTAGACGTCAATAGTATCTTTAGTGAACTGGTTAATTATATTTGGAGTTATCATATGAATATTGAGACTATATACAAATATTCAGGTGAAAAGCAAGTCTACCACTGGAGCAACATCATGTTCCTTCACATCTACGGTTCAACAATTCGGGAATGGGAGAAAGTGGCGTAATAGTAGGCGATGATAATAGAGCAGTCTATTGTAATGTTAGGTGGTTACCGATCAAACTACTTTTGTTTTAATGTATATTACCAGTGTATGCTAGGATATATTAAAAAGTTGAGGACAATAAGCAGTTGTCAAAGTTGAATGTAATGCACGAAGAAATAAGTCATAACGGCAAATTTATCTTTGTTTTTTTAGGTATGCAATTTATTTCAGTGTTCACAGCTAATTGATATTATTTCAATATATATATATATATATATTTATTTATGTATGTATATATGTATATATATGTATATAAATAGACAAATCAGAAGGGGAATAGCGACAGATTACCAACAGATGATGATATATTAAATGTTAATATGAATTAAAATCCATTTTTACTAAATTGTAAGGGTTTACTGACGGTTATTTATAAATAATAATTTCTAGAAAATATGTTTCTGTCGCTAAGACATCGGTAAATAAATTTTAAATTAATTCAAAATTAAAATTGTATATTGTCTTAAATGATGGAAATTGGTCGGATAACTCTCGCTAAAATCCGCGTAAATTTTTGACACAGATACCGTCATAAAATTTACCGACCATCAATATCCACTGGTAATCCGTCGCTAAGCCCTATATAGCTGCAGGTTACCAATGGATTATGCTGCTGCTATTTGCGGTTTTTCTGGAAGTGAATTATCAATGAATTTGTCAATGAATATGCAACAAAAACCTTTATAAAAATAAACAACAAATTAAATTTTACTAAGTCCTGATCAAATTAAAGTTAACAATAAATTCAATTTAATGATAACTTAAACTTAATTAAACAAGAATTTGAACTTAATAATAAAATGTCTAGCCCAACACAAGATGATCTTACCCAATACAGCCCAAGTTAAAAGGTACAAGCCCAATCAACTTTGTAATAATACAAATCCTGGTCTTCCATTCTCGTGAATCCCTCTCAAACTCAATTTCCACTTTCAAAATACAGTGTCGAAGAACGGAAAACTCTCAAAATTGACTTCAACTCTCAAAATCGACTATTGAAATGTTACTAAATAGCTAAAAACAAATCTTCCACTCTCAAATTGAGTAGACAGGCTACGGGAAGAAGAAATCGTGTCGATGATGCTAAGGGAAGAATAAAAACCAAGGTCGGTAAAGCTGATTTAGATGATTTTTCGATTTTGAATTATTATTTTCTTAAACCTTAACCGAAACATATATTTTTTCTTCGATTTCGGATTGATTACCCTCGATATCAATACGATACCACCGAAATTCTGGGGTACCGTCCGATACCTCAAACCATACTTCCACTGCTACATTACCTGCACCTTCCAAATAAAGGTAAATCGTACTTTTGAATTGTATAGTGCGTAAAATTAAAGGCTGTATGGTACTATAATCCACAATGCACTATTTGAATGATACAACATATAAAAGTACATATGGGGAGATATGACTGACATTATAAATAAGATTTTTTTTGAAATAAAGGGTACTTAATTACAATAAAACAAAGTACAAGGATAGGAAAGAGCTAGTTACAAACGACTACCTAAAAAAAACAAATATTGTACTAAGAAGACTAAACCCAGCTCTTAACCATAGACATAACAAGAAAACCAACAAAAATATAACCCTTTAAACAAACACAGAAAATTACTACAAACTAAAAAAGCCAAGCTTCATAAGAGCATTACACTTGCAAACTTGCAACAACTCTAATACCCAGGTGAAGTAACAGGACCAGGAAAGCTTCAGACAAGCACCAAATGCCCCAAAAATCCCATTTGCCAACCAAACTATCCAGAATATAGAAAGTATGGGATCTTGCCAAACAAAGGATAATATCAGCAGCACATCCATACAAAATCCACTAAAAAAGATAAAAGCACATTTAGTCATGTAGAACATAAGAAGCTTCCTCATTTTTTAGAAATTCTACCCTTATTACCCCACCCGTAATGCTTCCATCCTCTTTAGCTTTTTTGATTTTGATCTATTTTGAAATTGTGACATTAATTTAACCCAATCTGGGTTGGTCTCCACTAAGGGTTCATCGTATACCAGCTTACTTCCCCCTTTCAATTTACAAGATTTAGCTTTAGTTCTTCTTTTCTTAAAGCTGCATATTGAACTATCCGATTCTTCCATAAACTAATCTATATTTCCAGCATCTTCTCCACTTTGAACATCACTAGATTCCTCAAAATTAGCTAATCTATGGACATCAATACTCGCACCAGAGATTTCATAGATTTTAGTAAACTTACTAGATTGATCTCCAATTTCTTTCAGGTCCCTTTTTGAACTAGAAACTATATCAACAGTATTAGGCACTTCAACTTCATTATTATTTTATATTACCAATTTATCTTTCACATAACTGTCAGCAGTAGAATCTGCTAATATCTCTGATAGTTTTTTAAATTTAACATTAACTTCACTATCTAAATCCTTACCTTCAATAACTATATCTTTCAAATCAGAAGGAATGTGCTGAGGCATATTATTAACTTCCATATTTTCATTCATATGCTTTTCTTGACTAATCGCATTATAATCTAATTCCATGTCATTGCCTTTATCTGAATTATTCTTTGGTACCCACAATTTAGCTGATTTTCACACTACATCAGAATGCCCGAATGTTTTACAATTAGTGCATATAGAAGGACTCCATTCATAACTTATCTTTTGCCGGACTATATTTCAATTATGACATTGCATTGGCACGACTTTTGGAAACTTAAAATCTATATTTATCTCAACCAACACACGAGCATAAGAAATCTGACATAAAGAATCAGGGACATTATCCAATCTTATGGGTTTACCTGAAACAGAAACTATCCTACTAATCGCTTCAACAGACAAGAAATCTAAGTCCAAATTAGGGAGACAAACCCAAATTGCAATAGTATTTAGGAATTCATAAGATATCTTCATTCCAGGTACCCATTTTTTCATAATACCTCTTATTGTAAAAATAAGGACCTAAGCTTAAAATTCTATCACAATCTTTTTCCAACTCACACTTAATGATAAAAATACCATTCTCTCTCGTAAAAAGATTATTACTGCCTTTTAATTTCCAATTTTTATCGATATAATCCCTCATGTAGTTATAATAAGGTCCATACACATAAAAAGCAATTGAGTTCACCCATTTTTCCCTTGCTTTTAGAACCAAATCTTCAATAATAACCGCTAACCTAAGGTTGTCCTTAATTAATTGCTCAAAGTATTCAAGTTGGAAAATGTCCTAATACGAATTGTTTTCTTTTACTGCATCTATCCAGGATTTAGCTTGGAAAGTATTAAACGTCGAAGAATATACCTGTCGATTTGATACCAGATCTGGAAATTCCACTCTAGATTTCAAATCCTTAATTCTACGATTATCCTGAGAAGAAGAAAGTAACCTCCCTGCATGTTGTTGCGATGGATTAAAGTCAGGGGGAACAT
Source organism: Allium sativum (assembly GCA_030737875.1). Classification (NCBI taxonomy): domain Eukaryota; kingdom Viridiplantae; phylum Streptophyta; class Magnoliopsida; order Asparagales; family Amaryllidaceae; genus Allium; species Allium sativum. Next base: position 107,556,618 of record CM060918.1, read on the forward strand.
TGAATCTATGATCGGAATCGATCTGAAATTTTATCTTTGTTTGAGATTTGGAAAAAATTTAGTGAAGACGCCATTTCTCAAGTTTTCCAACATTATAAATAAAATTATCAATGCAAACTTAAGCATGCCTAATACAACTTCACTTCATGATGATTCAAACAACTGTCCCAAAAATAACAGTGGCATCTAGAGTTACACAGAAATGAAAAAAACCAAAAAAGGGTCATAAAAGGGAAGATTATGATCATGAAAATAATCAAATGAAAATTAATACTGGTAAAGAAATTTTCACAAACAACCAAGTCATCAACTTTTTTATGTAAAAAGCTAGAAACCCCGAAAATATTCTAGAAAATTGCTGGATATAGAGGTAAAAGATACGAGCACAATTGAATTCCTGAGTTCTAGCTTATTTTTCTGTCTCTAGCTTAACTTCCTTAGCATATATGTTTCGTGCATCCTAGAAGCACTCCTCTTTCCTTATTTGCAAAGAAAATAGCAGGGACCTAAATGTATAATTTACAGTGCCAAATGGAAGATATGTGAAAGGTATAATACTACAATCTACACACAAAAAAAGGCTTCATCTATAGTTACCATACAACTAGATGAATATGGAAATAAACATATATTTAATCGATCAATATCATTTTGAAAATATAATTACATCATTTCTTTCAGCTTTCCTGTTATTTTAAATTATATGTCTCCACTGATCGAAAAGATTAAAGGCAGCCAAAGGCTATCAAAGTATAAAATGAGGTGGCATAGACTCATGAAGAACAAACAAGACCATGCGTTAAAGGCTTAAAGCACAGACTCATGAAGAACAAACAAGACTAGCAGGCACCAATATAGACAAAGTAGTTTAGTATTGCAACGAGGCCAGTATAGGAGCAAGGAAAGGTTCAATACACTACAAAAAAAGTTTTAATTAAATACTGACAATTCTAGTCTTTAAACATGGTTTAAGGACGATTAAATACTGAATTTTCCAGTCACTGATTTCCAAGTCTTAAAATTTGTTTAAGACCGTTGTTCAGTCTTAAATTCTTAAGACTGAAAATCAGTCTTTAATATAGATTAAAACTGAACTTTGAAACTGAAATAGAGTTTGAAATCCGTCATAAATTACAAATATATTTAAATATTTATTCATTTTTAATAGTGGTCGAACAAATTGGTAATTTAATTTCATAAAATATATAATACATTCCATATACATAATTCATAAAAATTAATATAGTGTCGATGTTGAACAACAGAATACATATGATAGTCCAAAATGTTATACTGCACATAATCATGCAATTTCTTTCATTTACAATGGTCAAAATACACATGCACACAACAACATGACAATACAACTCTAAAACTTCCAAATTATAATATTGCAAATGCATAACAAATCAAGGCTACTTCATTACAATTATTTCACTGCATGTCACATCGCCTCATGTATTCTTTGTTTCTTCTCACCATTACTATTTCTTCTCACCGTTACTAATACACCTCACACATTGGCTTTGTTTGCAAAAACCTTCTCTTTCCCCTCAGCTACAAAGCAATGCCATTACCAGTCATGGTTGCACCTCATTCAGTTCAAATGGAAGTAAAGAATCAACATTAATAGTTTTTGGCTCCACAGCAGCAAGCCTATATGCTATAGCAGCAGGTACTGTATAAACAACAAACGCTGCAGCAACAACATATGATGATGAGGAGAGGTAACCAACTTATGCAACCTGATACCAACAAATTTGCAAACCCATTACCTGTTGTGCCCCACTAATGTCAACATCACGCATCTCGTAGCCTTCCCTCTTCCACTGATTGCAAAATCTATTATAAAACATTAAACACAATCCAGATCTGAATTAATGGCCACAGACCCATTTTCTATATTTCATTTGGAATCACTACAGGAGTTGCTTCAGGAATAGGAGAAAAGGGTGTTACGCTAGTAACCAAAATATATGATTTTGTTAACCGCGATGTGGTAATGTGCTACAATGTAACAAGTTAGCCAGAACCGAAAATAAAGACACCAAAAGCAAATTGAAGATGGAACAGTCACACACATCGGATCTACTGCAATTCCGACCACCACATGACTCACGATCAGATCTAGGCTTCGATTGAGATTCGACGAAGACCCTATTAGATTAAGATCCCTGGAAAAATTCAGAAAGTTGAGATGGGAAAAGAATGAAGAGTTAGCAGAGATTGAATCATGAGAAGACATATTGACTTGCAAACTTGTGATATTCTCAACCCTCCGTGCCACGGAAGCAAGGATAATCATTGGAATATGACACATAAACAGTAACAGCAGAACAGAAATATATCATTACACCATATAATGTACATCAAATTACACTGGAAATAATATCGACATAAGAGTACACAGCATAACAGGATCATACTTAGTACAGAATACAGTTTCAGCTTAATATAAAATGTCTGCAGCGGAATCAAAAATAATATACATAATACAGTCTGGAACGGTATAATAGAAATGATAGAATCCATCTTCAGCTCCTTAGCTATCCAGAATGAGCCTGCCAAAACCTAAATACAAGGCTGCCTGTGTGGAAAATAGGGGCACCCGAGTTTGCAAAGTGAAACAAACTACCAGTCAGTCACGGGACTGGTATGAGAAATCTTACTTAACCTATTTAATAATAAGGTCAATCATAGGACCATGCCGCTAACACAGAATGGGTTTTCTCCATTGGATTTCCAGTGCATAAAGTAAAATAAATCATTTAAACAATTCAATGCTTTTTTAGAAAAGTGAAGCCATTATAAGACTCAGGTCCCAGCACACAATGCAACACAAGCCGGAGGATAGAGTTTTACCTTATAATGGCCAAAATATGCTTGATACCTATAAAACGAAATCATTTGATATTATTAATAGTGTCTACATGTTTCAAAAATAATTTCAATCATAATGTATCAATCATAGACGGCATAGCACCCTATCCTACTATGTCGCCAATATATGGTTACAATCAAAACCGCATAATGTCACGTATTGCTAATTGGATTTCCGTCATGAACCAAGGCAAGGGATCGTCCTTACCGACTTTGAGACAATCTATCCTACTATGTCTTAGGGAAAGTACTAAGTCAAGCCTTTGGATCGTCAGGGCCGTTCCATATGTAGTGGATTATAATTCCTGAATAATGCGTTTCCCCGTCCTACGGGGCGTAAATCTGGTCAGTATGTCGACCACGTCCTCCATCGGCCCTGTAGTGACCGATATATCCGAGGCGCCTCGCTTTCCATCATCCACATAAGTAAAAATGTCTAGGCTCCATACCATGACACCACCGTTAGCTAGAAAGAAACGCATGTCCTCCCTGAGGTCCTCTCCCGTTTCTGGTTCATACCGGGGTGTGAGGGTCACGAATTAACGCTAAACACAAAGCTATGCTATTTAAAGTTGTGCTTTGATCATCAACCACAAGGCTCTGCTTTTCAACAAAAGCCTTGATCACTTGCATCTTAACATGCCACATGGACATTCCACGCCATGCGACTGACGTCTATCGATATATAACCTCTAAGCTCGTACGTATTAGAGAAGGGTGTTAAGCAAGTGAATAAATTCTCCACCACCAAACAGACATATATTCAATAGAAATCAATCAACACAGAATAAAATTCAACGTCAGACACACATACATTTACTAGTCCGTTCAGGGTCTGAACGAAATTGGAGGCACCTTATTCCTCGTCCAATATGTCTAATATAGGAGAGAGGCCCTCGCACATTCGGACAATCAACAAATACGTCCGGACCACTACCACTGTAACCCTCCTGGGAGCTAACCGGTCCAGGGCTTCAGTAGTAATCCATTCGATGTGAAGATCACTGATCTTTCATCGTCTTCATGTCTTCGACTTTTAATCGTTGATCAATTATTTGAAATGAGAATTAACTCGGCCTTTTCAAATAATTCACGTATACATAGAATTCAAATCAATTCTTTTCATGGTTAAACCATTTGACATTCACGTTTCAATTCAATACAATAATTTCATGTCAAATACATCTAACCATCAAAATATCCAATAAACCAAATAAAATTGGTTTATTTCTATTCCATATCGTCTATATTATTTTAAAACGATTTATCGCTATTTTTATTTATATAAAAATAGCCCATTTTAATTAAATGACGCTTCAGGTCATTACGCGGCCCTGACGCTGTTTTTCTTCAGATTTTAGTTACACATTTCTCAAAATCTAACTGTTGCATCTTAACAAATTTTATATCGTTGGAAAGATCTTTCCAAAGCGAACCCAACGGCCTTATTTCGGGAAAATCCGACGGTCGGATCTCTCGATATAGTTGTTTAAAGTTACAATTCCAAAACGCGAGCAACAGCTGTGCGATTCGTTTTATTTTAATTTATATATATATAATTCATTCCACGATTTCCAAACCATTTTCACTTCAAAAATTTGGCTAATGCCTTTAAATTTCGGAAAATTTCTCCATAACCTCCTTTGTACGGAGAGGGGTTTGGAAATTTATTGGGCCGTATTAGGCACCCAATAAATCCAATATAAGCATACACAATTTTTAGTGACCTATTCTATGCCCAAGGGAGTGTGTAAAAATCATAACTCCAGAGAATAAATTCTCGTCACCTTGTCCAGTGTTGGAAAATAAATAATCCATGTGCCGTATCTAATAACTAGAGAGGCATGATTATTGTCAACTCCCGATCCGTGTGGGGTTTTATTAAATATGGCAATTTACTGTTATATTTTATTTGGTCCATATCAGTCCTGAGTTCAACCTGTAATTCAGTCATTGCCATACCAGCGTCTTTCCCGTATGGTAATCCCAACCTCGTCACATAAGCTCCACGTGCTTATGTGGTATTTGATAGTGTATGCTATCTTCAGAAGTATGTCATGCAGTGTAGTTCAAAATTAATTGTTGCTATTCTATGGTGTTGTTTATAATCTCACACAGAACAACCAGCACACCGCATCCAATGGCATTCACAGGAGTTTATATAATAATAAAATTGCGCAGCCAACTCATTAAGCCTTACGTATTTGTCGGGCACGCACGTAAATTCTTTACTCAACAGCTAATTCATTTTCCTTTTCAGCATATGTATCTTTATGCATATCTACGCTAAAAATAATATTTTAAGCGAACAAATATTTGTTTTCAAACATGGTTATTTTTAACACTTCATATACATGTTAACAATATTATTTTCAATGAACAAACATTTATTTCAACACATGGTTGTTTTTAACACTTCATATACATGTTAAAAATATTATTTTATGTAGTTCGTTACCACATTAAAACGTTATTTTTAATGTTCAAACATTTATTTCAGCCAATGACTATTTTTAAAGGTTCATACATACAATAAAAAAGGGATTTTTATTGTTCCAATAATTTATTTCAAACATGAATGTTTTTATTACTTCACGTACATGATAAAATGATATTATTATCGTTCAAACAATTTACTCAATATATGAATATTTTTATAACTTCACATTCATGATAAAAATGTTATTTTTATCGTTCTAACAATTTATACAACATACGAATATTTTTATAATTTCACATTCATAATAAAAATGTAATTTTATCATTCTAACAATTTATTCAACATACGAATATTTTTATAACTTCACATTCATGATAAAAATGATATTTTTATCGTTCAAACAATTTATTTAACATATGAATATTTTTATAACTTCACGTTCATGATAAAAATGATATTTTTATCGTTCAAACAATTTATTCAACATATGAATATTTTTATTACTTCATACATGCAATAAAAATGTGATTTTTATTGTTCAAACAATATGTTCAACACAACAACTATTTTATAGTCATTTCAGAAAATTTCGGCATTACCATGGCAGGATAGGTAGCACCGGCACAGTGTCCAGCACAGTTCCTCTGTTATCCTAGGCCTTGCAGCATTACAATACTTTCATTTCTATAATTTCCACAATACCATTCATTTTCACAACACAATGAATTTACCATAAACACAACTAATTTTGTTGCAACTACAATCAATTGTCCACAATCACAATCAATTTCACACCACACTACAATCAAACAAATCGTCCATGGTCTATGGACGATGGTGTCAGGAGCTACTAAGCCCCATCTGCAACCTATATATTTTTATCTATTTATTTTTGAATTTAGATTGCTCACCTTGGGTTCCACTCCTTCTTAATTCGTAGCAAGCTCTGAAATTCCTCTTGTCTCTTTTAGAACATAACTTACGATGTCATGAGTCCAATGTCTCTTATTTCAATGGATTTCGACAACGTATGAGAAGGATATGATTTTTATAAGCAATAATGGAACTAGAAATGCTTTTAAGTGCTAGAAACAGTTTAAATTATACCAGCTGTTACTTCCAGCATAGGTTTGAAACTAGGTTTGGATTTAACTTCCAATCCGTGAAGCTAGGGGATGATCAGAAGGTACCATGTCATAGAGCGTCGAGAGAGCTTCCAGGCGACTGCAGTCGCGTTGAACTCGACGTCCTAGGGGAGGAAGATTCCAGCGTGAACGTCGGCGGCTTTGAGCGCTCAGATCTCGAAAAATATACGACGACAGGTGGCGAACCAAGTACGGATTTGAAGCCTGTGAGAGCACTACAAAATCCCCTAAAGAAGCACTTGATTTTTTTTTGTGGATTAGAAATTATGGAGGGGAGAAGATTCGACGAGGAGCCATCGTTCGTTTCAGAGGATTTACGGGTTTTGAGCGAACGAAAATAATAAAAGGAGTTCTTTGATTGGGTGGTTATATATTTAATTTTATTTAATTTATTTAATTCTAAAAATGTTTGTTTTCACAACCGGACTCCAAATCAAACCCAATGACTGTCGCCCCTAGCTATATACCCTCATTCCGGGCACAATGGAATATGTTTCGTAAGCCCATTCGACTGTTTCAGTTAGTTATTCTTCAAATTAAAATATAAAACATTCTATATTAGATTTGAATGTACATTTTAATTTGCCGGGGCCACATACATATTCCAAAAATTCCCGAAAAATAAATCAAGCTATGTTTGGATGATATAGTCCCAACAAAACTGATTTCGTTGAATTTGAAGACCATTTGAAAAATGGCCTTTTTCTGGTCAATCCAATTTGCACTATATTTGCAAAACCCGTTTTCTTTTGCCACGCTCACATATAAATTTCAAAAATTATGTAATTTTTAACCTAGTAATAAATTGACATTCCAGATCCAACCAAAGTGGTTTCATCGAAAATGGAGGTCGTTTGCGAAATGGCTATTTTTAAAGGCTTTGTTATTATTTAAAAATGGAAATTTTAAATTCTAACCAAATTTCTATTAAAATTACTCAAAATAAATTTTTTAAATTGGTTCTAATTTTCTGGGTTGTTACAATCTCCCTCACTTAAAACTTCTCGTCCCCGAAAAGGAAACAACAGTAAAGTAGGAAACAAAAAGGAAATGCAAAATATTGTAAATGTACCTTGCACCAGAGCAAATCATAGATTTCCACTCTACACTTAGGATGTGCTTGTTTAATGCTCTCTTCTATCTCCCATGTATAGTCTCTAGGATATTTGCTCCACAACACTTTGACTAAGTGAACCTTCTTGTTTCTCAGAACCTTGGTTTCTTTGCCAATAATTTTCAGTGGCTCTCTTCTCACTGCTAATTTTGGAGTAATATCCAAATCTTGTTGTGTTGTTTCCTCCACAACCAAGTATGGATCATGTACATGCTTTCGAAGTTGAGAAATGTGAAATACATCATGTACTCCTGGCTACTAGTCAAACAATTTGTAACAGCGCGATTTTCGATGCCTCGAAAGTCGTGTAATTATTGAAAGAATTTAGAAGATAAGATAGAAAAGATAGAACTAATAGAATAGAAGAATAAGAAAAACATCAGAATCTCATAGCAGAATTTCACAAATACATAATATATTACATAATGGGTCTGATACTTCATAGTACAACATCATATTACATCATCATAGTACAACAACATAATTATACATGATCATTTAGGATAATACAAATACTTAAACTGGATATATAGAAATAGTTATACTACTAGACGGGTCTTGAACTTGAACTTCATAACGTTCCACTTGCCTACCTGAATTACTTGTCTATTCATAATAAATATTGTGAGTACCCAAGAGTTTAGGAAACACAGAAAATAAAACTCTGGGTCAGTCAGGGGACTGGTGTGAGTAAACATAGTCAAAAGATGTAAAAAGGGAAATAAGAGATAAGGTTTCCACATTGACAGATTCATTTAGTTTAGAAATCTTTAGACCAATCCATAACTAATATATGGATAATGACCCAAGTATTTTATGTCAAAACATTTGATATTACAATAATTTTTGTCAAATAAAAAATTATCTAGAGAAACGCTTGCATCTCACGTTCACGTATATAGTATACAATCTAAAACCGCAGAGTGCTTATTGAAGATTGGATTTCAACAGACAAGGTATGCAAGCACCTACCGATCAGTGTACTCTAGAGAGGATACACTGGGATTCAACAAGAACGTCTTGCAACCCGGCCTCACATGACCATCCACTCATTTAGCTTGAGTGTAACGAATATATTACCACCTCCACGGTCGGGATCAGCAACCGCTACTGAACGCTGCAGTAGTAAAAAAGATGAGAAAACAAAAGGAATTTCTCTATATGGTGATAATACACCCTTCTTGGCTATGACCCAACTAGCCATGCCGCCTTTCCCTTTTTGTCATTTCCTGGTTGTGAGGCTAGATGCCACGTTTATCTTTTGATAGATTATTTCTTTAATTACTTTGAATGCCACATTGTCATATCTCTCATAACACTCATTCGATTACCCAAATATATTACGGGTAATGAAGCTAAGAGAAACGAATTTCTCCGCCACCAACGTAATATACTGACGTAAATTCGATGTGTAGAATCTAATTGATATACGTTGTCAGACACTCGTCCATTCGGGTTTGTCCTGGGACTGAACAGACTGACGGTACTATTTAAAATAGTCCTTGCATACCTCCGTCTTTAATATTTCTAACACGCGTCGTATCCTTCGAGTCGAAGTGGAATATTTATTCCGGACTCCTCGAAACGATGTACGAAATGTCTTTTATAGTCGGTAAACAATTATCAGCTTAATCTCATTATAATTCAGTTTATACATCATGTATTTATGGGTTTTAGTTAACGTAACGGTATATGTTTATCTTGTTCATGTTTGGATATTCTTAATATCTTTTATAAATGAACAGTTAAAGTTTGTGCGTCGCACACGGTATTTTACTACGTTTAACATCGATGTTTAGACGATGTTTACTGCTCCAATTCTTCTGGTAAATTATTTATTACTTCTAATTTAACTTAAATAAATTAATTAATTTAATTTATTTTCTTCATATTTCTACATTTCAAACTTGTAGAAATTCTCCGGTCAACTTCTGTACTTGATCTTCCTTCCCCTTGCCTATGCCAAATTAAATAAAATTCTATTTTTATTTAATTATTTATTATTCTTTTATTTTTATTTATTTCCTATTTTAATTAAAACAAATTTTAATTAAAACTTCATTCAAAAACTCCTTTTCAAGCGTATTGACTAAAGTACCAGTTTGCCAATGTACCAGCTTCAAAATGCCATGATTTCGCTTCAGATCCTAGGGTTGCGCATGCGTTTGCCAAAGTACCACCTGGTACTTTGCCAAATACCAAAGTGCCACTTTTCCAGTCACCGTCCGTTCCTTCATATTTTTCCTGCCGCGCTCGTGATTTCCAAAGTACCGCCTGGTACTTTGCCAAATACCAAAGTGGCAAAGTACTAGGCCTTCAGTCACCGTGCGTTTCTGCAAAAAACTCCATGCCATGACCGCATATTTCTATTTTACCAAAGTATCATTTGGTACTTGGCAAGTGCCAAAGTACCAGGTTGCCAGTCACCGTTCCAACCACCTCCGATAACCACTAAATCCTTCGTTCGATCACCACTTTCCTTCAATCATCTGCACACGTACACGTGCACGTGCACAACCGCCTCGGCCACCATTGATCATCTCCGATCATCTCCACAAGTCACCCATTACCTCCTGATCACGCCGCCACCTCCAAATCTTTCCACCACCGTCATTACAGTGATTTCACTGTATTCCTCTTTAACTGTCGTGATGGGTTCATCGGAGAAAGCTCCGATTTCTCCTCCACCATTAATCAGATCACCGCCCCATTTCTGCCACACCACCTTGGCTCCATCACGCTCCGATTCCCCCCGGACCACACCTCCCCCTTGTCCCCGTCGATGTGCAGGTCTCTCATGAACCACGACCATCCAAACACACCCATGAAACCTAACATCGATTCATATTCGAAATTTATGTGTTTGAAAAATCATTTGGTATTTTTCCTATGACCTATGAACCCCTACGCTCCTCCACGTCTCGTGCCCCGGAGTTCGACTGCATTGATATTCGGAATTTGGTTAAAGTCCATTTTACGATCAATCCAGAATTTCTCGTTAATCACAATGTTTAATATCATGAAACTACCATTAAAAATCATCATTTCATATTGTGATTGCATTCATATACATAAATCTTGGTTTTTCGATGTTTGAAATTTTGTGTTACAGTGGGTTTACAGAGAACATCATGTTTCTGTTTTCTTTGAAACTGCATGATTTCTAATGTTCCTTCTTTGTTTATATTTGCTAATGTATGAAATGTATACATTATATTCTATATTTACATCAACCTAGGGTGAGAAATCTTCTGGTATTCAATCTAAGAACAAGTGTCTAAATTGTTCTATGTTTATAGAACACAACAGCAGGTATTTTTCTATGGTTTTTAAAACTATCCAGAAACTTGTGCAAACTTATTAGTGTTCTTATACATGGACTAACAATCTACAATAGATGTAAATGAAGCTCTTCTAGCATCATTTATTTGGCAAATGATGGTGTTAATCTCAACAGTAACTTGCAGCATACGGACTGATGTTTTCAACACAGTTAACAGCAGTAGTTTAAAGAATTAAACACTGAAAATTTAGAGAAGGTTTTACTCACCTTAAAGCTTTCCAATTTCCAAAGAACAAGATCGTCAGTTTTTAGCTTTTACTTAGTGTTTTGTTTGTGAGGGAGAAAATGTGAATGCTTGTGTGTATTTATAGCCAAACCTTAAGTGTTTTAAAACGATTTTCCTCACATGCTTTCTACAATGAATGTAAATTAGGCTTACTCCTCTTATCTAGTTCCTACGCCATGTTTCAAGGAGATAGTACATGAAAGAATATTTGTTTACTTATATATTATAGCCAATAGTTTTGCCTTATGTTATTTCTTCTAGAAGCACAATAGTCAACCCATGCTTCCATTAAATGCCCATCATACTCACATCTTTTCATGAATTATAAAATGGCTTTCTTAACCTTTAAGTGTTTGGATATTTTTCTAAGAAGGATAATTTATTTTGCTACCTATAGTATTGTGTCTTAGGTAATGGTTTTACCTATCCTTAGTGACACTATTCAACTCACATCTCATTATTGAATTTGTCTCCACATGACTTGAATTTTGTCTTGTCTTCTCACATATGTTCATGGATATTTTCCGTTTGGTCAATTTGAGTCAAACAAATGATGTGCATACTATTTTATATGCTAAGGTATTCATACATGGCCTAATTGTTTCTTTGTCATATACCCTTATTTGCCTTTGTTTTATTTCAAAGTCCTTTGTATTTTTAAGGTGACAAAATACCCCTTTCATATATGTATTACATGCTATCCTATATATGTATTTTATGTATACACCTTTATGTATATATACTTTTAATATGTTTTCAAGTGATGGTTTTAAATGTTACATAATTGTATTATGTTAATCAAGTTTAATCATAACCTTAAATATGTACATTATTTGTTTTATTTATCCATACATATATTTACATATGTTTTTAGCTTGTTAAATAGCTTATTTCATTTTAATCTCCTCATTAAAATGATTACCAAAAGTTAGAAAAGGTCGGGACATTACAGTCCATCCCCCTTAAAAGAATTTCGTCCCCGAAATTATAAAGTTACTTGTTGATTCTAATTTTTAATTAAAGTCAAATTCTTATACGTCTGTACCTTCCGAACAGACTCCTTATCTATTTGAAATTCCGTCAACTTATTTCTAAAATCCAAAATTCTGATTTTATTACAAAATCAGTTACCTAACTCATATGAGTTTATATCTAGTATAGTTTTTATTACCGGGAATACCAAATTAATTCGCTGGATATTTCTAAATTTAATTCCATGTTATTTAACCTATCCTGAGGCTGACCTTAATCGTTTTAACTCCTTTATCTAAAATTTAAGGAACCTTTCACGATTCCTTTTCTTTTCACGTCCTCAGATGTTGACGGCTCATTCATGATAGCATAAACATTAGTCTGTGGTGCCTTCTTCATTAGTGGGCAGTCCTTAATCATGTGTCCAGGCTGATGACAGTTGAAATAGAGATTCTTTGCCACCATCTAGTTCCTTTGATTCTATTGTTGCTGCTGCTGAGGTTTCTGTTGTTGCTGTTGCGATTGCTGAGGTTTCTTGTTTCCCTTCTGCTTACAGAATCGTGCAATGTGTCCCTTCTGCTTGTAGTTGTGACATAGAACATTCTTAAAACGGTTTTTATTTTTCTGCTGTCCCGCCTTACCTTGGTTTTTGTTGTGCTTCCAGTCTGGGTTGAATTTTCTCTTCAGAGGATTTCCTCCACTCGCCTCTCCAGTCTGAGCCTTTGCTGCTGTTGGTTCCTTAGCATCCAAGGCTTTATACCTGAGTGCTAAATCTACTAATTCAACAAACGGGTCTTTCAGATGTCCCATCATCCTGCCTTGAAGACTATCCTTCAGACCAGCTACAAACATCTCGTTCTTCTTCAGTGAATTATTGACTAACTCCGGTCCAAAGCTTGATAGTGCATTGAACTTGTTTTCATATTCGGTAGCAGTCATGCTTTCTTGCTTTAAATCGATAAAGTCTCATTACTTCCTTGTCTTCCCAGTGGCTGGCAGATACTGGGCTTCAAAAGCTTCTTTGAACACGGCCCAAGTAAAAATTTCCTCTGGAGTGTTTGCAGTCTGAGCTTCCCACCAGATTGCTGCAGTTCCCTCCAGATTCCATGATGCTAAGAGACGTTTATACTCATCGTCCAACTTCAGTCCCTTAAAAATCTTCTCACATGATCTAATCCATGCTTGGACATCAACCAGTGATTCAGTACCCTTAAAAAACGTTTCCTCCCAGAGTAGTGTAGTTCTTGCAAGTTATAGCAAAGTTTGTCTGCGTTGGAGCTGGGACCACTTCAATTGTATCCATTTGAGTTTGATTGACAGTGTGCCCATTGGTCGTAGTTGTCCTACTTGCTCCTCGGCCTCGTCTTCCTTGATAACACATTTTCAATTTCTGAGTATACAGATAGTTAATACTCAATCGGAAAATAGTCTTAGGAAAAATCTTTAAGTCATAACTAAGGTCAATAGCTAAGGTCGATAACTAGGGTCGTCCTATACTATAATAGTATTTGTAAAAATATGCTCTCTCAACACTAACCCAAAGCCTAGGTGTTCCGAAATCTAAGCTCTGATACCAACTGTAACAGCGTGATTTTCGATGCCTCGAAAGTCATGTCATTATTGAAAGAATTTAGAAGATAAGATAGAAAAGATAGAACTAATAGAATAGAAGAATAAGAAAAATATCAGAATCTCACAGCGGAATTTCACAAATACATAATATATTACATAACAGGGTCTGGTACTTCATAGTACAACATCATATTACATCATCATAGTACAACAGCATAATTATACATGATCATTTAGGATAATACAGATACTTAAACTGGATATATAGAAATAGTTATACTACTAGACGGCTCCTAAACTTGAACTTCATAAGGTTCCACTTTCCTACCTGAATTACTTGTCTACTTATAATAAATATTATGAGTACCCAAGAGTTTAGGAAACACAGAAAATAAAACTCTGGGTCAGTCAGGGGACTGGTGTGAGTAAACATAGTCAAAAGATGTAAACAGGGAAATAAGAGATAAGGTTTCCACATTGATAGATTCATTTACTTTAGAAATCTTTAGACCAATCCATAACTAATATATGGATAATGACCCAAGTATTTTATATCAAAACATTTGATATTATGATAATTTTTATCAAATAAAAAATTATCTAGTGAAACACTTGCATCTCACGTTCACGTATATAGTATACAATCTAAAATCGCAGAGTGCTTATTGGAGATTGGATTCCAACATACAAGGTATGGGAGCATCTATCGATCAGTGTACTCTAGAGAGGATACACTGAGGTTCAACAAGAACGTCTTGCAACCTGGCCACACATGACCGTCCACTCATTTAGCTTGAGTGTAATGAATATATTACCACCTCCACGGTTGGGATCAGCAACCGCTACCGAACGCTGCAGCAGTGAAAAAGAGATGAGAAAACAAAAGTAATTTCTCTAGATGGTGATAATACACCCTGCTTGGGTATGACCCAACTAGCCATGCGGCCTTGCCAGATTTTTTTTCATTTCCTGGTTGTGAGGCTAGAGGCCACGTTTATCTTTTGACATATTATTTCTTCAATTACTTTGAATGCCACGTCGTCATATCTGTCAAAACACATATTCGATTACCCAAATATATTACGGGTAATGAAGCTAAGAGAAACGAATTTCTCCTCCACCAATGTAATATACTAACGTAAATTCGATGTGTAGAATCTAATTGATATACGTTGTCAGACACTCGTCCATTTGGGTTTGTCCTGGGACTGAACAGACCGATGGTACTATTTAAAATAGTCCTTGCATATCTCCGTCTTCAATATTTCTGACACGCTTCGTATCCTTCGAGTCGAAGTGGAATATTTATTCCGGACTCCCCAAAACGATGTACGAAATGTCTTTTATAGTCGATAAACAATAATCAGCTTAATCTGATTATAATTCAGTTTATACGTCCTGTATTTATGGGTTTTAGTTAACGTAACAGTATATGTTATCTTATTCATGTCTGGATATTTTTAATATCTTTTATAAATGAACAGTTAAAGTATGTGCGTCGCACACGGTATTTCACTACGTTTAACATCGATGTTTAGACGATGTTTACTGCTCCAGTTCTTCTGGTAAATTATTTATTACTTCTAATTTAACTTAAATAAATTAATTTAATAATTTATTTAATTTATTTAATTTATATTTCTACATTTCAAACTTGTAGAAATTCTCCGGTCAACTTCTGTACTTGATCTTCCTGCCATTTTCTTCCTTCCACTTGCCTATGCCAAATTAAATAAAAATTCTATTTTTATTTAATTATTTATTTACTCTTTTATTTTTATTTATTTCCTATTTTAATTAAAACAAATTTTAATTAAAACCTTCGTTCAAAAACTCCTTTTCAAGCGTATTGACTAAAGTACCAGTTTGCCAAAGTACCAGCTTCAAAACGCCATGATTTCGCTTCAGACCCTTGGGTTGCGCATGCGTTTGCCAAAGTACCACCTGGTACTTTGCCAAATACCAAATACCAAAGTGCAACTTTTCCACTCACTGTCCGTTTCCCTGCCGCGCTCGTGATTTCCAAAGTACCACCTGGTACTTTTCCAAATACGAAAGTGCCAAAGTACCAGGCCTTCAGTCACCGTGCGTTTCGTCAAAAACTCCATGCCACGACCGCGTATTTCTATTATACCAAAGTATCACTTGGTACTTGGCAAAGTGCCAAAGTACTAGGTTGCTAGTCACTGTGCCAACCACCTCTGGTCACCACTAAATCCTTTGCTCGATCACCACTTTCCTTCTATCATCTGCACACGTACACGTGCACGTGCACAATCGCCCCGACCACCATTGATCATCTCCGATCATCTCCACAAGTCACCCATCACCTCCTAATCATGCCATCACCTCCAAATCTATCCACCACCATTGTTATAGTGATTTCATCGTATTCCTCTTTTTCTGTCGTGATGGGTTCATCGGAGAAAGCTCCGATTTCTCCTCCACTATTTATCAGATCACCGCCCCACTTTTGCCACACCACCGTGGCTCCACCCCGCTCCGATTCCCCCTGGACCGCACCTCCCCCTTGTCACCGTCGATGAGCAGTTCTCTCATGAACCACGGCCATCCAAACACACCCATGAACCCTAACATCGATTCGTATTCGAAATTTATGTGTTTGAAAAATCATTTGGTATTTTTCCTATGACCGATGAACCCCTACGCCCCTCCACGCCTCGCACCCTAGAGTTCGACTACGTCGAGTCGATCGTTGGAATTTGGTCAAAGTCCATTTTCTGATCATTCCAGAATTTATCGTTCATCACAATGTTTAAAATCACGAAACTACCATTAAAAATCATCATTTTTTATTGTTATTGCATTCACATACATAAATCTTGGTTTTTCGATGTTTGAAATTTTGTGTTTACAGTGGGTTTACAGAGAACATCCTATTTCTGTTTTCTTTGAAACATCATGATTTTCAATGTTCCTTCTTTGTTTATATTTGCTAATGTATGAAATGTATACATTATATTCTATATTTACATCAACCTAGGGTGAGCAATCTTCTGGTATTCAATTCTAAGAACAAGTGTCTAAATTGTTCTGTGTATACAGAACACAGCAGCAGGTATTTTTCTATGGTTTTAAAACTATCCAGAAACTTATGAAAACCTATTAGTGTTCTTATACATGGACTAATAGTCTACAACAGATGTAAATGAAGGTCTTCTAGCATCATTTATTTGGCAAATGATGGTGTTAATCTCAACAGTAACTTGCAGCATACATACTGATGTTTTCAACACAGTTAACAGCAGTAGTTTAAAGAATTAAACACTGAAAATTTAGATAAGGTTTTACTCACCTTAAAGCTTTCCAATTTCCAAAGAACAAGATCTTCAGTTTTTAGCTTTTACTTAGTGTTTTGTTTGTGAGGGAGAAAACATGAATGCTTGTGTGTATTTATAGCCAAACCTTAAGTGTTTTAAAACTATTTTCCTCACATGCTTTCTACAATGAATGTAAATTAGGCTTACTCCTCTTATCTAGTTCCTACGCCATGTTTCAAGGAGATAATACATGAAAGAATATTTGTTTACTTAGATATTATAGCCAATAGTTTTGCCTTATGTTATTTCTTCTAGAAGCACAGTAGTCAACCCATGCTTCCATTAAATGCCCATCATACTTACATCTTTTCATGAATTATAAAATGGCTTTCTTAACCTTTAAGTGTTTGGATATTTTTCTAAGAAGGATAATTTATTTTGCTACCTATAGTATTGTGTCTTAGGTAATGGTTTTACCTATCCTTAGTGACACTATTCAACTCACATCTCATTATTGAATTTGTCTCCATATGACTTGAATTTTGTCTTGTCTTCTCACATATGTTCATGGATATTTTCCGTTTGGTCAATTTGAGTCAAACAAATGATGTGCATACTATTTTATATGCTAAGGTATTCATACATGGCTTAATTGTTTCTTTGTCATATACCCTTATTTGCCTTTGTTTTATTTCAAAGACCTTTGTATTTTTAAGGTGACAAAATACCCCTTTCATATATGTATTACATGCTATCCTATATATGTATTTTATGTATACACCTTTATGTATATATACTTTTAATATGTTTTCAAGTGATGGTTTTAAATGTTACATATTTGTATTATGTTAATCAAGTTTAATCATAACCTTAAATATGTACATTATTTGTTTTATTTATCCATACATATATTTACATATGTTTTTAGCTTGTTAAATAGCTTATTTCATTTTAATCTCCTCATTAAAATGATTACCAAAAGCTAGAAAAACTTGGGACATTACACAATTGAACCCTATAAGCAAGAGTTCCAATTCTTTCAAGTAAGGATATGGACCAATAAATCTAGGCGCCAACTTCCCTGTTTTCCCAAATCTGACTACTCCCCTCATCGGAGAAACTCTCGAATATACATAGTCACCAACAAAAAAAGCCAACTCTCTTCTTCTTAAATTTGTATAACTCTTCTGTCGGCTCTGAGCTACTTGCAGTCGCTTCTTAATGAAATCGACTTTATCTGAAGCTTCACGAATCATATATGGACCCAATACATGTCGATTACTAGGTTCCACCCAACATGCAGGAGATCTACATGGTCTGCCATACAATGCTTCGAACGGTGACATTCCGAAGCACGCTTGGTAGCTGTTATTATATGTGAACTCAGACAAATGCAATTGATCTTCCCATGACCCGCCAAAATCAAGAATACAAGCCCGTAATAAGTCTTCTAATATACGATTCACCCTATCAGTTTGGCCATCTGTTTGAGGATGATATGCGGTGCTGAGATTTAACTTTGTTCCCAATTCTTCTTGGAATGCTTCCCAGAATTTGCCAGCGAATATCGGATCACAATCACTAACAATACTACTGGGAACTCCATGTGGTCTAACGATTTCTCTGAAATATATTTGCGCTAGACTCTGAGCTGTTCTGGTCGATCTGACAGGAATAAAATGGGCGGTCTTCATGAAACGATGTACGATCACCCATATACTGTCATTACTTTTCTTGGTTCTGGGCAAACCATCTATGAAATCCATGGAAATTTTGTCCCACTTCCTATCTAGAATCTCCAATGGTTGCAACAATCCGACGAGTTTCTGTTGATCACTCTTGACTTGTTGGCAAGTAGAACATCCGCTAACATATATTGAAATGTCTCTTTTCATAGTCTTCCACCATAATGTGCGCTTAAGGCCATTATACATCTTACTTACTCTAGGATGAATACTAAGCTTGGACTTGTGACATTCATCTAGTACCTCTCTCCGGAGTTCTGGAACATCTGGAACACAGGTTCGTCCTTTCAATCTCAGAACCCCCTGGCTATCCACTTGGAAACTGGAGACTTCACCCTTTTGAATTCTTTTGATAATCTCCTTAATAAAGTTATCGTCTTTCTAAAGAACAGAGATCTTGTCAATCAACGAAGGCGTAATAATAAGACTGGCGATGATCACATTCTTTCTGCTGAGCACGTCAGCTACAACATTGGCTTTCCCTGGAGTGTACAAAATATCTAGATCGTACGCTGCAAGAAATTCTAGCCAACGCTACTGTCTCAAATTCAAATCCTTCTGGGTGAACAAATATTTCAATCACTTATGATAAGTGTATAATTCGAACTTCTCACCCAATAGATAGCGCCTCCTGATTTTCAGAGCTAACACGAAGGCTAACGACTCAAGATCATGAGTAGCATATCTCTTCTCATGCGGCTTCAACTGATGGCTAGCATAAGCAACTACTTGGCCTCTTTGCATTAATACCGCACCAACACCTTCAAGAGAAGCATTAGTATAGAATGTCAAATCCTGATTGCCATTGATAATAGTTAACACCGGAGCAGTAGTTAGTCTTAATTTCAGCTCTTGGAAAGCTGCCTCACATTCTGGAGTCCAATTAAATCTTGCGTGCTTCTTTGTTAGCTGCGTTAATGGACTAGATAGATTTGAAAAATCTTTAATGAATTTCCAATAATAACTAGCCAATCCCAGAAAACTTCTGACTTCTGTGGGCATGCTAGGCTGTTTCCAATCTTGAATAGTTATAATTTTGCTTGGATCTACTGAAATTCCTTCCTTTTATACCACATGACCAAGGAACTTCACTTCTTCTTGCCAGAATATACATTTGGAAAATTTGGCTTTTAATACATTCTTTCTCAGAATTTCCAAAAGTTGTTCCAAATGTTTAGCATGCTCGCTAACTGACTTAGAGAATATCAATAGATAAACAATGAAATCCAGTACGAATTTATTCAATACTTCTCTGAATACTCTGTTCATTAGATCAACAAAATAAGATGGAGAGTTACATAAGCCGAACGACATTACTAACCACTCATAAAATAAGTCTGGACCTCTGAATTTTGTCAATGGAACACATTCTTCGGCAATACGAAGCAGATGGAAACTTGTAGCCAGGTCCATTCTTGAAAATACTTGCGCTCCATTCAAACGATCCAATAAATCATCTATACAGGGCAATGGATATTTATTCTTCAACGTTTGCTTTTTGAGGTCCCGGTAATCAACACATAATCTGAGAGTACCATCTGACTTTGGAACAAACGCTACTACTGCTCCCCAATTGGAGAAACTAGGTCTGATTAGACCCTTCCATAACAATTGTCGAGTTTGTCGCCCAACTCTTCTTTTTCGTTCAGGGTCATCCTCCGAATAACGTGCACTACTGGCCTTGCATTTGGAACTAAATCAATTTTAAAATAAATTTCTCTAAGCGGAGATAAGCTATCAGCTTCTTCAAATACATCCGCATAATTCTTCGCGATAGGAATATTTTCTATAAGAGCAGGAGAAACATCAAAAGATGACCAAAATTCTTTTCTATCTGAATTTGGACCTTCACATTGTATCATTATATACTTCCCGAATTTCGTTTTAGCCTTAAAAATTCTCTCGGCGCATTTAACTTCAGTTTCGTATTTTGTTAACCAATCCAATCCTAAAATAAGATCAAATTTGGTAAAATTCATGACGATCGAGATGGAAGGGAACCAATATTGGGAATAAGAGATAGGCACCACACAAATCCAACTAAGATTGAGGGAACCCCCAATCAGATTATGGACATTGATGGGTTCTTCGAGCTTTCTTAATTTTAAATTCAATTTCTTAACCACATTGCTTGCAATAAAGATTCGTGACATGCTTGTATCAAACAACACCTTAACTGGAATATTGTTAACAGTAAGAGTGCCTTCTAAAACACCTGGCCTTTCTTGACTGGCGGAGGGTGCGGGAGTTTCTGTCACTTCATTTACATGTACTATTTCAGATTTCTATAATAGCAGGCAATCCCTTGCAATATGACCTGCTTGGTGGCACTTATGGCATTTCCTTTCACCATGTGGGTTCTTGTCGGATTTAAATTCTTTCCGTTCTGCTTCTTCAAAGATTCACAGTTCCTTATCGAATGCCCTTGCTTATTGCACTTAAGACATACGACTATCTTTACCTTTTTCTGATTTGCCTTAGGCCTCTTACTGACCTCAGGCTTCGTACTTGCCTCAGGCTACGTACTTGCCTCTGGGCTATCAGTTTCAAATTTCCTTTTGTTGCTAGGACTGCCTTCCTCTTCGTCTCCCAAAACACCTTGCTTATCAAGATCCTCATAACGATAAGCCATTTGTATCATCTTAGAAAAAGGAAGATTCACATGTGCAGTTACTTTACCTTCGTATTTTCTTTGAAGTCCGTTAATAAATTTCAAATTCTTCCTCAAAGGATCTTCAATTAGCTTCGGGCCAAAACGGGAAAGTTCGTTGAATTTATTCTGATACTCCTGAATGGTCATATCTCCTTGTTTCAGATGGTAGAACTCATCATATAACCGCTCAGTTGCTTCTGGAGGAATAATTCTTTCTTTGAAAATTTCTTTAAATCTATCCCAGGTAATATTACCTTCTGGATTATCCTTTGTAACGGTTTTCCACTAGATTAAAGCTTCGTCTTTGAGTGCCCAAGATGCCAGTAATCTTTCATGATCATCTCTCAGCTTTAAACCTTCAAAAATTCTCTCAGAAGAACACATCCATGCTTGTGTTTCAAAAATAGATTCTTTGCCCAAGAATGGTACTACACCCAGATTTCGATACTTCTTTACGAGAGTTTCTAGTTCTGGTTCTAACTGTGGGAGCACGATTGGCTTATTAGATTGTTGAACCATAGAACTACTCCTTCTAGTTCTGCCACTCATTTTCTACTATGTCTGCAAATAGCACACAAAGAGTCAGGCCAGCAGAAAAGATATTATAAAACACAGAGACATATACATAACTATAAATGCACCTATTGGGTGTATTTTATTCTTCTATACTCATTCTAAGACAGTTCTGATCCTATCAATATTGAGTTCCTTGTCCTAGAATACTACTGATTCTATCTCTGACGAGTTCGTTAATATGTTATATTCCTGAGCTATGGTGAACCATATCTCTGATATCAACTGTGATATTCCCAAACCTCCGTGCCACCGAAGCAAGGATAATCATTGCAATGTAACACATAAACAGTAACAGCAGAACATAAATATGTCATTACACCAGATAATGTAAATCAAATTACACTGGAAATAATATCAACATCATAGTACACATCATAACAAGATCATACTTAGTACAGAATACAGTTTTAGCTTAATATAAAATGTCTGCAGCGGAAATAAACATAATATACATAATACAGTCTGGAAAAGTATAATAGAAATGATAAAATCCATCTTCAGCTCCTTAGCTATCCAGAATGAGCCTGACAAAACCTGAATACAAGGCTGCTCGTGTGGAAAATAAAGGCACCTAATTTGCAATGTGAAACAACACTCAGGGGATTAGTATGAGAAATCTCACTTAACCTATTTAATAATAAGGTCAATCACATGACCACGCCGCTAACGCGGAACGGGTTTTCTCCATTGGATTTCCAGTGCATGAAATAAAATAAATTATTTAAACAACGCAATGCTTTTTTAGAAAAGTGAAACCATTATAAGACTCAGGTCCTATCACACAATGCAGTGCAAGCCGGAGGATAGAGTTTTACCTTATAACGGCCAAAATATGCTTGATACATATAAAACAAAATCATTTGATATTATTATAAGTGTATATATGTTTCAAAAACAATTTCAATCATAATGTATTAATCATAGACGACATAGCACCCCATCCTGCTATGTCGCCAATATAGGGTTACAATAAAAACCGCATAATGTCACATATTGTAACTTGGATTTCCGCATGAACCAAGGCAAGGGATCGTCCTTACCGAATTCGAGGCAATCTACCCTACCATGTCTCAGGGAAAGTACTCAGTCAAGCCCCTGTATCGTCAGGGCTGTTCCACACGTAGTGGATTATATTCCTAAACAGTGTGTTTCCCCGCCCTTTGGGGCGTAAATCTGGTCAGTACGTCAACCATGTCCTCCATCGGCCCCGTAGTGACCGATATATCTGAGGTGCCTCGCTTTCCATCCTCCACATAAGTAAAAATGTCTGGGCTCCATACCATGACACCACTCCTAGTTAGAAAGAAACGCATGTCCTCCCTGAGGTCCTCTCCCGTTTCTGGTTCATACCGGGGTGTGAGGCTCACGAATTAACACTAAACACAAAACTATGCTATTTAAAGTCGTGCTTTGATCATCAACCACAAGGCTCTGCAATTCATCAAAAGCCTTGATCACTTGCATCTCAGCATGCCACATTGACATTCCACGCCATGCGACTGATCTCTATCGATATATAACCTCTAAGCTTGTACGTCTTAGAGAAGGGTGTTAAGCAAGATAATAAATTCTCCTCCACCAAACAGATATATATTTAATAGAAATCAATCAACACAGAATAAAATTCAACGTCAGACACACATCCATTTACTAGTCCATTCTGGGTCTGAACGAAACCGGAGGCACCTTATTCCTCTTCCCATATGTCCAATACAGGAGAGAGGCCCTCGCACATCCGAACAATCAACAAATACATCCGGGCCACTACCACTGTAACCCCTCCTGGGAGCTAACCGATTCAGGGTATCAATAGTAATCCATTCGATGTTAAGATCACAGGTCTTGCACCATCTTCATATCTTCAACTTTTAATCGTCGATCAATTATTTGAAATGAGAATTAACTCGTCCTTTTCATAATTCACGTATGCATAGAATTAAAATCAATTCTTTTCATGGTTAAACCATTTGACATTCACATTTCAATTAAATATAATAATTTCATGTCAAATACATCTAAACATCAGAATATCCAATAAACCAAATAAAATTAGTTTATTTCCATTCCATATTGTTTATAATATTTTAAAATCATTTATAGCTATTTTTATTTATATAAAAATAACCAATTTTAGCTAAACGATGCTTCAGGGCATTACGTGGCCCTGGCGTTGTTTTTCTTCAGATTTGAATCACGCATTTCTCAAAATCTAACTGTTGGATCTTAAAAAAAATTATATCGTTGGAAAGATATTTCCAAAGCGAACCCAACGGTCTCAGTTTTGGGAAAATCCGACGGTCGGATCTCTCGGTATAATCGTTTAAAGTTACGATTCCAAAACGCGAACTACAGCTGCGCGATTCATTTTATTTTGATTTATATATATATATATACACATATAACTCATTGCACGATTTCCAAACCATTTTCACTTCAAAAATTTCACTAACGCCTTTGAATTTCGGAAAATTTCGCCATAACCTCCTTTGTACGGAAAAGGGGTTTGAAAATTTATTGAGCCGTATTAGACATCCAATAAATCCAGAATAAGCATACACAATTTTTAATGACCTATTCTATGCCCAAGGGAGTGTGTAAAAATCATAACTCCAGAGAATAAATTCTCGTCACCTTGTCCAATGTTGGAAAATAAATAATCCATGTGCCGTATCTAATAACTAGAGAGACGTGATTATTGTCAACTCCATACCCATGTGGGGTTTTATTAAATATGGCAATTTACCGTTATATTTTATTTAGTCCATATCAGTCTTCAGTTCAACCTGTAATTCAGTCATCGTCATACGAGCGTGTTGCCCGTATGGTAATCCCAACCTCGTCACATAAGCTCCAAGTGCTTATGTGGTATATGATAGAGTATGCTATCTTCACAAAGTATGCCTTGCAGTGTAGTTAAAGATTAATTGTTGCTATTCTATGGTGTTGTTTATAATCTCACATAGAACAACCAGCACACCGCATTCAATGGCATTCACAGGAGTTTATATAATAATAAAATTGCGTAGCCAACTCATTAAGGCTTACCTATTTGTCGGGCACGCAAATAAATTCTTTACTCAATAGCTAATCCATTTTCCTGTTCAGCATATGTATCTATATGCATATCTATGCTAAAAATAATATTTTTAGTGAACAAATATTTGTTTTCAAACATGGTTATTTTTAACACTTCATGTACATGTTGAAAATATTATTTTCAATGAACAAACATTTATTTCAACACACGGTTATTTTTAACACTTCATATACATGTTAAAAAAATTATTTTATATAGTTCGTTACCACATTAAAATGTTATTTTTAATGTTCAAACATTTATTTCAACCAATGACTATTTTTAATGGTTCATACATACAATAAAAATGGGATTTTTATTGTTCCAACAATTTATTCATACATGAATGTTTTTATTACTTCGCATACATGATAAAATGATATTTTTATTGTTCAAACAATTTATTCAACATATGAATATTTTTATAACTTCACATTCATGATAAAAATGTTATTTTTATCGTTCTAACAATTTATTCAACATACGAATATTTTTATAACTTTACATTCATGATAAAAATGTTATTTTTATCATTCTTACAATTTATTCAACATACAAATACTTTTATAACTTCACATTCATGATAAAAATGATGTTTTTATCGTTCAAACAATTTATTCAACATATGAATATTTTTATAACTTCACATTCATGATAAAAATGATATTTTTATCGTTCAAACAAGTTATTCAACATATGAATATTTTTGTAACTTCATACATACAATAAAAATGTGATTTTTATTGTTCAAACAATATATTCAACACAATAACTATTTTATAGTCATTTCAAAAAAATTCGGCATTACAACGACAGGGTAGGTAGCACCGGCACTGTGTCCAACACGGCTCCTCTGCTATCTTAGGCCTGACAGCATTACAATACTTTCAATTCCATAGTTTCCACAATACCATTCATTTTCACAACACAATGAATTTACCACAAACACAACTAATTTTGTTGCAACCACAATCAATCATCCACAATTACAATCAATTTCACACCATAATACAATCAAACAAATCATCCATAGTCTGTGGACGATGGTGTAAGGAGCTACTAAGCCCCGTCTGCAACCTATATATTTTTATCTATTTATTTTCGAATTTAGATTGCTCACCTTGGGATCCACTCCTTAATTCGTAGCAAGATCTAAAATTCCCCCGGTCTCTTCTAGAATGTAGCGTACGATGTCACGAGTCCAATGTTTCTTGTTTCACTAGATTTCGACAACGTATGAGAAGGATACAATTTTTATAAACAATAATGGAATTAGCAACGCTTTTAAGTGCTATAAACAGTTTAAATTATACCAGCCGTTACTTCCAGCATAGGTTCGAAACTAGGTTTGGATTTAACTTCCAATCCACGAAGCTAGAGGATAATCAGAAGGTACCACGTTGTAGAGCGTCGAGAGGGCTTCTAGGTGATGGCAGCCACGTTGAACTCGACGACCCAGGGGAGACAGATTCTGGCGTGAACAACGGCGGCTTTGAGCGCTCAGATCTCGAAAAATATACAATGACAGGTGGTGAAACAAGTATGGATTTGAAGCCTGTGGAGAGCACTACAAAATCCTCAAAAGAAGCACTTAATTTCATTGTGTGGATTAGAAATCATGGAGGAGAGAAGATTCAAAGAGGAGCCGTCATTCATTTCAGAGGGTTTACGGGTTTTGAGCGAACGAAAATAATAAAAGGAATTCTTTGATTGGGTGGTTATATATTCAATTTTATTTAATTTATTTAATTCTAAAAATGTTTGTTTTCACAGCCGGACTCCAAATTAAACCCAACAACTGTCGCCCCTAGCAAAACACCCCCATTCCGGTTACAATGGAGTATGTTTCGTAAGCCCATTCAACTGTTTCAGTTAGTTATTCTTCAAATTAAAATATAAAACATTCATTATTAGATTTTAACGTACATTTTAATTTGCCGGGGCCACATACTGATTCCAAAAATTCCCGAAAAATAAATCTAGCTATGTTTGGACTATATGGTCCCAAAAAAACTGATTTCGTCGAATTTAGAGACCATTTGAAATGCCTTTTTCTGGTCGATCCAATTTTGCACTGTATTTGCAAAACATGTTTTCTTTTGCCACGCTCACATATTAATTCCAAAAATTATGGAATTTTAAATCTAGCAATAAATTGATATTTCGGATCCAACCAAAGTGGTTACGTCGAAAATGGAGGTCGTTAGCAAAATGGCTATTTTTAAGGGCTTTATTATTATTTAAAAATAAATTTTTTAAATTCTGACCAAATTTCTGTTAAAATTACTTGAAATAAAAATTCTAAATTGGTTCTGATTTTCTGGGTTGTTACAAAACTAATGTGTTTATGGAAATTGTCTCGGCAGATCTGAAAGATGTAGTTTGTCGTTAATCAACTATGGGGCGGATATCTCATGAGGGTGTGGTTTGTGAAGAGCAGCTGTTATTGTAGGACATGTTTGTATAGTAAGTTGAGGATCGTTGCTTCCTTATGGTGCAGGTGGAAGAAAAGGGGGTTTCTATATTTTTAAAGTGGAGATAGTGGAGCAGATTTACCTATAAACGAAGACCGCGTTCAACTAAATGGAGTATTTATTTAATTCGTTAAAAAAGTTATATATATTTTATATAGAACTCAAAATGAACATGGATTGCAAACATTGACCGTTTGATTGAAAAACAAATGAAAAAGCTCCACCTTTCACTACTAGAAAAAGCTGTTTTAGTAATGGGAAATTCCGTCTCAAATCCATCACAAAACAATATTTTGCAACGGATTTGTGATGGATATTACCCTCACAATTCATTAGGTGCTAGATCCGTCACAGAATGGTTTGTGATGGAAAGTCAACAAATTTTGTGATGTTGTCATGGTTCGTAGCAAATCATTTATTTTTCTAATAGCATTTTGAAAAGCATATGAAAATATTCCATCACAGATCCATTGAAAATTTGCTATGGATTTGCTACGAAACATTTATACTTTCAAACAACAAATTATTAAATATATTTTCAAAAATCCATCGCAAATCCATAACAAAATAAAAAATCGAAATTTTGTTCCAATTTGCATATCTATGGCAAATCCATAACAGAATCAAACACCATTTTTTTTTTACTTAACAATCTATGGCAAATCCATCACAAAACAAATAACAATTATTATGCATTTTTGTTGCTTTCAAACAACCTGCATATACACTGTTCTTTGAAATATTGCACATAAAAGACTCCCCTAGAAAACAATACAACATAAACAAAGATAACTAAATATAAATTAAGTGCTCCTAATACAAATACATCACCAAAATCCAAAGTTGACACCCCAGGTTTAAACCACTACAAAAAATAAATTATAGCTTGTCATATCTAAATATTCTCCAAAATATCAGTAGTCTAAACTGATGGATGATGTGTACCTAAAGTTCTAGAATATCACGATGGAGGGGGATTAGTGGTTTGTGATAATCGTTGTTCAATTTGCATCAATCTACTATTCAGTGCTTCACGATTATGTAGGCGCTCCACCTCAATCTGTCAACGTTCCTCCTCAACATGGCAAAGTTTCTCCTCATATAGCCGACTAGTCTCCTCTCCTCGAGCCTTGACTAGATCCATCTCCTCTTGCATGGCAATTAACTTAGCTTCTAGTTCACCTACTATCGTCGAGTCGTAGTTGCTATCATTCATCGTCTTTGTGCCGTGGATGAATCCATCTATAGTGTGAAAATTGTATTAGTTGGCAAATATTACATGTATATTGTTCTTCTTTCTGTGCATATACTGTGTCCAAAGTATTAAAGGCCATTTGAGAACAAATTCAAGCAGAAAATGCCACCCAAAAATTGGCAAAAGGTCCCTAAAAATGCAACACAAATACACTGATTACCCAACAAAGGCGAAACAATTAAAGTCAGTGATTACCCAACTAAGGTAATAAAAGCCATACAAAGAAGAGAATTTGCTGCTGTGAGTGTAATTGAAATCCAAGAAAGCAATTCAAGTCTAAATAATGGATATCTTTTTTTTTTTAATAGTGCAAACTCAAGGATTTTTATTTCTGTTTATTTTCTACTACAGTTTCTAGTAAGGTCAGTTTAAAGGAATAGAAGTAATGTCACTTTAAAAGAATAACAAAACTCAATTGCAGTCCTGTGTCCATGGAATATTTCAAAAGTAACATACAGACACAGATTTCACCGCACAATTGTTACAGACCTCAACTACAAAGAAAACATATAGAGTAGCATTCAGCTCCCATTAACAGTCAAGTTTACTACTGGAATAACACAAATTTTTTGAAGGAAAATCCTATTGTGCAATCCTGAAATGATTTCTGTAACATGCTTTTGGTAGAGCGGCAGAGACAGATTTCATTTGTTCTTAAGCCCCAAGTAAATGAAAAACATATAACGTATAATGTCAACACTTATTTGTTCCGACTCTATGTTCTATGTGGCTGCTATTAAAATTTTGATATCAGTCATTTTATTCAGTACCAAAAGGCATAAATGATTTATATCATTTCCTTTAATGCTTAAATAAACCATAGAGTGCTTGTAAACTTGTCGAAAAGTAAGGTCATAAAACATCTCCTCTTCGAATTATTCACAAAAAGTTTCTTCTTGTATTCAAGTACTGCACCTTTCGTCGGCATTTCATTGGTTTAGCCGGATAATCTATGTTTTGAACCCTTGGGGTCCAATTTATATCATTTACGCTTAGCTTGGGCTGAAGTCAAGATATTTTCTGTTCTGGCTTAACTCAACCAAATAGAGTTACCAGTAATTGTACCATTTATTCTAAATATACCAGCTTTTGTAATATTTGAATAAACCATATATTGTTAGTAAACGTCTTAAAAAGTTGGTCATAAGACCTCCAAGCAGATGAATCATCATCATCATCATCATCTCTTCGTGGTGTTTAGCTTAGTTGCTCTAAAACATCTTTATTATTCTTATGACTGCAAACTACATCAGATCATATTACATTCAACTTATGCTGAATCCATAGTTAAGTGTAGAAAATACTCAAAGTAGCTCATATTGCGCAAGGCACTGTCGAAATGTTGGTTTTATGATTTACCTTTTTAAAAGTTCACAAAAGATGTTCATTTTATTTCAGTACAAAATCGTAATAAGTAATCCAAAAGTATATCAGTATGATCCATTTTAATCAGGCAAAAAAAGGAGGAAGAAGAACAGCCCAAGCACTTAGAGAATACAACGTAAGGAGATGAAATCCGCAATCCCTATTTTCTATGTCCACCTACATCTGATCCATTGATTCATAGATTTAATCAATAATTAGGGCTCATACCGTTATAAACCGTATTGATCATGCACAAATTAATGGCGTAAATGAAGTTGGGCACATGAAACTGAGGAATTCATCTCAACTGAAAGGTGCAAAAGTTAAATCCTGTCGATAGCAAATCATTTGCTGACAATTATAGCATGTATTGCAGCATTATTATTTTTCCAAAATTGACAGATAATCTATTTTAGATCTATAATGATAATAATATGATTGAGGTTTAACCTGAGCTTTACGCAGCAAGCCACCGGTACTTCCTCCAAAAATAGGAGACGGAGTGTTCGGATCAAGCTGGGGAGGTGTGAACCCCACTGGCGCCTCCACTTTCTCTACAGTTGCGGCAGGAGCTGCTGCTGTCTCATCCGCAGCAGCACACACCCTCACGCTGCGAAAAATAGGCTTGGGTGAAGAAAATGAAAGGGAAAGCGGGATGAAAGCAGTGGCGGATGAAGACTTCGAGGCCGTAAGTTGTGGAGTGAAGAGGGAGGACCGAGTTGCTATTGCCATTTGGTTGCTGGCTCTCAGATCAGTGGAACTGAAGAGGTGTTTTCATAGTTTGGTATGATAAGTAGGACTTCCAGTTTGATAGAAGTGGGTATGGTTAGGATTTTGGTTGGATAAGTTGATATGAGACTGGCCAATGAGGATGGTCTGTTTTGATTTTGGCTATATGTCAACCACATAGTTTTGGAGTCACGGTATTTCTGATTGTTCTGAAATGTTCCCCTGAAAAAAAAAAGGAAAATTAAAAAAAAAAATTATATATAAGAAAAAGAATGAACATACCAAATCATGTCATACCGGCCCACTGTATGTGTGCTCAATCAGGTCTTCCAAGCAAGTTCTTCTCTGATACTCTGAATTGAAATGGCTAGAAAGAGAAATTTGTATGTTTAAAGAGATG
This sequence comes from Allium sativum, assembly GCA_030737875.1. Taxonomy (NCBI): domain Eukaryota; kingdom Viridiplantae; phylum Streptophyta; class Magnoliopsida; order Asparagales; family Amaryllidaceae; genus Allium; species Allium sativum. The sequence goes on from CM060918.1 coordinate 107,587,864, forward strand.
CAAAATCAGGATTGAAAAACACAATGTGATGGTAAGCACTTTGTATGGGCAGTACAGTAAACCGAAAAAGTGAACAATAAACTTTAGCTACAAAGAACTAAATATGCATGTATTTTGAATTAACAACATGTGCAAGTGCAGCACAAAAAACCGTAGGCATATATTAATTTACAACAAAAATGCACACTGGAACCACTCATCAAGAACACTGTGTACATAATCAACTAATACATAAACTGGAAACACATTCTATAAACACCAATCATAAAAGCATGCACATACGATCAAGCAAATCTAAACGTAGAAGGAAAAAAAGTATCCAACTGAAAATTCAAACAAATGCAAGTCCTTTTCCTATTATTATACGTAGCAAAGGCATCATACTGCAGTCTTCAAAGCTCAAGGTTCGCCATTTCTGGTTGGCAAGTTCCAGACATACAATTTGGCTGGTTTTTATTTGTTTATTTTTATTTTGCGCTGAAACTTAGTTCTCTCTTTTTTGCACTAGGGAATTTTCACGAAATTCAGTTTTGAGATTCAATTTTATTTTCCTTAAAGTTGGCAGACAAAAGCACAGTTTGGTTATAGGAGATTTCAATAAAAACACAGTAGAAGAAATTTGTACACGAAAATCATTGAACTGTTTAACTTTAGTAATAAACAATGAATAAAATAACACAATTCCCTAAAAAAAAAGGAACAGCCAATGTTATTAAGTGAAAATCAGTTTTTAATCTTATCAAGAACCTATCTAAAAGCTAAGTGATCATAATTGCAACAACAGGTAGATAATCAGCGGTTTGATTCTCAGGGCATAGAGGGTATAAAATCATACTTTTGCATAAATCTATTTTGAGTACGCTTAGTGTTCCTAAAGCTATCATCTAAATCCAAAATGCATAATATAAACTATTTTTCACCTGGTAGTTTGTATTTGCACGGTAACATTGCTAGAAAATTAAAAGTACATCAATTAAAATCCTTAGAGCTACCCCAATAGTGGGACAGGCTGTCAACGGATACTTTCGGATACGGATAGTGCTATATTCGTATCCGTATCCATATCCGAAATCATTTTCGGGTATCCGTATCCGAGGATACAGACGGATATCGGATAATTATCCTATCCGCCAACAATCGATAAATTAAGAAATATAAATGAAATTTTTTAGTTTAACATAAATATTTTTCAATTCCATTGATCACAAAAGTGTTAAAAATGAACATATATGATGAAATTAAATAGATTTGAGTAGGTAATATGCATTTAGTGCATATAATATAAACCATAAACTTAGTAAAGCAATAAATAAATTTCATTTATTGTACTAAAATACATATAATTTTAAGCATAATGTTAAAAAAATTGGGTGGATAATTTTCCGATGTGGATATCTATGTATCCGTATCCGCATTCGTTTTTTCAGATATCGGATATTTGTCCGCTTTACGGATGCGGACGGATTTCGGATTTTTTAGATATTCATTGACAGCCTAAGCACAAGTTTCAATAAAGTGTAGCGCTGGCTCGTTTAATTTTCACTGATACCCCAACCGGATATTGAATATAGAAGCTTATACGGTACACTGAACCTTGGATAAGTCCTATACAGTGACCTACCCCATTTTTCTTTCATTTTGCTATCTCCGTAACAGTGCCTTCTTAGTTTGTTTTTTCTTTTCTTTTTTCTTTTTCCGAGCTGTTCAACATCCGGTAGTAGATATTTGACCAGCAAGGGAAAATTTCTTATCAAAAGATGTAAACAGACATTAATATAATTCTCAAGCAAATGATTTTTTTTTCCTCCCAACTTCCTACCCCGTATCAAATATGAACTCAGCTTCAACAATAAATGTCTAATAGTCATGCAAAAGAACTTGAACTAGGTAGGCCTTTAAGGTCAGAACGACATTAAATGATGCAATTCAAAATTATGTATGCAAAAAGAAGTAGAAATTACTGAAGACAATTTTAAATAATACTTCCAACAGCCATAAAAAACTACATCATATTCATAAGCTTATACTTCTCATGGAACCAGTGCTTTCCAATTGACTGACAATGAAAAATCAGAAGTTACTATATCTACTACTATAATTTTTTGCCTTTTTGGTGATACCGCATTCTTATACATAAACAAGCAGACAGCAGTCAAGGTTGTTTTTATCATACCTCTTATTATAAATTGAGAAACGCTTGTTATTATCTTCCTGGTTCGGCGTATCCACACTAAACTCTACTCGATACGGTGTATTTGCATTCAATTTCACATTGCTCAGTCACCCATTTGAATTCAGTCCAAGTATCTGTTTTGAACAACTGAAATCAAACCTCCATATTTAGAAACTGAACGAAACAACTTAGCATACGGTCTCAGGCTCTTTTCATCAAATGCCATTAAAAAGTTCTCACAATAAGAGATGCAAAACAAATTTCATTACCAATGCAACACATCAAAAAGTGCCAACAAATTTTAGCATAGCTGATGAATAACAGAAATGGGTCAATTCATGGATATCATTAAACCAAAAGAAAAGCAATATCTAATCAAGTAGGGTTAAAAGACATATACCTGCTTCATAGCAAGTTCCGGAAGTTGGAAGATCAAATACCAACTGAGTTTCTGCTATATATTTAAACCAATAAAAGAAAACCAACAAGTAATAAAATTGTCTTTAAAAAAAGGCCAATCAAACAATACTGCTTCCTGTGTTAATGATGAATTATGTGTTTACCAAGACAACCGCATGAAAGGTTAATAACAACAATTTAAAGTTATGGTTTCTGAGATTTTATTTTTATCTAATATAGTACTAAAAAATTATCTTTTATTCAATTATGCTTTGAAAACCCAGTATTGTGCGGTATAATTACAAGGAATGGTAGTAACTGATAGCAAAAAAAGAACAACTGAAACAACCATGGGAGAACAATATTTATCTTATTGAAATAATGAACAATACAGCAAAAAAGCAGTAACCTGTGGCCTATTGCTTATAATTAGTGACCAAACATCATAAGTCACCATTAATCGAATTAATAAATTGTTTATCAGTATACACAACATGAAAGTCCTTTGATGCCATGCTGCCTCTTGATAATGAGAAAGAATAAAGTCATGTCATTCGCGTAAAAAAAAGATGCCCACATTTCCAGACAAAATACACTGAATTCGAGCAGAGTTGCATGCTCGTAGTCATTAGAAGCATGACCCCAGACAGTACAGTACATAAATATTTCCCCGTAAGCCTTGTTTACTTCAGTGATATGCTCTTCTTCTAATAACGTGTGTTTCCATTTTCTACAATCATCTGTCACTTACAACAGCATCCCAATGATTAACAGTAGTATATGAGTCAACTTACAGAATTTTCTTCCAAAGGCATAAATGATTAACAGTAGTAGTCACCAACAAAAAATATGAATAAATGGTAAATAAATAAATAAAATCAGTCTTCCGTTGGTGAAGCTATAATCAACAAGAGGTTATTCTGTCTTCCAACTCAACAAAAATAAAATTATCCACTCAGCATCAAGTTAAAACAACCATAAACAGCCTATATCACATCTAAAAATTGCTATTGTTATAAGAGAATTTTTTTTGACTCATATACTTTAACTATTAGGATAAGGCAACCAATAAGAATAAGAAAAGTGATTGCTCAGTGGATTCAATGGCCATAGGGACTTAAATCGCAAATTTCCAAAACAACAACAGGCAATTGAACAACAAAATGGAATTTTAATGATAATACCTGTTCTGATTAGACTTCCACGGTGAGAATTTCTTAATCGGAATTTCGTCGATGATATTTTGGAGCCTGTAGCATTGAAAATTTGGGAATGGGGGGCTTGAAAATTAGGTTTCAGGAGCAAACATCTCGAAGAGCTGACTCAGCTGAGGGTAAGAAGTGCGCGAATGTAATCAATTTTTTAGAAAGGCGCGAATATTATCTATTTTGCCGCCCTTGTGATGTGGTATGCACATTTATCTACTGTGACGTTGTAAAATGGGACCGCTGTATATAAGGAGTTATATCCTATTTTGACATACATGCCATGAATTTTTTTATATAATTCTTTTTTTTATATATATACATCCATCACAAAAACATGACACATTGATTTATGATAGATGTTTTCAATAATTTTTAAAATATAATTTTATAGATTGTTCAGAAAAGTCCATCATAGCAAATTTGTCACAGATATGTGTTGAATTTTATATTCGTAATTACTAATACATCTCTTTGATTTCCTTAAAAAAAAGCAAAATTACAAAACTGTGATAAATTTGTGATGGACTTCTTGTGGCAACAATATTTTACTTAATTTTAACATAAAATTTAGTGACTTTTCAATCATCAATGACAATTCCGTAGCTGATTTGCGATGGATTTTTCACGATCAGTGACAAATAGCATTTGATATCAAATTTCCTTTTTTTAAACGCAAAATTTAGCCATGATTTCCATATCCGTGACAATTCCATGACTAATTTACCATGGATTTATTAGAGATTCATATTACATCACAAAAAATATGTTGGTCAACAGAAAAATATATTTGACAAAAAAAAACTTAAAAAAACAACTCAGATCCATCTCATATCCGACACAATTTTGCTACGAATTTTTCCGTCACAAAAGCTGTGTCACTATAACAGCATTTTCTAGTAGTGAATTTGGATCAATAACTAATTAAACACCGCTAATTACCAAATTACAGACTTACGTATCAATCTCTAAGCAGTTCCAAACATCTAAAGGCAGATTAATGACCCATTTTCGGTCTTTAATATTAAATATTTGAAACCAATTTTTTCATTCATTAATCAGTTTTTAAGCAAATACTAAATTACTCTGGTCTTTATTAGCAGTCTTTAGTTACGTGTTTTTTAGTAGTGATAGGACTATACATGGTGTAGTGATATATCAATTATTTTATCATAATGAAAATGGGATTGCCTGCAAATCACTATCAGCCTCAATGAAAATGGTTTCAAAATCTTCAATATGATGAATGTTAAAGCTGCATAGTATGAGATGGTATAAAACTTCAAAATCTATATTTTGAATGACATAAACATAAAAATCAGTGTGCTTGTTACAAATAGTTATAGGTAACGATAAACTAATAATTGCAAAAGCCTCTATATGGGCAACAAACACAATGAACAAAAGAAAAAGAAAAATAATCAAACCTAACGTTAAAGAGGTTTGCCTACTGTGAGTGATAATCAGTTTTCGTTTGAAGCCAAAATAATTCGCCAGCTTTCTCTCCCGTGTTCATCTGTATTCCACGCTCCCCATTCTCTCCACTTTTGATACTTGTTACTATTTCCTCTCCGATTCTTATCAATCACGTTCTTTATCTGGCCCCTTTTGGGTTGATAATTCCAGTTTGATAGTTTCTAATCTCAAATAACCACCACACATCCTCGGATTTATCAAATCCAGGCTTTTATGTTCAGCGTCCTTCAATCTAGGTATCATCTTTTTCTGATTTTCTTTTTGATTCAAGTCTATTTTTGATGGTCAAATTTTGAATCTACCTTTTGGAGATATGCTTTCAATATTGGAATCGAAATCCATCTACTTAAGCTAAGATGAGTTAAGAATGAATCGACATTAATTACCTGTTATGGGGTTTGATGGTGAGCATACATTTGATTAATTTTAAGAACTTACCTATGTATTCCAATTTAAATTCATAAATTAAAAGTGGTTGTAGTATTCACTGTTATAGGTCTAGTATACCAAAACAGAGATTAATCAATTATAAACTCATCACACAAGTTTATAACTCGAATTTCCACTACTATGGAATTCAATATTAGCTAATGATAGCAATAAATATGTTGTAATCAATTTAGAACAACAACGTTATGATATTTTTTTTGAAAGGCAAAGTAAGACTTTATTAATGACTAATTGATTACAAAAATGACATGTCCAGTAAACCATACATTACACCACAAAATAAATATACATAACCAGTTGTAATGCACAGCAAGAAGAAGAGCAAAATATATACAGCTTATTCGAAACGCAGAACAAAACAAAAAAGACAACTAACTATACGTTATACTATTTTAAGAATAACACAACGTAGAGAAAGGAGAAAGTATAGAATAATGTATATAAATATACAAATAAACTAGAATTCTAACCGGAGATGTATGAGGCTGGTCCTAACGATTTCCTTAAGAATTTGTAACGTCCCGCATTTTCGTCGGTTCGTATTTGGATATTTAAATTAGTTTAAATATTGGATTTGTAATATAAGTGGATTTATATATTAATTAAAACGAAGTTAAACGTAGAAAAATATATATTTAATATATTCGAACTCATAACGACGCTGCAGTTCGTAATTTAACGTTTCAAACTTCAGTTGAGTGTACATGATTCATTTTAAATCGGATTTCCTCGAAACCAGAAACGTTGGAATCTGTTAAACTGTATTTTTCCAACGGAAGTGGAAAATGAAGATTTCGTCGTATAGATTGAAAGATATGTCCAAATCAAATATTCGAAAAGTCGCTATGAAAGCGTATATCGACCGTAACAGATTATTTGATATAACTGGATATCGGTTGCAAATCTGGACAAGGTTCTTTTGAGGCGCAACGATAATTTAATTTTTCGAATTTTACTGTAATTTTTAATTAATTAAATATGCAACTTTTTATTTGGAGTATTTCACACCCTATATCGATATTTCGGGGTTTCACAATATGAGTTAATCTACCGGTATTATTATATTTTCGGGATCGTAACACCTCGTGGAGCACGATTGTACTCTTACTTCTGTCCGTGCATGAACAGAATTTATAACTAAAAGCCTCCTACCTAATATTTCTTTTCATAGTAAATGAAACACCATACCCCTAGGAGACTAGATAAGTACCACTTTACTGCCCCATACCCTAATTATAGCGTTCACCATACCCTAATAGTCTAACACCCACGTCCCTAAAACACATGGCTAAGGTAAGCTCCTTGTTTTGATCAAGCGTTTTAGTACACATTACATTATTATATTATAAAGGGTTCTGCAGATTTCACATGTCTAGAAATTTAAAACAAACCTACCTAGCTGAAAACGTGCTCATGCTATGCTACCCTAATTTATCATAACCTAATACTTCATATAGAAGAAATTCCAGAAATATATATATAATAACCTAGCTTAGCCCTTAAGAGAAACCAATATAAAATATACATGTATAAGCTACTCTAGTCCAACTGCATATGCCCTACTTTTTTTGGAAATATAAACTACAGCTACCCTAAGCCACCATACTCCTATAGCTTAATGCTTAAGTTTCTTTTCTTATATATATATCACGCCTTCTTCATTTGAGCAAAACAAAAAAAAACACCCGGAGAAAACTAAAAATAAACCTCATGATCGATGAAGAAAAATCTGGACGCACGCTAAAGTTCAGATCTACAGAAAGGGCGAGGCTTATATTCGAGTTGGGTCATTAGCGTGAGGGGTAGGGTTGCATGAGGCATGATGTGGGTTGGTGAACTCTTACTGTTGCGCGCATGCAAACATGAATGGCGCATGGGACAGTACTTCATAGCAGAAGAGAAGAAGGGGAGTTGTACAACCGAATTCATGGGGATGGTGATGAGAACTTTCGGGTTTGGCAAGTATATTGGAATCAACGTTTGGCGAAGGAGTTGTGTCAAGAAGAAAGAAGATGGGGCCTGAGTCACGTGAGGAAGGGAGAGATGGTGCAAGGGACGTGAAGGAGGAGTTTATGCTGTGCATGGGAGAAAAGAAGTAAGGGTGTGAGTGGGAAGTTTGGTCAAAACGCGGTGCACAGTGGGGAGTTGTGAGGAGTATGCTGTTGCGGTTTAGTCTGGGAAAGGAGCATACGTTAGAAGCATGAATATTGGAGTAGTGCGTGCGAGCCGAGTATGTCTGTCATGGGTTTTAAGTGAGGAGTTTTTGGGGTTTCTCAGTTCAGTGGTTGTCCCCATGACGTATGTGAATTGAGAGAATAGCAGTGGTAAAGGATGGATTGAAAGGCACGAAATACTGTATATATAGCGTATATATATATATATATATATATATATATATATATATATATATATATATATATATATATATATATATATATATATATGGGTTGGAAAATAAGGAGAATGATATTTCACGTGATGAGGTGAAGTGTTATGTTGAATGCCATAGTGGGGGACTGTAGTTTGGGATTGTTTTCAGTGGACGGAAATCATCAAAGTGCACGGAAAAAGTGAAGTTTAAGAGGAGTACACCTTTGGTCTCGGGTATGATTATGGTGAAGAGAAGTAAACAAGAACAGGAGGATCAATGCAAAATGCGTTGGTACTGAAGGGATGAAGGCAACCGAGTGGATTGGAACTGGTTACAAACCATTGGAAGCTCGTTGGAAATTATAACGTTAGATCCGATGTACCAATGCAAATCGTTATTTAACGGTTAATGCATAAAGGTGAGTAAAATCACTAACTCTGATCTATTTTAAAATATTTTAATATATTTTGATGTTGTTTGATTGCTGTGTGATGGTCGATTAGTTAGATTACAATTCATTTCGTTGAATATTATATATCATCATCGATTGGACACTGATTCCATCAATTAGACTCTAGTACAGAGTTAGTGATAATTGTTTGATTAACATCTGTGGATGTGAGAAACCGGTTGGAGGAATCCAACCGGATTCCTCAGTATTTATGTGTACTGTTTGTTTTATATGTATGCACTGTTTGAACCCAAATGACAGTAAAACCCCATGTGAATGTTGATGTTGAATGGGAATTAAACATTTGTTTGATTTAATAAATAAACGATATCAATTTAGAAAGTGGTAACAGTCGACCGTAAAAATTCATCGTTTTGTTAAGAAGTTGATTGGCCGTCAGGCAAATCAACGAAGTTAATTATAAAAATTATATTTTTATAATTAAAGAGAAGTTTTAAATTTTAATAGAAGTTCTATTATAAACCAATATTTTAGAGTTCGTTTTTATAAAGTAAATAAAAACGATTGTTGACATTTAAATAAGTTTATAAAGTAGAAATTATCCCACGATTAAATATTTGGATAATTTATTTTAAGACAAACAATTTAGAAATATTATTAGATTAAATATATTAATCTAATGGTAAGAAATAATTAAAGTCAGTTAATGAATTTACTGATGGAATGAAGTTGATTTTAATCAACTGTTTAATTGAAAAATGGTTATTAGATTAAATGGGTCCTTGTAAAGAAGTTATAAATAGAACAGTGGAATGAAGTTAAAGCGAAGAGTTAATGTTTAAAATAAAATATCATAAACAACGAAGAGTTCAAAATATGAGTATGGTGTTATAAAACCATATTCCAAAATAAAACAAGGAAATACGATTTGATAAATATTATAAGTAATAAGGAATTAGAATACAGACTTATATCTGTTCTAAGGTAAGAACGTTGTCGATCAAGGTCTGAGAGGTAAATAGAATACCCCAACTTGAACGGCTACACTATTATCGAGGAACGATATCAGTTTGTAACAGAAAGAGATGTCAAAATTTGTATAAAAGGAATATGGCAGCGTATGCAAGTCTTAGAACTATAGCAATTAAACAAATGCTATTGATTAGGCTAAAGCGTGACTGTTATGTCAAGATTAGTTATAAAGGAGAATATTACAGCGTATGACGAGTTTGAACTGTAACGATAAAATAACGCTATTGATAAGGTAAGTGTAACTGAAATGTTGAGATTAGTTATAAAGAGAATATTACAGCGTATTGCAAGTTTTTACTATAGCGATAAATTAACGCTGTTAACCAAACTTAAGCGTGATTTTTATATATAGCAGCATTTCCTAGGAAATGAAACAGTTTTGATTTGAAATCCACTTATTCTAAAAATAATAGGTAATGGTGTTTGTCCAAAGAAAATCTAAGGATAAGTTTAGAAAGAGAAATTGGAGAATCGTGTTAGAAAGCGAGGGCAGCATTTCGATGTTCGAAATGTAATTAGAATTAAACCATTAGGAACTATAATTCGACGAAGTCGAATGTATTAAAGTAAATTATTTTAGGAATTATAATTTGATAGGATAATTAACATTTAGTTTTAAACAAATAAATGTTAATAGGATAGGGTTTAGTATTTAGCTATAAACTTGATATTTATTTGATAAGAAATCGACTTAGAAATAGAGTTTATAAAGTGGAATAGGAATATAAAAGTATGAAAAGATTTCGGTAAACAAGATAAGGGAAGTATTACGTGAATAAAGAATTATATGATAAAGGGGTTCAGATTTCTATGATAAGGGGTGGTATTCACATTTCAAAGTGAATAATGTTTTAAAAGTGAATGTGGGGCCGATTAAAAGGTTGAAATGAAATTGGAAATATTTTCCAATGTAAATAGGGTAGATTATCCAAGTATAGAAATAAAGAATGTGAAAATAATGGATCAAACGTTGATAACGTATATTTTCTGGAACATGGGAAAATAATAATTATAATAACTGGGAATGTTTTTCTAAGAAGTGTGAAAAAGGTTAAAACGAGGATTTGAGAAATATCTGGCAAAAAAATATGGGAATTCGAATAATAAAGTCGAATGTTAAATAAAAAGGGGCCGTGATTGTGTGATGTTAGTTGTACATTGAATGAATGTTGTTTTTATTTCGATGGTTAAATAATCGACTATCGTAGTGATTTGACCATCGTTGTCAATGCGGAGAGACCGGTTGGATATATTATCCAGGAACCACTCCGTATAGGCATAAGCGCTGCGAATTATATTATGCTGAAGACAATTGAAGGCGGAGTGAAATGCAAGGGTCGTCCAGTTCAAGAATGGTGTTTTATGTTTGTCCAGTCCCAGGACAACTTGTATGGACGAGTGTCTAACAAAGTATTTTCAATGGTCACACCGTTGATTTTTACGAATATACCAAGTTGGTGGGGAGAAGGTAACTTCTCTTTATTCTACAACCAGTGTGCATTTGTGTAATCAATATGTGATTACGGATTTGACGATGTGGCATTCAAAGTGAATGGTGATCAGATGTTCTGAAAATAGACGTAGCCTCTAGCCTCACAACCAGGAAGTAACAAAAGTTGGGCTAGGCAGCATGGCTAGTTGGGTCATCCCCAAGCAGGGTGTATTGTCACCGATCTAGGGAAAATTCATATTTATACTTCTTTTCAATTCTGTATCTCCGGATGACGGTTGGATGGCCTACAACCGTGGTAGCAATATATTCGCTACACTCAAGCTAAATGAGTGAGCGGTCATGTGTGGCCAGGTTGCAAGACGTTCTTGTTGAACCCTGAGTGTATCCCCTCTAGAGTACACTGATCAGAAGGTGCTCCCATACCTTGTCTATTGGAATCCAATCTCCAATAAGCGCTCTGCGGTTTATGATTTTATAATATATATATGTGGAGCGTGAGATGCAAGCGTTCTGCTACTTGATTATTTAATTGAGTAGACATTATTATAATATCACTGGAGTTTGATATCAAAGTATTTTGGGTTATAGTAAGGTCAAAACCGTCCATGTTTATGTGTGGGCTGGTCTTACTATTATCCTTTTGTTTCAAAAGGAATTTCAAAGTTAAACAGTATGATTGGAATTTACTCACACTAGTCCTTGTTGCTTGTGCGCTTGGTACGCATGATAGGGGGTTCTCGCTTCGCGGTTTGGTGGCAAACGGGAGACTCTTACCCCTACATGTCCCGACAATGTGGTTTGGTCGAGTCGAGAGGCTGGCCGTAAAACAAGGTGTTGGGGTACCTCTGTAAGGCATGGTGGGATGATAGCCCACTGCCATCGTGCCATTACAGTTGGTATCAAAGCATAAGGTTAAGTGATTACCTTGGCTCTGTGGCGTAACTCAATAGAGATGGGGTTAGTAATACCCTAGATTGAGCATGAGTGTATATATATGAGCGCGTATTTGTAATCAATATAAAAACCGTTTTATATTGTGTTGACTGGTCGGTCGAGTGGTTTATGAATTCTGGTCGAAACAGTAATGCAAACTACGTCGATAGGTGTTTCTAAACTCTTGAACAGAGTAATTCGACACAGTATGTTTTGAAAAGCTGGGTAAATAAAATAATTTTACCCAAATTATATTTTGATATAAAAAGAAGTATATATCTTGAGATTATTATAGTGTTGATCGTTATTATGATCAAATAAGATTTATAATGGAGTTGGTTATATAAATAACCAATCGAAATATTATATAAATATAATACGAAAAATCAGATGAACTAAATCTGAATTTAAAACCAGAATTGAAATAAAACTCTAGAAATTTGAGAAGATGTTGTAAATAAATTCTGGATTAAATATATGGAAATTTTAAGGTCCTGGGTGAATTTAGAAATGTTTTCTAAACGTTGTATATTTTGTAGTAATTTCAAAATGAAAATGTTTGGGAAAAAAATAGTTTTTAAAAGTAATATAGTATTGAACTCACTTTAATCGCTGGAAAATAAATTCCGATGATGAAGTCGACCATTATCGGTGTTCATTTTCGAGTTTCTAAATGACGGATTACAACCAAAGATTTTGTTTTGGATTATTTTGAGGAACAAGTTGTTCGAAAATTCAAATGTTTTGAATTGCTATTATGGTATGTAATATTTATGATTTCAAACTAAATTGAGATAAAAACCCCAGGAATTTAAATTCCGGAATTTAAATTTTACTTATGAAGTAAATAAATAGAAATTTAACTAAGTCAAATAAAATCGGTTTGGATTAGAGATAATCTGGAATGGAATTAAATTGATGAATTAAGAGTGGAATTGAGTTTGGAATCGGAGTTTGAATGAAGTTATATGTGGATGATGTGGTTCAAGGATAATTTTAATGGAAATCGAGTGGAAATGAAGTGGTATATGCTGATTGGACGGAAAATAGAAGAGATAAAGTGGAATGCCAGACAAAATGGCTGTTTGAATCTCTGTTGGATTGGAAATGCCCAGAGAGGCAAGTCGTAGTAGTACTGAATGAGCCGTGCAGAGGAGATGTTGACGAAATTCTCCGAAATTTTGAGCTGTTAGGAAATTTTTAGAATTTCTGAATGTATTTGTTATTAAGAAGAAATTAATATTTTAATTAGAATTAATCAGTTCAATTGAAATTATGAAATAAACCAAAAAGATTTTTTTAACTTGTTTATAACAGAGATTGTAGCATTTCCCTAACTTAGCAATTTCGAGGACGAAATTATTTTAAGGGGGAAGGACTGTAACGTCCCGCATTTTCGTCGGTTTGTATTTGAATATTTAAATTAGTTTAAATATTGGATTTGTAATATAAGTGGATTTATATATTAATTAAAACGAAGTTAAACGTAGAAAATATATATTTAATATATTTGAACTCATAACGACGCTGCAGTTCGTAATTTAACGTTTTAAACTTCAGTTGAGTGTACAGGATTCATTTTAAATCGGATTTCCTCGAAACCAGAAACGTTGGAATCTGTTAAACTGTATTTTTCCAACGGAAGTGGAAAATGGAGATTTCGTCGTATAGATTGAAAGATATGTCCAAATCAAATATTCGAAAAGTCGCTATGAAAGCGTATATCGACCGTAACAGATTATTCGATATAACTGGATATCGGTTGCAAATATGGACAAGGTTCTTTTGAGGCGCAGCGATAATTTAATTTTTAGAATTTTACTGTAATTTTTAATTAATTAAATATGCAACTTTTTATTTGGAGTATTTCGCACCCTATATCGATATTTCGGGGTTTCACAATATGAGTTAATCTACCGGTATTATTATATTTTCGGGATCGTAACACCTCGTGGAGCACGATTGTACTCTTACTTCTGTCTGTGCATGAACAGAATTTATAACTAAAAGCCTCAAACCTAATATTTCTTTTCATAGTAAATGAAACACCATACCCCTAGGAGACTAGATAAGTACCACTTTACTGCTCCATACCCTAATTATAGCGTTCACCATACCCTAATAGTCTAACACCCACGTCCCTAAAACACATGGCTAAGGTAAGCTCCTTGTTTTGATCAAGCGTTTTAGTACACGTTACATTATTATATTATAAAGGGTTCTGCAGATTTCACATGTCTAGAAATTTAAAACAAACCTACCTAGCTGAAAACGTGCTCATGCTATGCTACCCTAATTTATCATAACCTAATACTTCATATAGAAGAAATTCCAGAAATATATATATAATAACCTAGCTTAGCCCTTAAGCGAAACCAATATAAAATATACATGTATAAGCTACTCTAGTCCTACTGCATATGCCCTACTTTTTTTGGAAATATAAACAACAGCTACCCTAAGCCACCATACTCCTATAGCTTAATGCTTAAGCTTCTTTTCTTATATATATATATATATCACGCCTTCTTCATTTGAGAAAAACAAAACAAAAAAACACCCGGAGAAAACTAAAAATAAACCTCATGATCGATGAAGAAAAATCTGGGCGCACGCTAAAGTTCAGATCTGCGGAAAGGCCGAGGCTTATATACGAGTTGGGTCATTAGCGGAGGGGTAGGGTTGCATGAGGCATGATGTGGGTTGGTGAACTCTTACTGTTGCGCGCATGCAAACATGAATGGCGCATGGGACAGTACTTCATAGCAGAAGAGAAGAAGGGGAGTTGTACAACCGAATTCATGGGGATGGTGATGAGAACTTTCGGGTTTGGCAAGTATATTGGAATCAACGTTTGGCGAAGGAGTTATGTCAAGAAGAAAGAAGATGGGGCCTGAGTCACGTGAGGAAGGGAGAGATGGTGCAAGGGACGTGAAGGAGGAGTTTACGCTGTGCATGGGAGAAAAGAAGTAAGGGTGTGAGTGGGAAGTTTGGTCAAAATGCGGTGCACAGTGGGAAGTTGTGAGGAGTATGCTGTTGCGGTTTAGTCTGGGAAAGGAGCATACATTAGAAGCATGAATATTGGAGTAGTGCGTGCGAGCCGAGTATGTCTGTCATGGGTTTTAAGTGAGGAGTTTTTGGGATTTCTCAGTTCAGTGGTTGTCCCCATGACGTATGTGAATTGAGAGAATAGCAGTGGTAAAGTATGGATTGAAAGGCACGAAATACTGTATATATATAACGTATATATATGGGTTGGAAAATAAGGGGAATGATATTTCACGTGATGAGGTGAATTGTTCTGTTGAATGCCATAGTGGGGGACTGTAGTTTGGGATTGTTTTCAGTGGACGGAAATCATCAAAGTGCACGGAAAAGGTGGAGTTTAAGAGAAGTACACCTTTGGTCTCGGGTGTGATTATGGTGAAGAGAAGTTAACAAGAACAGGAGGATCAATGCAAAATGCGTTGGTACTGAAGGGATGAAGGCAACCGAGTGGATTGGAACTTGTTACAAACCATTGGAAGCTCGTTGGAAATTATAACGTCAGATCCAATGTACCAATGCAAATCGTTATTTAACGGTTAACGCGCAGAGGTGAGTAAAATCACTTACTCTGATCTATTTTAAAATATTTTAATATATTTTAATGTTGTTTGAATGTTGTGTGATGGTCGATTAGTTAGATTACAATTCATTTCGTTGAATATTATATATCATCATCGATTGGACACTGATTCCATTATTAGACTCTAGTACAGAGTTAGTGATAATTGTTTGATTAACATCTGTGAATGCGTGAAACCGGTTGGAGGAATCCATCCGGATTCCTCAGTATTTATGTGTACTGTTTGTTTTATATGTATGCACTGTTTGAACCCAAATGACAGTAAAACCCCATGTGAATGGGAATTCAACATTTGTTTGATTTAATAAATAAACGATATCAATTTAGAAAGTGGTAACGGTCGACCGTAAAAATCCATCGTTTTGTTAAGAAGTTGATTGCTCGTCAGGCAAATCAACGAAGTTAATTATAAAAATTATATTTTTATAATTAAAGCGAAGTTTTAAATTTTAATAGAAGTTCTATTATAAACCAATATTTTAGAGTTCGTTTTTATAAAGTAAATAAAAACGATTGTTGACATTTAAATAAGTTTATAAAGTAGAAATTATCCCACGATTAAATATTTGGATAATTTATTTTAAGACAAACAATTTATAAATATTATTAGATTAAATATATTAATCTAATGGTAAGAAATAATTAAAGTCAGTTAACGAATTTACTGATGGAATGAAGTTGATTTTAATCAACTGTTTAATTGAAAAATGGTTATTAGATTAAATGGGTCCTTGTAAAGAAGTTATAAATAGAACAGTGGAATGAAGTTAAAGCGAAGAGTTAATGTTTAAAATAAAATATCATAAACAACGAAGAGTTCAAAATATGAGTATGGTGTTATAAAACCATATTCCAAAATAAAACAAGGAAATACGATTTGATAAATATTATAAGTAATAAGGAATTAGAATACAGACTTATATCTGTTCTAAGGTAAGAACGTTGTCGATCAAGGTCTGAGAGGTAAATAGAATACCCCAACTTGAACGGCTTCACTATTATCGAGGAACGATATCAGTTTGTAACAGAAAGAGATGTCAAAATTTGTATAAAAGGAATATGGAAGCGTATGCAAGTCTTAGAACTATAGCGATTAAACAAATGCTATTGATTAGACTAAAGCATGACTGTGATGTCAAGATTAGTTATAAAGGAGAATATTACAGCGTATGACGAGTTTGAACTGTAACGATAAAATAACGCTGTTGATAAGGTAAGTGTAACTGAAATGTTGAGATTAGTTATAAAGAGAATATTACAGCGTATTGCAAGTTTTTACTATAGCGATAAATTAACGCTGTTAACCAAACTTAAGCGTGATTTTTATATATAGCAGCATTTCCTAGGAAATGAAACATTTTTGATTTGAAATCCACTTATTCTAAAAATAATAGGTAACGGTGTTTGTCCAAAGAAAATCTAAGGATAAGTTTAGAAAGAGAAATTGGAGAATCGTGTTAGAAAGCGATGGCAGCATTTCGATGTTCGAAATGTAATTAGAATTAAACCATTAGGAACTATAATTCGACGAAGTCGAATGTATTAAAGTAAATTATTTTAGGAATTATAATTTGGTAGGATAATTAACATTTAGTTTTAAACAAATAAATGTTAATAGGATAGGGTTTAGTATTTAGCTATAAACTTGATATTTATTTGATAAGAAATCGACTTAGAAATAGAGTTTATAAAGTGGAATAGGAATATAAAAGTATGAAAAGATTTCGGTAAACAAGATAAGGGAAGTATTACGTGAATAAAGAATTATATGATAAAGGGGTTCAGATTTCTATAATAAGGGGTGGTAATCACATTTCAAAGTGAATAATGTTTTAAAAGTGAATGTGGGGCCGATTAAAAGGTTGAAATGAAATTGGAAATATTTTCCAATGTAAATAGGTTAGATTATCCAAGTATAGAAATAAAGAATGTGAAAATAATGGATCAAACGTTGATAACGTATATTTTCTGGAACATGGGAAAATAAGAATTATAATAACTGGTAATGTTTTTCTAAGAAGTGTGAAAAAGGTTAAAACGAGGATTTGAGAAATATCTGGCAAAAAAATATGGGAATTCGAATAATAAAGTCGAATGTTAAATTAAAAGGGGCCGTGATTGTGTGATGTTAGTTGTACATTGAATGAATGTTGTTTTTATTTCGATGGTTAAATAATCGACTATCGTAGTGATTTGACCATCGTTGTCAATGCGGAGAGACCGGTTGGATATATTATCCAGGAACCACTCCGTATAGGCATAAGCGCTGCGAATTATATTATGCTGAAGACAATTGAAGGCGGAGTGAAATGCAAGGGTCGTCCAGTTCAAGAATGGTGTTTTATGTTTGTCCAGTCCCAGGACAACTTGTATGGACGAGTGTCTAACAAAGTATTTTCAATGGTCACACCGTTGATTTTTACGAATATACCAAGTTGGTGGGGAGAAGGTAACTTCTCTTTATTCTACAACCAGTGTGCATTTGTGTAATCAATATGTGATTACGGATTTGACGATGTGGCATTCAAAGTGAATGGTGATCAGATGTTCTGAAAATAGACGTAGCCTCTAGCCTCACAACCAGGAAGTAACAAAAGTTGGGCTAGGCAGCATGGCTAGTTGGGTCATCCCCAAGCAGGGTGTATTGTCACCGATCTAGGGAAAATTCATATTTATACTTCTTTTCAATTCTGTATCTCCGGATGACGGTTGGATGGCCTACAACCGTGGTAGCAATATATTCGCTACACTCAAGCTAAATGAGTGAGCGGTCATGTGTGGCCAGGTTGCAAGACGTTCTTGTTGAACCCTGAGTGTATCCCCTCTAGAGTACACTGATCAGAAGGTGCTCCCATACCTTGTCTATTGGAATCCAATCTCCAATAAGCGCTCTGCGGTTTATGATTTTATAATATATATATGTGGAGCGTGAGATGCAAGCGTTCTGCTACTTGATTATTTAATTGAGTAGACATTATTATAATATCACTGGAGTTTGATATCAAAGTATTTTGGGTTATAGTAAGGTAAAAACCGTCCATGTTTATGTGTGGGCTGGTCTTACTATTATCCTTTTGTTTCAAAAGGAATTTCAAAGTTAAACAGTATGATTGGAATTTACTCACACCAGTCCCATGACTGACCTAGAGTTTATTTTGTTTATTTTCCCTAAACTCTTGGGTGCCCAAATTTGTACGGGCAGTCAAGTGTTTCAGGTTTTTACAGATACACTGGAGGAGCTCGAAGCAGGAGACTTCACTATTAGTTATGTAGAGTTATTTCCACTGTGATATATGATGTATTGTACTCTGATATATGGTATGTATATTTACAATAGATTTTTGTAATTCAAAGTTATGTATATAATACATTTATTCATTCCGCTGTGAGATTCGTGTTTACTCTGATTCTGATGTTCTTCTTCTTCTATTCTATTAGTTCTATCTTTTCTATCTCATCCTCTAATTTCTTTCTATTAATGATCTGAACTTTCGTGCACTTTGAGTTGAATGTGTAGTATATTAGTCAGCTCAAATTGGTATGGATTTTCCGGCCATTACAGAATTTTATTTCAAAATTCTCCCAAGATACAACAGACGTATTCTACATGAGATTGTAATGAGTATGTCAGTCTGTGATTATATATAAGAGTATTAGAGAGGAGAGAAGGAAGATCAAATTGGAGTAATTCAGTGAAAAAGGTGATCAGTTTTCCTCCTTATTTATAGTTTATCCGCATCCCTTCGAACGGTCACACCCGTACCTCTTCGTACAGTCGCATCTCTTCTGAACGGTCATGCTCGTACCACTTCGTACAGTCACATCTCTTTCAAACGGCTATGCTTATACATTTTCGTACAGACGCATCTCTTTCAATGAAAGGAAGTGTCTTTTTGTGAAGTATCTTTTCACTAAAATACGACCGTTTGGTGTCACGAAGTGTCTTTTCGCTGAGATATGACCATTGGGAAATATGACCATTGGTGAAAGGAAGTGTCTTTTCACAAACTGGCTTTTCACGAAGTGTCTTTTCACTAAAAAACATGCTGCTAATAGCCACGTCCTTGCACTAAATAGTCGCACCTGTTCGCTTAAATTATTTATGATGTGGAACAATGGACAAAGTATATTTCATTCAATACTTACAAATTCCAACAATCCTCCACATGAATGATAATATTCTTTTTCCCCCAGACAAAGCATAATATCACATAGTAGATATGGAATAATGCTTTATCATGGATAAGTATATGTTTCACTTTGAACTTTCCCTAGTTAAAACTTATCGGAGCTACTTGGCTAATCAGTGATTATTTCATCCTGAACCGTTAGACCTTATTATATATCTAGATCCAGACAATAAGCTTTACGAAGCATTTATTCCCTTCTCATTCAATTCTTGTTTCTTTCATTAAATTCACTAAGTCTAGATCTAAAAGGCCTAGGCATTTATAAGATTAAAATTTGGGATATTGAGGCTGCTTTTGAGCACATATACTTTATTATTAGCAATAGTATTTGGGCTACTTGAATTAAATCACATCTCTTACATCATTAGCACTTCTGGAAGATGCACATGGCTTCTAATCCATCTTGGCTATAGCGAAGTCTTTACTTTGAATTCTACCATAGTAGAGATGATATAACCCCGTTTTGTATACATAATTGATGACACTGGGCCCACTTTTTCTGGCACATGCCATGGATCTCACCGGGAATTGTTCTCAACAATATTATGGCATATAACTGAGAAATGCCATTGGGAATTTTGGAGAATGCTTTGACAGACTCATTTGTTATTAGCAGAAAACACTTGCGGGTGATTTAGACTATTAAAATGTGACATAAGGGTATTTAACCCTTCATTTGATAATATTTAACCATGTGATTTATTTTTTATTTGACAGCTTCATTTGATATTGTTTGCAATACTATTTTCTGCAGTGTTCAGATCTTGTGTTTGTGATATTGTTTTTTGCTTATACAAGTTTCTACTATGCACAACGTGCATATTACATGCCATGTGAGATTTTGATTTTGCAATGTTTTGTTAGTTTGGATATTTTGATTTTGCAATGATGTTTTTCTTATGCTAGTTGATAAGTTGATGTGCAGTATGTCTGACATTGTTCATTAGTAGTCTTTGGAATTGACGGATTTGTCTGTGGTTGCAGTGGAAAATTGTTGAGGTAGAGTGCACTTAAGTTTTTATCCTAAATTTTTTTCCTTTTTTTTTATTACCCCTAAATGAAATGGTTGATGGAGAAGGAGTTCGTCCCAGCCAACTGCTAAAATCATTATACATTCAACAAATTTTGTTACTTCTAAATGAAATGGTTTATTTTGCATATTCATTACTTCTAAATGAAGCTTGAATTCTATGCTCATTTCGTTTCATTGTTGGATTGTATAACATGCATGTTAGGTTCACAGCCTCATTGGCATGGAGTTATGGACTATATTAGAAAATTGTAGAATTTATCCAATTTTCATAATTCGGTTGGTTAGATTAAATTTTGGCAAGTTACAATTATAATTATCCAATTTTCAGTGCCTTTAGTTATGGATTGATTGGCCAAGCACTAATTATGAAGATCCCCACCCCCAAACTTATCTTAGCATTCCCCTTTTGTCCTTTATTTCGTTAATATATCTTGCAGGCTCCATTCCCCTTTTAGATACTTCAATTCTTCAACTAACCACCCAGACTTCCTGTCAGTTAACGATGCTTGGTCCAGCCCAGTTTTTTGCAACAACATGTTTCAGTTACAGAAAAAAATAAAACATACAAAATTCTCTCAAGAACTATAAGAAGGATATGTTTTGTAGAGGAAACAAGTTCTCCTATCTATAAAAATTTCAGCTGATCAGGTTCAAAAAAAATTATTTCATAATTCTACCTCTTGTTTCTTTCCATGTAGGAACAACAACTATCAGCAAAGCTTAAAGAAGTACAACCCTGTGTGCATTCTCTGCCTTGATTCTAGTAGAAGGTAAGAGTATGTTAATGTTTTTGGTTGCTAGAATAACTCCAACAAAGCATATAATCAGCAGCTGCATAACTGGCATCGACGCTAATTTTTTCTACCATCGCTGAAGGTGAAATATGAAACGAATTCTATATTTTATATTATTTATAATATTTGAATAACCCTTACCCCTACTTAATTACCGATTCCGATCATGATTTCATTTATTTTGGAAGTGGTTGCACTGATATGTTATTTTGATATGTGGACGATTTACGAAATATGTATGAAAATTTAAGCAAATCTAAGTCAAGAGCAGATCCAGGAATTAACAAAGCGGTGGGCCGATTTACATTTTGACAGCAATGCATTTGAAAATTTGACATTGAGTAAATAGCATTGCTGGATAATGATGCCTATTTAAATTCAACATGACAACAATTTACAGTTTGCCTAATTTAGTCAAACAAAGTTTGCCTAATTTACTGAAACAAAGTTTGCCTAATTTACCCAAACAAATTTTATAGCGAAATGATAAAGTGGAAGAGACACGTGATTTGAAATTGAAGAACAAAACTTTCTCCTACACATTTTTTATAGCAACCAAATATAACTTGACCTAAAGCACTGCTGATACCCTACCATTACCACACAATATCAGCTGCCAACACAAGATAAATCACCCTCAATACAGTCCATCAACCAACATCAACATTCATAGATAACCCCAAACAGCAAGCACCACATACAGAACTCAGAAAACAGTTAGACACTTACTAAGTTCGAGCAAGTAATCCAAGCGAGAGAGAAGGAAAAATTTCAACAACAAAGTGTTGTGCGAGAAGATTGCACGAATGCGGAAGCACAATAAAAAGGATCTAGATTTGCCAATTGGACATCAATCTAATCTGATAGTAATTATTCTATTACATCAAAAAACACTAAATAACTATAACGAAGAAAAGAGACGCACAATATTTATACTGATTCCACTATCATCGAGATAGTGTACGTCCAGTCCAAAAGAGAGAGATTTTATTTCACATGAGAGAATTACAAAAGATTGCAAAATAAGAGTTTACATATCCAAATCTCAAATAGGCTTAATAAGAAGAGACACCATTGGGGATCACAGGCACCATGCTAGGATGGGTTTACACTAAAGTCTACCCTATCAATATATAACTAGTGCAAATCTATGTGAGTCATCAACTAAATTACCAACATATGGTAATAATATAATTGAGGCAAATTACCATAGCAACAAATGTGCAAACATAGGAATTAAATCAATCTGTTTCTTTAGCATAGATGGAAGAAATTAATGCATGCAATTATTTCTTTCCATCTCATGCAAATGCAATTAATACTTCATGCATTTCCATATTAAACAAATATTTACTTCCCATCTATTTGTGATTTTGTATCACCTTAATTTACACTCCACCTTGATGCAAAATCACATACCTGCAGCACCCCATCTCGAATCAAATTCTTTTCGCAACATAAAACTCTTCAACAGAACTACACCTTAAATCAAAATCTCACAATGAGATAGAAACAAAAAATGAATATTTACCTACTGGGTTCCAGCAAAGCTACCCCCATCACACCATGTTAACAAGCTCAGACTACATCCTCGCCCGCCAACAAAATGTTGCAAATATCCAAATAAACAAAATGCAGATTCCAAAATAATCTCGATACCACCGAGGCAAAAAATAATCCTCTCAATCACCAATTCAAATACAGAGCCAAAATCCAAATCTTGTAGGCAAGATAAATCTATCTTCTTCCACATACCTGCATGACGACATGACAAAATCGACGATATACCACGATGGCACCAAATTCGCCAAAATCGGCTCTATGAATTGAACACTCCAAGACGGCATCACAAGTTGATAAGTTAGAGTGGCGTCAAATCTGTCACAAAAATCAACTACATCAGATAGAGTTTATAATCCCAGTGGTCCCTTCAACACATTAAACTCTTTATCTCTCATACAATGCGAGCATTTCTCAACTGAACTTGAAGTTATACAAGGTCCTCAAATACTTGGAAGGGTCGCAAACACCTCCAGTTTTTCGTCTTTGGTTGCTTCCACCTCTAAGCAATTTCTCCAAGCTATTTTCTACGAAGTCACATTCCTGAACAAACATATAACTCCACCTTAATGAGAATCCAAAGCTCAAGCCACATCAAAGTTCCAAGCCTGGAACACTCATCTCTCTCAACATAATCTTCACCACTAAAGTCTCCTTTTCTCCCAAAATAGTAATAGCATAATCACCACTGAATCTACCAGCTTTGTAGAAATAATTGATGCACAATTTAAAACAAATCACCTTGCTCCGGTACCAATCTGTTGTGCGAGAAGATTGCGCGAATGCGGAAGCACAATAAACAGGATCTAGATTTTCCAATTGAACATCAATCTAATCTAATAGTAATTATTCTATTACATCAAAAAATAGTAAATAACTATAATAAAGAAAAGAGATGCACAGTATTTATACTGGTTCCACTATCATCCAGATAGTGTACGTCCAGTCCAAAAGATAGAGATTTTATTCCATATGAGAGAATTGCAAGAGATTACAAAATAAGAGTTTACATATCCAAACCTCAAATAGGCTTAACAAGAAGAGACACCATTAGGGATCACTTGCACCATGCCAGGATGGGTTTACACTAAAGTCTACCCCTCAATATATAGCCAGTGCAAATCTATATAAGTCATCATTTATATTACCAACATATGGTAATAATATAATGGAGGCAAATTACCATAGCAAAAAATGTGCAAACATAGGAAGTAAATCAATCCGTTTAGTAAATCAATCCATTTCTTTAGCATAGATGGAAGAAATTAATGCATGCATTTATTTCTTTCCATCTCATGCAAATTCAATTAATACTTCATGCATTTCCATATTAAACAAATATTTACTTCCCATCTATTTGTGATTTTGTATCACCTAAATTTAACACAAAGGTCAGCAGAGATCCAATAGCATGCACATGAAAGGGTAAGGGGCCAGCTATCCAGAGAACCCTAAGCTAGAAGAAGGAAAAGAAGTCCAGCCGAATGGGCTCCTTAATTAGTCAGTATCGAAGTCTGAGAGACGAACAACGGTGAAGTCGCTTGGAGGATATTAGGAGTTGAGGACACTAGGGCGAAAGGAATGAGGGGTATGCATCCGAAGGCGGCCAATGCAGTGGAGTAGAGAAGGGAGAACAGAGGAAGTACGAAATAGGTATTTGGAGAATTGAACTGTTAACTTAGTTTAGAAATTAGATCCATGGATCTGGCAGGAAGAGGCTCTAAACCACAATAGTGAAAGCTAGGGGAGGGTAAGGGTTGGAGGAAGGATTAAGGATTGGAGAAAGGAGCTGAGACAAAAACGAAGTAGAAGAAGGAAAGTGAAAAAATAAGAAGACAAAAAGAGAAAGCCCTAGTTACCATTAAAATTTAGAATCTCTCCATTTTTGCACATTTTTATTTGTGACACTGGGCTGCAGCCCAGGCCCGCACAAGGCTAGATCCGCCCTTGATCTAAGTTCTAATTTTGTATTTTGTGTTATTGTTATTAATATTTTCTACAGAAGACCAGTGGTAGTAGCTTGATTCCTTATTTCGTATTTTGAGATTTAATTTTTGGTGGCTAATATTTATTATTGATAATTATGTAACATTTTGGCGCCTACTGGCTAGTAATTAGATTCAACGACTGAAGAAATCTTTTGGTTTTTAATCCTGCATGATGATTTGATCATGCCTCTCTCTCTTTTCTGTATTAAGCTCAAAGTTAATTTGGCTCTTTCACTTTTATAGCTACAGTAGGCATGCAAATATAGTTGCATTTTAGTAAGTTCACTTACAATGTTGAGTTCCAGACTTAATTTTTGATTGTTTAACAATGCATTTTAAAATAGTTAGAAATCTTATGTTTATTTCAAGAAGACTTGAAAAAGTTGCGTCTTTCTAGTCATAAATCACGCAAAAAAATATGTTTTTTTCCCGTAGAATGAAAGTAGAACAAATACACTGTCAAATAAGGAATAGAATATTTACTACCCTCTTATTGTGGATCCGCCATCAAATGAGGTATAGAAAGTGATGTTATCTAATATACGAAAAATAAACATCCAGAAGAAGCTAAATTGGAATGTATTATGTATGGCTTTATATGCGGTATTAAACGCTCTATTAAATGTGCTTTCATTGCTATTAAAGTTACATAAAGCCAACTATTAGTTACATATGAATACATGAAAACAATAGCCTTGCTCCTGCCTTATTTAGTTACTTCCCAGACTTGCAGAAAAACAAAATAACAGTGTTGTTCATTGTTATTTCTCTAACAAGTTAATTTTTTAATGTTACGGGTCCAGAAAGAACTCGTTGACAATGGACTGGATGACAAGGTACAAACTTTGCCTAGGTATCCGTATAGTAAGAGGTTTGACTTATGTACACAAAGACTCTTGCTGAAGATTGTAATGGAGACATCAAAGGGATGAATGTTTTGCTCGATAGAGATCTCACTGCTAAAATATTGTTCAAAACAATTTAGAGTATCCAAATTTTGGTCAAAATTTAATATATCACCGTTTTATTTGAGAAAGATCTTAAGAATTATAGCTATGAATCATTCTCATTCTTGTTGCATTGTTTCTTTTCCGCAGCAGGATGTTATATTTTTATATGAATTAATTCCTTCTATAGTTATTATACATTTTGTTCAATACAAATATATATCCAAACAATTCCATGCTATTGTTTTTTCCCAATAATTTTGCATATTTGATCAAGGAGCAATCTTACCATGTGCATGAGACTGATGGCAATATTTGAGCAATATTATCATTCTATTAGTTGTTTAACTGAATCATTTAAGTATCAATCTACATATCATTTTAATAATCAATATTATACCAAAAAGAATACGACTCAAGACTAAAAATATCCTGGACATACTTTTTTCTTCAAAATTATCTACACATGTCGATACGCTTACACAGTCGGTTTTCCCCACCGTTATTCGGTAATACTAGTAGTATAACAAAATTAGTTACCTTTGAGGTAGAAGGGTATTCCACAGCCGAAGATGGAGGAGGATTAGGTAACCAACGATGTTTGTGTGACTATGCCCTAGTGGAAATCTAGAATTACCTATTGTCATCACAGTCAAGTCGTCGTCCCATTTGATTAGATTCGTCGCCTATCGCTATTGATTGGAGTCATCGATTAGAGTTGTCATCGGAATCTAGAGCTGCGAATTCAATCATGATATTTTATTTCCTCTATAGATCGGAATCTGGAGTCCCGATGGGTTCATCCCTCGAACTAGCGTTTTTGGTCAGTTTCACAATGACTTGGAAATGAGCCACTGCGTGAACCTATATTAGGCACACTATATAGTTATACTTTATTTTTTATGGATGCATTGCATTATTCCATTGCACTTCAGCAAATTGTAAACCCTAAAAAAAACCTATGTCGAATGCAATAGATAATGACATCCCCTGTAACCATAAAAGAAGATTATGAAAATAGGACATCTTTAATTCTCTATTTGCAAATTATCGAATGTTACATAATCTTGTCAAAACATTCAATTTGCATGTAAAATAAAGTAAAGAATCCTATACATAACAATCATCATAAAATAAGATCAAAAACCTTTTGGTCTATGATTTGTGCCGACAAAAACAAAAATGTTTTTGAAAATGAGTAAAACCTTGAAATTTGAATACTGAATAAGTAGTTTGGTTAGTAGCGTTGTATATTGGACATGACAGTCCGTTGTCCGGCTCGGTCCGAATCTATGAGGTGTCCGGTCCGTGTCCGTTCAATTCTCTTATAGGACAGAGCTTGGACACACCAGAGTCCCATCCGATCCCAAATGTTCGATGTTTTTCTATTGTCCGTACGTTGTCCGGCTCGTACGAGCAATGTTCGAACTTAATGCTTGTCGGTCCGTGTCCGTTCGAATCTCTTATAGGACAAAGCTTGGACACACCTCCGTCCGGTCCGGTTCGACCCGTTTACACCCCTATTGCTTAGTGGCTAAGTTATTATGTAAAACACCACCGCACATTTTATATTCTACCAGTTTAGATACTTATAACACTCAACATTAAATAATACTGTTTTGATAAAGGATTTTTTCCAGTAAGAATAAAAAGGTTTTCAAATATGAGTACAAGATTGATATCTAGATATTGAATAAATAGATCTCTTAGTGGCTAAGAAATTATGTGAAAAAATGCTGCACATTTGATATTTTACAAATTAAGATACCTATAATACTCATCATTAAATAATATTGTTTTGGCTTAGGATTTGTGCTAATAAGTCCAGAAAAGTTTTCAAATATGAGAAATAGACTAATATTTGGATATTAAATAAGTAGGTTGCTTAGTGGCAAGGTTATTATGTGCAACGTAGATGCATATTTGAAATTTTATAATTTAAAGTACTTATAATACTCGCCATCAAATAATACAGCTTTTGGGTGAGAATTTGTGCCAATTTAATCAAAAAAGTTTTCAAATATATGTAAAAGATTTATATTCAGATATTAAATAAGTATGTTGCTTAGTGGCCAAGCTATTATGTAAAACATCACAACACATTTGAAATTCTACAATTTACGATACCCAAAACTCTCATCATTGAACAATACTATTTTGGCGCAGGATTTGTGCCAATAAGATTAGTAAAGTTTTCAATTATGAGTAAAAGATTGATATTTTATTTTCTCTTCAGATCGGAATCTAGAGTCCCGACAATTCCATCCCTTTCAACCAGCGATTTTGGCTAGTTCACAACATTTCAAAGATGAGCTGTTGACATGGCACATGTCGCACGCATCAAAGGCTAGAAGCATTGTTAGGACACTTCAAAAATGACTAAGGGGACATGATTGGAAACGAAATTTAACGTACACCACCGATTTCTGTTTTTTTTCTTTAATTTTTGGCGGTCCGTTATCGAATTTAAATATGAAACTTAATCACATTTCCATCGAATTCTGTGAATAAATATGATAAAGCTTTCCGAATTTCTTCTGTGTTTGTCATTTAACCATTTTTGGAGTATTATTAACAATGCTCAACGCTAGTAGCTCATTTTTTAGGAGTTATTACGGACGGGTCCCTAATTTGAAATTTAACTCGACGTGCAGCTATTTGTAAGTTTGAATTTAAAGTGGGTCCTTGTTATGGTAACAACATGCTTTAAGTATTTTTCATGTTGCAACTTAAAAAAACGTTCAAAAAATTGAAAATATTAATAGAAAAATACTGAAAAAAGTTGTAAAAATGTCTGCACTTATAATGAAAAAATAGAGATATATTTGTAATTATTCCACAGTGTATTGCATATAATTAAGATGAAGAAAACGAATGCAGAAATGTCTGTACTTATTGTAAATAAGTACAAAAATATTTGCAACTATTTTATAGTGTATTTATTATAGACATATCTTAGTGTACAGAAAAACTGCGGATATGTCTGCAACTTCTCTGTATAATTGCTTATTTTTATTCAGTTCACTAGAAGTTATATATTTTCATTTGTATGCACTGTTCATCATTTTTCTGATGATTTTTCTGCAATAGTACGATGTTTGAATAGGTATAGGCATTGAATTTGAAAGTTCGAATCAATCAGCAAAAAATTTCATAAATGCATGCAGTATTTTGCTATAATTGCTCTAATGTCAGCATTTTTTTGAAAATTTGTTGGTTTTTCTGCATTTTCACTAAAGTGCATTTTTTGAACTTTTTTTACATGAATACAAAGATTATTATATATTGAATTAAATTTTGAAGTTTGGCAATTGTTTACGCTGATTTTTGATGATTTTCGAAAAATAGAGACCTAAGTTACAAAATTTTAAAAGAGTGAGTTTTTGTGTGTTTTGAAACTTAACATGGACATTAACCAAACTATCCCCGTTTTTTAACTAACCCCTTAATTACCCTATTTGAAATCGAATTAATACGGTTTCGACTGATTCAAATTCAACAGCTAATTCATATTCAACTATCAACGGCTAGTTCAAATTCAACCACCAATGGCTAATTTAAGTTCAACCATTAATAAAATGTACCATTTCGAACGGGATGTCGCATCCTGAATCCCCACGACCTGACCGATCAAGTTGAACGCAGTTAGCGGGTGCATTGCCCTTGCACCCCTACCCAGGGGGTTGCCGCTCCTCTTGAACCCCCTTCGTCAGAGATAATATTTGATAAAATAAAATAAAATCTTTTAAAATATTACGCAATAAAACAAATAATTAATTAATTATAACTCGTTTAATTTTTTTTAATATATTACACAATAAAATAATAATTAATTATCTATAACTCTAAATTAAAAATCGCAAACCAAAATACTCTACTTAAATGCCCTGCTTAAATACCCCCTTGAAGCCACAAATGCATTCTCCGTTTAATTTCCAGCTTCGTTTAAATATTCCACCTAAATGTCCGTTACCGCTTACCGTAAACGCACCTTTAGATTTGAAATTTAAAAGGGGAGAAGGTTTTGATCGACGCTTTTTATGAATTAGAAAAGCGCAAATTATGTAATAATTAACTGCAAGTGCAAAGATCGTGTAGTATGAAGGTCGAACACAGGGAGGTAAATTAAATCAAATTATTTATATAATTTTGTGGGAAAGTTAGACAAATCTTGGAGACGGGATAAAATTGAAATTACAATGTAGTTCAGAACAAATCTAATTGAGCCGATAACTAAAATTGTAATTGTCAATAAAAACAAATAAAACTGCAATTGAATGAATTATAGATTTGAATCTAACCGAATCTAGAATCAATTCAATGATTAAGAATAAAACAGATTGCTGGAAATAAAATTGCAGAATAGAAATAAATTAACAGGAAAATGAAATTAGGATTACCGCTGAATCTAATCAGACAGTCAATATTAAAATTGCAATAGCAATTGTGTTCTAGCAAATCTAATTGACTAGACAACACAAATTTCCATGAAAATAAAAATTACAGAATTAAAAGAAAATAGAGCTTTATTAATGGAGAAAAGGTTATAGGAAAAATGAATATGATTTACAATGATACAAAGGGTATTATAGGAGATTTAATCTCCTTCCTATGAGAATAATTGGGCCTTGAATGAATCTCTTGAAATAATATATTTACAAATAAAAGAGATAAGATATACTTGAGATATTCCATGCAACTTTCCTCTTTTGAGACATATGGCAAATTGATTGGCTTATCCTTGGAATAATTCATTCAAATCTTCTTTTATATGGAAGTTGAAAATGAATGGTTTAATTTGAGAAGAATATGCTAGCTTATTTCTTAAAATCTTTATTAGTGCATACATTATATATATATATATATATATAAGAATATATATATATGCATATATATATATATGTATATGTATATATATACACACACACAACATATCACTATTCCATATATTCTCAAGAGCAAATAAGATGGTATGTGTATAAATTCATGCTCCCTTCGTCAGCAAAAATAAGGCTTTGCCAAGGATCGAACTCAGGTCTGTTCGTATAAATTCCTATGCCTTTACCAGTGAGCTACGACTTTTTTGGGATTGAGAAAGTGTTGACATAAGGAAGTAGATTTTATTTGCAAGTGGCCTTTAATTGAAATGAAGGAGACATTAACTGACAATCTGTAAAAACACATAAAAATACCCAAAGTAATATTTATTTATTTACAAAAGATAAGATATAAGAGCATAAAATAAACTCATTTCTGTGCTAATTAAATACCCCCACACTTATCTATTACTCATCCTCGAGTAAAACAAAAATGAAAAACTAAACTAGGTAGGTCACACTTTCGTAAGAAGCACGATTGCATTGAGCATATGCAACAAGCCATTAAACTTCTAGGTGTCCCTAGTAGGACGAGTGTTGTCTCGTGAGGGTTTTCAGCGGATACTACCCACAAAATCCAAAATGCAATATGCTATGGCTCTAATATAACTACATGAATGCAGAGGACTTATGCAGTTGAAAACAAAAAATGAAAATGCAACTTATTTCGGGAAAGTGGTACAACAAATTAAATTAACCATTTCTAATCAGTTGATTTTATTTTAGATACCTCAACTTGTCGCAAATTTTCAACACAATTCAAGTTTTCAAATGTTATGTTCTAGTTTGGCCAGTTGGTTCAGTAGATAACACAATTCAAGTTTTCAAATGTTAGTTTGCTTGTTACAGTCCGCAAAGTGGTTTATTATTTCCTAGTGTATGGCTAGTCGAATCAATAAGGTCAAGAAGTGTTTGGGCATCATCGCTTATTCTCAATCTCTATAAAAATGTAGCTTTATAATTAATTACATACACCTAACTTAAAGACCAAGGTATACCACCCATACAATGCCTTGCGGACTGATGGAGAGTTGGGACAGTGCTTGGCAGATTGTGCAGACCGACGCTGACTTTGTCAACAACATGTCGGTAATCCTTAGGTGTCCAACTCATAAAATGAGACTGATTAACATAGGAATATGTTTATTTTATGCTCGTATATTTTATCTTTTGTAAATAAATAAATGATACTTTGGTTACTTTTGTATGTTTTTACAGGATGCCAAGAAATGCCTCCTCCGTTTCAAATTAAAAGCCAACTACAGATAAAAAGCTACTTCCCCGTGCTAAAGTCATCTCAATCACAAAAGACGTCGTAGCTCACTGGTAAATGCATAGAGATTTGTACTGAGAGACCCGAGTTCGATCCCCATCGAGCTCACTTTTTGCCAAAGAGTCGGAGCGCGTTCACACTGGCCCCTTTGCTTTGAGGAATATTTGGATTGGTGTTATGTTATATATATACATACACATATTCATGTGTATGTATTTATGATGTGCACCAATTAACATTTCAGCAATAGCCATATTCTTATCATGGAATTAAATTCAAATCATTCAATTTCAATTAGAAGAATTTCTGATTGAATTGCTGCCAAGAAAAGATCAATTGTGAAGATTTTATCCTTTGTTGCCTTTGGAGTCTAATAAGCATCCTTGTTTGGAAGAATTAATTATATGCAATCTTTTATCAATCAATTAGCCACATGGGAGAATTGAGATATATGGAAAATATTTGCCATGATATGCCCAGATTTTCTCCAATCAAGCTGAGTCAAGGAAGGCAAGAGATATTCATGAATGAGGAGGCCCATTTATTCATAGACCTAATTATGGTTTTCCCATTCTCATCTATAAATATGTGTTGTAACCATTGTAAAAATTCATTCTTCTGTACTCTCCTTTATTCTAAACAAAGTTTTCTTCAATTTAGTTTTATTGCTCTTTTCTAACAATTTGTGCTTCTACTGAATTAGTTTTGATAGAACACGAAGTGTTACTGTTATTTCTATTTGCAAATTAGAATTAGTCGTTCGATTAGATTCAACGACAATTCTAAGTTTAATTTCTGTTGTTGCAGTTGTTAATTGTTGTTTTCTTTCTAGTTAATTGGCTTTCAGTTTCAGTTGTTAAATTTTGGTGTTGATCTGATTAGATTCAGATCAACAGTAAAATCATTAACGTTAAAAACATCTTCAGAATTCGTCTAACTCGCCCAAGAATAGATAGATAATAATTTTTAATTACACCTCCCTGTGTTCGACCTGTATGCTACGCACCTGTACGCTTGCAGTATTTATTTAAAAATTCGCGCTTTTCTAATTCATAGATTAGCGTCGAACAAGTTTTTGGCGCCGTTGCCGGGGAGGTAACGATTAAATTTTATTATTTATTTGATTTCTGATTCGTGTTAGTTTTTATTTACATTTTTGTTTTATTTTGTTTTGAAGTAAAAAAAAAATCTGTGTATTAGTTGATTTTGTAGCAAACATTGGTGCTAGAATCATCTAAGCAAGAGAAACAAATTTTTGCCATCTTTTCTCTAAATTTCTTTCCATTTATAGTTCCTTGCTATTTTATTTTTACTGCTTCCCGTTCTTCTTCGTGAAAATTTCAAAAATAAATAAATAAATAAATAAATAAAAAGAAAAAGAAAAAAACAAAACAAAAAATCCTTTAGTAATTTTTCTGTCTTCCACTTTTATTTCTGTCTGTTTCTTCCCGATTCACCGATCTTGAAATCTCCACAACACCTACAACCCACGTCCACTTTTTCACCAATTGTTCGCCACAATTCGCAGTACCAGATCTCACCACAACAACTACATTCATCAAAGTCCGGCGCAACTCTTTGCAGCAACTCCCCAAACCAACACCCATCCATTTCCACCCAACAAAATTTCAACAAAGCCTACCATCCCTCAGCTTTCCCTCTTTCCACAAAAAAAACCCACATCTGCCAATTAACTTCAACCGCAATCAACCATCCATCACGTTCATCTCACAGTTCAGCAAACACTGAGCAAGAACCCACTGCGAACAGCTCATCCAAATACCCAACGCCGTACATCAAGGCCCTGAACCATCTTCACGCTGTCAAAAAAAAAAATCCCCAACCCATCGCTTACAAGCACAGAAGCCACTATACCCCGTTCACCACTCCAATACCATCACCACGACTTCAGTTTGCTCAACGTTAATCGCGAAACCGCCTTCTCCCGAACCCAAACTCGAAGATCCTCAAATCCAAATTGGCAAAATTCGAAAACCTAATAATCCCATACTTCACGCACCCCAATTTCAACTCGTAGAACATCAATCACCAATCGAACCCAGATTGAACTCGAAGACCTGAAATACCCAAATCGAGATCCAGAAAACCTCAATTCATCATAACCGAATATCCCAATTGCAATCATATAAACTCACTTGATTTCGAACAAAAAAAAAATAGAGAGAAGAGGGCGAGAGAATTTTTTTTTCGTCTGACTCGTTTCTTCTACGAGATAGTTTGGGTTTGGGGGGTTTTGCCGTGTTTTTTATAGAAGAAAAGGAGAAGAGGAAGGATTAAAAATAATTAATTTTGGGTTGACTGTATTTTTGGGGCGGTGACCAGAAAGCCATACTGCGTTTAAAAGTGGTTTAACCGTGTGCGTGATTTGTTTCCAGGGAAGGACGTGCTTTTTGCGGTTGACTATTTCTTTTGGGAAGGAATTATCTGTTTCCTTGTTTATGAGAATAGTGGCCTCTATTTTTTTTTCTTCTTCCCTCTTTTGCTTGTTATGTGGGGCGTCAATTCTGATTGATTTTTTTTGAGCAATAGGAGCTTGTGTGGGGTCAATTGTTTAAAATAAATGGTTGTTCATGTAAGAATATTGTGAACTGATTTTGTTTTTCTCATTTGTCAGTGAGTGAGTGCCTGAGTAGTGTAGTTCGAGTCATTTGTGAACTGATTTTTTTTTCTTCCTTTGTTTTTGTTTAGGGTAGTTCTTTTAATTTCTTTCAGCTTAGCCTAGTTTAGTTTTTTTCAAAAAAAAAAAAAATAAGTTGAGTTTAGTTCTGTTCTATTATTTCATCTAGTCAGTTTTTAGTTTGGTTTTTATTTTACTTCTAAATCAATTCTTGTTTTCTTTTCTTCTTCTTCTAAAAAAAAAAGGAAGAAGGAATCAAAGACCGAAAAGAATTCAAGCCGCAAATCAAGAATCCAAAGTCAAGCCACTTGCAGAAAGGGGGATTTTTAATCGCTCAAGCTATTCAGCTTTCTGGACGGACTGCCATACCCCATGGTAATATTTTTCTAAACTCTACAGGTGTTGAAGCTGCTTTGAAAAAAAAAATAGAAATTGTTGTAAAAAAATTTCTGCAGGGACAGCGGCTTTGAATGTACAATTTTAATTTTTGCAATTATTTTGTGTGATTTCTGAAATTTTTATTCATTCTGTTAAGGGCAATACCCCAATTCACATAAGGTGAGGGATTTCATCACCCTTTCCTTAGCCCACAAATTGCATTTCATCGTAGAATCTGACTAATAATAACGGTTAGACGTTGGACTTAAGGGAGTCACGGGCTCATCTAGGGCTTAATTATATTGTGATAGTTGAT
The DNA here is from genome assembly GCA_030737875.1 of Allium sativum. NCBI lineage: Eukaryota > Viridiplantae > Streptophyta > Magnoliopsida > Asparagales > Amaryllidaceae > Allium > Allium sativum. The sequence goes on from CM060918.1 coordinate 107,623,390, forward strand.
TCATTTGGAACGAATTATTTCTTGGTGTCTAGACTACGGCAGAGAAATAACCGTTTATAAATATTACGGTGATTCATAAATATTATATCGGTTGTTACTCTGAAGGTACTTAAACCTTCGGCTGCATTGCTAGGGTGATTCCTGGTGCACCGATAACTCCTGTCCGTTAACTGGCTGAGAAATCTTTTGATCTAAGTAATCAAACGTGTCACTTTATAATTTTGGGTTAGGAGCCAATAAGGACAGAAAACTTCATTGTAGCTAATTTCTGTGCTGCATTTAACAACAATGAGTGAGAAAAGTGTCAGCCAACAAAATTCTCCTAGGGGTTCTCGTATCAACCAAAATTTTCCAACCGAATTGGATCAAAATCGAGTGAATCAAAATTTTCAAAACTTTGGGGATCAAAATCAAATAAATCAAAATTTTCAAAATCTCCATATCCAAATGGATAGACCCTTGTCTCTTCGTGATCGATGTTATCCTACTAGGACCGTTCAACCATCTGTCATTGTGTTCCCACCAGCTGAAGGAAACAATTTTGAGCTAAAACATTCTTTTATCCAAGGGGTACCAAAATTTAATGGGTCTGAAAATGCTTATGAATTTCTGAGTGAATTTGAATTGTATGCCTCCACAACAAAAATGCAACAACTATCTAACGAATCGATCAAGCTAAGGTAATTCCATTCGCACTACTTGAAAGCGCTAAAAGATGGCTAAATTCTCTTCCACGACATTCCATAAGAAGTTGGGATGAATTTGTCACTGCATTCTTGAAAAAGTTTTTCCCTTTCCATAAAACTCTAAAAATCCGAACCGAGATAAATCAATTTTGTCAAAATGAGGGGGAAACTTTTTCAAAATACTTTGAGAGATTCAACCAGCTATTATATAGTTGCCCTCATCATGGAATTCTAAAAGATCACTTATGTCAAATTGCATATGAAGGGCTAAACTATCAGACTAGAACTCAACTAGAATCAATGTGTGGAGGAGACTTTATGTCTAAAACAGCTGATGAAGCTTGGCGGTTTTTAGAAGATTATTCTGAAAAGGACATGCAATGGGAATCAATTCGTGTTCCCATTCGTACTTCTACTAGAGGAGTGCATGTCGTGGACCCAAATCAAATTCCTTTAGAAAATCAAACTCCTCAAGCCGGAGAAGGGTTACCCCACTATTACTCTCAACACCAAGCCAATGCCATAGCTCAAAATAATCCTTACTCATCCACGTACAACCCTGGTTGGAGGAACCACCCAAATTTTTCCTGGTCGAACCCCAATAATTCGGCTAACCCATCTCACGCGCAACCCTTTATTCCCAATCCGAATTACCAAGGTCCACCCCCCAATTCTCAAACCTCTCAAGCTACACCTCAATCCAAACAACCTTATAGGCACCCCAATTTTCAATCATCAGACCAATCATCTCAATCTTCTCAACCATCACAAGACATTGGGCGTCTAGAAAAACAGATGAACTCTTACGAAGCTAAAATAAACTCGCAAGACGCTAAAATGGACCAAATGTTTAATATGATGAAGGAATTTATGAAAACTCATGAGAAGGGAAAGTTGCCGAGTCAACCTGAGGTGAATCCAAAATATAACTCTCGTGCTGTAAATTCTTGTGAGGACGAAAATCACAATCCAGTCAACGCTATTACAACCCTTCGATCTGGAAAGAGGATTGATAATAACGTGGGCGACCCTGACGAACCTTCTAACTAGACCCCAATCCCTAATCTTGATGATCACCCATTGGCTTCGAATGCCAATTCTTCTAAACCTCAAGTTCCCTTAAATGTTGGCAATCCCAACAGTTCTTCTCCCAGTGTCGGCAAACCCGACTCACCTTCGGAAATTGATGTTGGCAATACCAACATTCCATCTTCTACAACCTTACCACCTTCTCTTCCCTTGGATAAACCTTCTTCTTCGAATGATGAAACTCATCACAAAGTCGAAAAACCTATAGCTCCTTTTCCTCATAGACTCAATAATAAGAAGAAAGCGGCAAATTTCGATAAAATTCTGGAAATTTTCAAACAAGTCCGTGTGAACATTCCTCTTTTAGACACCATTGAACAAATTCCTCAATATGCTAAATGTCTTAAGGAATTGTGCACACAAAAACGTGCGACCAATGTCCCAAAAACCGCCTTTCTAACTGCAAATACAAGCTCTATTCTTTCGAATCTTGCCCCAGTCAAGTATAAAGACCCTGGCTGCCCTACGATTGATTGTAAAATAGGAAACACTCACATCTCTCGTGCACTACTCGACCTTGGTGCCAGTGTCAACCTTCTCCCTTATACTGTCTATCGTCAACTTGGACTAGGGGAGATTAAACCAACAAACATCACTCTTCAACTAGCCGATCGATCTGTCAAAAAGCCATTGGGAATTATCGAAGACGTCTTGATACAGATCGAACAGTTCTACTTCCCTGTCGATTTTATAGTTCTAGAAACAGAGCCTGTCTCGAATCCCAAAGTTCAAATACCATTGATCTTAGGACGCCCTTTCTTAGCAACCTCTAGTGCTGTCATTAATTGTAGGAATGGTCAGCTTCGACTTTCCTTCGGGCACCTAACCATTGAGCTAAACATCTTTAATCTCAACAAGCAACCTAGGGATTTTGAGGTCGATGAAATTGACATGGTTCAAACCACAGTTGATGAAACCTCTAGTGATACTTCTGAAGCCCTGAAAATGTGTCTTGACCATTTCGACTCCGATTTCGACGAACTCGAATACATTTCTGAACTAGACAAAATTCTTGACTCCGACACTTCGTTACCTGAATCTAACCAAGGAATGTTGACCAATGTTGATACACAAGAACTTCCTAAGTTAGACCTCAAACCCTTGCCACCAGATCTTAAGTATGCCTACCTAGACTCTTCAAAAACTTTTCCCGTAATCTTGGCCTCCGATATTACTCAGGACCAAGAAGAAAAACTCTTAGAAGTTTTGCGGGAAAATAAAGACGCCTTGGGGTGGGAAATTAGCGATATCAAAGGAATTAGCCCATCAATTGTGGAACATCGCATACATTTAGTTGATGAGGCTGAACCCACCCGTGAGGTTCAAAGGTGATTAAACCCAAACATGAGAGAAGTGGTCAAGGAGGAGATAATCAAATGTCTAGACAATAACATCATCTATCCCATCTCTGATAGTACTTGGGTGAGTCCGGTACAAGTTGTACCAAAGAAGTCGGGAGTCACAGTGATCAAAAACGACAGTAATGAACTCGTCCCAACAAAAATCAAAACCAAATGGCGTGTGTGCATCGACTATCGAAAGCTTAACTCAGCCACACGAAAAGGCCATTTTCCCTTGCCTTTTATTGACCAAATGCTCGAACGTTTAGCAGGACATGAGTACTACTGTTTTCTCGATGGATACTCTGGCTATAACCAAATTCCTGTTGCTTTAGAAGATCAACATAAGACCACCTTTACTTGTCCCTTTGGAACCTTTGCTTATCGTCGCATGCCTTTTGGTCTTTGTAATGCCCCCGCGACTTTCCAAAGGTGTATGATGAGTATTTTCTCTGATATGGTGGAAGAATTTTTGGAAATATTCATGGACGATTTTTCAATATATGGATCATCTTTTCCCAATGTCTCACTCATTTAGAACTCGTCCTTAAGCGTTGTAAGGAGAAATCACTCGTGCTTAATTGGGAGAAATGCCACTTTATGGTAAAAAGGGGGATAGTTCTAGGTCATGTCGTCTCCAAAGATGGCCTAGATGTCGATAAATCCAAAATCGATTTGATTGCTAATTTACCTCCTCCTAAGTCTGTCAAAGATGTTCGTTCATTTCTTGGCCATGCGGGATTCTATAGAAGATTCATTAAGGATTTCTCAAAAATTTCAAAACCTCTCTCGAATTTACTTGCCAAAGACGTAAAGTTTGAATTTTCCAATGATTGCAAAACATCTTTTGAAACTCTTAAGTCCATCTTGACCACAACTCCCATCATTCAACCTCCTGATTGGACTCAACCCTTTGAACTTATGTGCGACGCTTCTGATTTTGCTATTGGAGCCATCTTGGGTCAGCGTATCGATAAACTCCCTCGAGTCATTTATTACGCTAGCAAAACTTTAAACGAGGCCCAACTGAATTACTCAACTACTGAAAAGGAATTTTTGGCAGTTGTCTTCGCTCTTGAGAAATTCAGACCATATCTCATAGGATCCAAAGTCATAGTTTACACTGACCACGCTGCACTACGATATCTGCTTTCTAAAAAGGATGCCAAGACCCGCTTGATTCGTTGCATCCTTCTTCTTCAAGAATTCGATATAGAAATACGAGATAAAAAGGGTTCTGAAAATGTCGTAGCTGATCATCTCTCTCGAATTGTGCACGAAAATGATAACGACACCCAAATCGATGACTATTTTCCTGACGAACAACTCCTTTCGATCTCTAACACCCCTTGGTACGCTGACATTGTGAATTATCTTGTCACACAACAAATACCCGCTGAATGGTCGAAACAAGATAAATAAAAATTTCTCTCGAAAGTTCGAAACTTCTATTGGGACGACCCATATCTTTTCAAATACTGTCCAGACCAAATCATTCGAAGGTGTGTGCCCGATCATGAACACCAAAGTATTCTCTCTTTCTCACATGACCATGCTTGTGGCGGTCACTTTGGAGCAAGAAAAACTGCTGCAAAAGTTTTGCAAAGCGGTTTTTATTGGCCCACACTCTTCCGTGACGCTTTCGAATTTTGCTCTAAATGTGAGCGATGTCAAAGAACGGGTCGAATCTCTAAGCGAAACATGATGCCTCTCAACCCCATTTTAGTGATTGAGTTATTCGATGTTTGGGGCATCGACTTCATGGGACCATTCCCCAATTCATTTGGGAATCTTTACATCCTGCTTGCGGTAGATTATGTCTCAAAATGGGTTGAAGCCATTCCGACCAAAACCAACGACAACAAGGTTGTTGTCAAATTCCTAAAAGAAAACATCTTTTCACGCTTTGGCACACCTCGAGCTATCATTAGCGATAATGGCACTCATTTCTGTAATCGTGCTTTTGAATCTTTACTCAAGAAATACTCAATCACACACAAGCTGTCGACCCCTTATCATCCACAAACTAGTGGACAAGTAGAAGTTTCCAATAAACAAATCAAACAAATTCTTGAGAAAACCATGAATTCCAATAGAAAAGATTGGTCTTTAAAACTGATTGATGCACTTTGGGCTTTCCGCATTGCTTATAAGACCAATCTAGGGATGTCACCATATCGATTAGTCTTTGGAAAAGCCTTCCACTTACCTCTTGAATTGGAACATCGTGCTCTTTGGGCCATAAAATTTTTGAATTTTGATTTAGAAAAAGCCGGCTCACATAAGAAGTTACAAATTTCGGAATTAGAGGAATTAAGAAATGAGGCATATGAAAATGCGAAAATCTACAAAGAAAGAACCAAAGCCCAACACGAAAAAAACATACTTCGTAAGGAATTCAACGCAGGTCAAAAAGTTCTTTTATACAACTCTAGACTTCACTTGTTTCCAGGAAAACTCAGATCTCGATGGACTGGACCTTATGTTGTGAAAACAGTATATCCTCATGGAGCGGTTGAAATTGAAAATCCTAGGGATGGAAAAGTCTTCAAAGTAAACGGTCAACGACTGAAACCATTTTTGGAATTCGAGCAATATGACGAAGATGACCCTATCGATCTGCATGAGCCTGATCATCCACCATGAAATCAGGTGGTACACGTTCTTTTTCTTTTGCATTTTTTTTCTTTTATTTTTGTTTTTCTGCCTTAGACAGTTGGGACACTGTCTCAATCAAGTGTGGGGGGAGTCTGCATTGCATTCTTTTGATTTTTCTTTAATTTTTTCTTTCTTTTCATGTAGGACCATCATCCATTTTATATCGTAGTAACATACCATAATTTTTTTTATACGACTCATTTTCAATTAATACAACAAAATAAGTTTACAATTTTTAGCCAGTTGATAGTATTTTTTTCTCTCTCAACTTAGATCGAATAGGAAATATAATGAAAAGTTTAATTTTGAAGGATAATAGTGTAACCGGTACATAGGAAGATTCTTAGGTGATGGCCATGAAATCTATTCTATATTGTAGACTTTGTTTAAATAAGTGGAGGACTTAAAATGCTTATATTGGCTTTTCAAATCCTTAAAACTAAGTTGTGTTAAGTTGAATTCGCGTAACTCTCTTTTGTGCTTATATTTTCGACAATAATAATAGTATTTCAAGGGTATCCAACATTGCTTGTATATCGAGCGTTGGTGTGCAAACCCGCCAAGCTCTATCCGACACGTTGTTGACAAAGTCAAAGTTGGAATATCTTGGTCTCATTTTATGAGATTGGACACCTAAGGATTACCGACACGTTGTTGACAAAGTCAAAGTCGGCCTGCACAATCCGCCAAGCTCTTTACCTACTCTCCGTTAGTCCGCAAGGCAGTGCATGGGTGGTAAACCTTGGTCTTTTTAGTTAGGTGTATGTACTTAATCATAAATCTTAAAATTTTATAGAATAAAAAATAAGCGATGATACCCAAACACTTCTTGACCTTATTGATTTGACTAGCCATAGATGAGAAAATTAGAATACCACTTTGCAAACTGTGCCAAGCAAACTAAGAATTTATTTCATGGCTGCACTATGTTATCGACCGAACTAACTGGCCAAACTGGAATTTAACATTTGAAAACTTGATTTATATTGAAAATTGTGACAAGTCGAGGTATCTAAAATAAAAATTAACTGACTAGAAATTGTTAACTTAATTTGTTGTACCACTTTCCTGAAACAAGTCGTGTTTTCATTTTTTTCGTTTTTATTTGCATATGTCCATTGCATTCATGTAGTTTCATTAGAATCATAGCATACTACATTTGGATTTTGTGGGTAGTATCCGCTGAAAACCCTCACGAAACACCACTCGTCCTACTAGGGACACCTAGAGGTTTAACGGCTTGTTGCATGCGCTCAATGCAATCGTGTTTCCTACGAAAGTGCGACCTATCTAGTTAGTTTTTCATTTTCTTTTTTACTCGAGGACGGGTAAAAGATAAGTGTGGGGGTATTTGATTAACATAGAAATATGTTTATTTTATGCTCGTGTATTTTATCTTTTGTAAATAAATAAATGATACTTTGGTTACTTTTGTATGTTTTTACAGGATGCCAAGAAATGCCTCTTTCGTTTCAAATTAAAAGCCAACTACAGATAAAAAGCTACTTCCCCGTGCTAAAGTCATCTCAATCACAAAAGACGTCGTAGCTCACTGGTAAATGCATAGAGATTTGTACTGAGAGACCCGAGTTCGATCCACATCGAGCTCACTTTTTGCCAAAGAGTCGGAGCGCGTTCACACTGGCCCCTTTGCTTTGAGGAAAATTTGGATTGGTGTTATGTTATATATATACATACACATATTCATGTGTATGTATTTATGATGTGCACCAATTAACATTTCAGCAATAGCCATATTCTTATCATGGAATTAAATTCAAATCATTCAATTTCAATTAGAAGAATTTCTGATTGAATTGCTGCCAAGAAAAGATCAATTGTGAAGATTTTATCCTTTGTTGCCTTTGGAGTCTAATAAGCATCCTTGTTTGGAAGAATTAATTATATGCAATCTTTTATCAATCAATTAGCCACATGGGAGAATTGAGAGATATGGAAAATATTTGCCATGATATGCCCAGATTTTCTCCAATCAAGCTGAGTCAAGGAAGGCAAGAGATATTCATGAATGAGGAGGCCCATTTATTCATAGACCTAATTATGGTTTTCCCATTCTCATCTATAAATATGTGTTGTAACCATTGTAAAAATTCATTCTTCTGTACTCTCCTTTATTCTAAACAAAGTTTTCTTCAATTTAGTTTTATTGCTCTTTTCTAACAATTTGTGCTTCTACTCAATTAGTTTTGATAGAACACGAAGTGTTACTGTTATTTCTATTTGCAAATTAGAATTAGTCGTTCGATTAGATTCAACGACAATTCTAAGTTTAATTTCTGTTGTTGCAGTTGTTAATTGTTGTTTTCTTTCTAGTTAATTGGCTTTCAGTTTCAGTTGTTAAATTTTGGTGTTGATCTGATTAGATTCAGATCAACAGTAAAATCATTAACGTTAAAAACATCTTCAGAATTCATCTAACTCGCCCAAGAATAGATAGATAATAATTTTTAATTACACCTCCCTGTGTTCGACCTGTATGCTACGCACCTGTACGCTTGCAGTATTTAATTAAAAATTCGCGCTTTTCTAATTCATAGATTAGCGTCGAACAGAGACCAAGATATACCAACGCTGACTTTGTCAACAACATGTCGGATAGAGCTTGGCGGGTTTCCACACCAATGCTAGATATACAAGCAATGTTGGATACCCTTGGATTACTATTATTATTATTATTGAAAATATGAGAACAAGAGAGAGTTACGTGAATTTAGCTTAACACAACTTAGTTTTAAAGATTCGAAAAACCAATATAAGTATTTTAAGTCCTCAACTCATTAAACATAGACTACAATTTAGAATAGATTTCATGGACATCACTAAGAATCTCCCTATGTACCAGTTACACTATTGTCCCTCAAAATTCAACTTTTCATTGTATTTCTTATTCGATCTTAGTTGAGAGAAAAAAATATTATCAACTGACTAACAATTGTTAACTTATCTTGTTGTATCAATCTACAATGAGTCGTATTTCAAAAAAAAAGGCATGTTACTACGATTTAAAATGCATGATGGTCCTATAAAAAAATTTAAAGAAAAATAAAAGGATGTAATGCAGACTCCCCCTTCACTAGAACTAAACAGTGTCCACACTGTAAACACGTTTCCTAAATGTGAAAGATAGAACCAGAGATGGATTAAATGTAAAATGATTTGTAAAATAAAATGCAATTTAGCAACTATATGCATGTGCAAATCAAATGCATAATGAAATCTACGAGATGATGAATGTTTGGCCAAGAATGATGTTTGCTTTTTCCCCCCACACTTGCCTTTATCAAAAATGATGTATGATGATTTTGTATTTGATTTTTGAGGTACAAAAGGCATGTCAATAAAGTCTGAAATCAAAATCTTCCCAATGAAAAGTATATTGTGACAATGATTTGTGTCATTTAGTAGAAGATTATCAAAACCCCTTAAATTTAAGTGTTTAACCACAATTTCTTTTGATGATATGGACGATTATCTTTGAGACGTTCCATATATTCATTCTTGTCATTTAAAAGTTTAAGCTCATCTTCGAATAATTCTTCAAAAGACATAGTGGACACGTCTACTAAGGAAAGTGACGTTTTCTCAGGAGATAAATCAAACGTGGCATCTAAAACTGTTTCTATTATGTCGACTTCTCCTATTTCGATCTCTTTGGGTTGATGGAAAATATTCAATTCAATGGTTAAGTGCCCAAACGACAGTCGAAGTTGGTCGCTCCTACAATTTATGATAGCATTCGAGGTAGCTAAGAAGGGACGACCTAAAATCAATGGAATTTGACTATCACGTTTCGAAACAGGCTTGGTTTCTAGGACTATGAAGTCCACGAGAAAATAGAATTGTCCAATTTGAATCAAGACATCTTCAATTATACCCAATGGCTTTTTGACAGATCGATCGGCTAGTTGAATTGTTATGTTTGTGGGTTTCAATTCCTCTAGTCCAAGTTAACGATAAACAGTGTAGGGAAGAAGATTGAGACTTTCACCAAGATCAAATAGGGCATGACTGATGTGAGTATTTCCTATTTTACAACCGATTGTAGGGCAATCAGGGTCCTTATACTTGATTGGTGAAGAATTTGAGAAAACAGAGCTAGTGTTCGCCGTCAAGAAGGCATTTTTTGGAACATTAGTGGCTCGTTTTCGGGTGCATAGATCCTTGAGACACTTGGCATATTGACGAATTTTCTCGATGACATCTAAAAGTGGAATATTTACATGAACTTGTTTGAAAATTTCAAAAAAAATTCGAAATTTGCATCCTTCTTCTTATTGTTAAGTCTATGAGGATATGGAGCTACTGGTTTATAGACTCTTTCAGAACTTTGGTCATTCGATGAAGAAGGTTTCGATATAGGAAGTGAAGGAGGCAATGGTGTAGAAGAGGGGATGTTGGGATTGCTAACATTAGAAGAAGATATATTAACGGGGTTGTCGACATTAGAAGAAGGGATGTAGGTATTACCAACATTGGAAGAAGATGGAGATTTGGAAGGTTCAGAAGAATTGGCCTTATTTGCAAACGGAAGAGTGTCAAGATTTTCGATTGGGGTCAAAATCGAATAATTTTCAAGGTTGCCAACATTGTTATCAATCATTTTTCCGGATCTGAGGGTGGTGACAAGGTTAATCAAATTAAAATTTCGGTCTTCCTAAGAATTCACAGTACGAGAATTGTATTTTGGATTTACCTCGGGTTGACTAGGCAATTTCCCTTTCTCGTTATTTTTCATTAGTTCCTTTATCATATTCATCATTTGTTCGAGTTTAACATACTGGGTATTTATTTGTTTCTCTAATCGAACAATATCTTGTGATGGTTAAGAAGATTGAGAGGATTGGTTTGATGATTGAAGTTGGGGTGCCTATAAGGTTGTTTGGATTGAGGTAGAAATTGAGAAATTTGAGGGCTAGAAGAAAATGGAGCATGGTAATTCGAATTCGAAATCATGTGAGATGGATTTGCAACATTATTGGTATTAGAACACGAGAAATTTGAATGATTTTTCCAACTAGGGTTATACGGGGATGGGTAATAACTATTTTGAGCGATGGCATTGACTTGGTGTTGAGGGTAATACTGGGGTTGTTCTTCAAATTGAGGAGTTTGAGTTTATAAGGGAAATTGATTTGGATCCACGACATGCACTCCTCTAGTAGAAGCACAGATGGGAACACGAATTGACTCCCATTGCATGTCCTTTTCAGAATAATTTTCTAAGAATTCCCAAGCTTCATCGACCATTTTAGACATAAATTCTCCTACACACATTGATTCTAGTTATGTTCGAGTTTGATAGTTTAGCCCTTCATATGCAAGTTGACACATATAATATTTTGGAATTGCATGATGAGGACAACTATACAGAAGTTGGTTGAATCTCTCAAAATATTTTGAAAAAGTTTCCCCCTTATTTTGAGAAAGTTGGTTTATCTTAGCTCGGATTTTTAGAGTTTTATGGAAGGGGAAAAACTACTTTAAGAATACAGTGACAAATTCATCCCAATTTCTTATGGATTGTCTTAGAAGAGAATTTAACCATCTTTTAGCGCTTTTAAGTAGTGCGAATGGAATTAGCCTTAGCTTGATTGATTCATTAGATAATTGTTGCATTTTAGTTGTGGATGCATACAATTCAAATTCACTTAAAAATTCATAGGCATTTTCAAAACCAGTAAATTTTTGAACCCCTTGAATAAATGAATGTTTAAGCTCAAAATTTCCTTCAATTGGTGGAAATACTATGACAGAAGGTTGAGCGGTCCTAGTTGGATAGCATCGATCTCAAAGAGATAAGTGTCTATCCATTTCGACATTGAGATTTTGAAAATTTTGATTTATTCTATTATGATCTGTCTCATTATCAAAATTTTGATTTATTCGAGAACCCCTAGGAGAATTATGGTGGCTGACACTTCTTTCACTCATCGTTGTTGAATATAAAATACCAAAACTTAAGATTGACACAAGTAGCTATTATTACAAAATAGATAACGTACTCAAGTATATCATATTAGTTGAAATCTCGATTTGAAGGGGAGAGGGTCTTATGGCCGTTCACGTATAGTATAAATACTAAGGGATACGACCAATGTTTTATGGGTAGTATGCAACCTCTTTTGCTAGAAGTTCAATAAATTGAACTAATATATATTTCCGATCAAACCCTTGAGATAATAAATTCCACAAAATACACTCTTGTTGTTAAATATTTTGCAAATCAAATCACGTTTTATAATTGAGCACGATGAGAGTGATGATTTTAATTATGGAATTCGTTCCTCAATTAGATTCAGAAAATTTCAGTCACACAACAATCAGACAAGAATAATTGCAGGAATTAAATTTTTTACAAGCAAGCTGCTGCCCCTGTAGAGGATTTTTACAAGCAATGTTTATAAATTTTGTTTGAAGCAAAGCACTTGTAGAGTTCAGAAAATTTTACAGTGGGGTATGGTTGTCCGTCCAGAGCGGTTGAGTGATGTTAGTGATTCGAAGTTCTCTGTTTGCAAATTTTTGATCTCCGAGTTTGCTTTGCTTGAATTCTTTCTCACTTCGACCTTTGATTCTCCTTTTCTTTCTTTCTTTCTTTCTTTTTTTTCTTTTTTTGAAAGCAAATAAAACAACAAAAGAGAGGGAAAAAAAACAAAAACTAGATTAGGAAGCAAAAAAAAAAAAACTAAACTAGACTAAATGAAAAATAAATAAATGACAAAAAAATAGAATAGAAAAAAATAAAACTAACCCAACCTTCTTTTCCAAATATAAAGCAAAATGTGTTCCCCAAATATCTCTAACCCGGTCAAAGGTTTAGAAATAAATCTCGCATATTAAACGAGCTCAACACTCAAGGTAATGTTCCCACAAATAAAGCCGGTTTTGAATGTTCCTTAAAAAAAAAATGCATCCACGTATACAAGGAACGAATCAAAAAAATAAAAAATAAAAAACTATGATTAAGCTAGTTCCTTTTTTTCGAGCTCAGGGGTACTCCTGTACAACGCGTATACCACCAAAGCAAAAGGGGATTTTCCTTATAAATCTATCAACCAAAACTGCTCCTCCAAATCTCAAAATGGAAGCAAACTTTCCTTCCTATTTTTATATTTGAATCGGGTTTTCATGGAGTTGCGACCAGGAGGACCAGGAGGTAGTTCGACTTGGTGAGGTGTTGTAGTTCATGGTGGGAATTCGATCAAGAGTCAGTGACTGATTGTGGTTTGGAATTGGTTTTTGCGATTTAGGGTTCGGCTGCGAACTTTTTTTGGGTTCGAAATCAAGTATGGGTCCGAATTTCTGTAGTTGTGATTCAGATTTTCGGATTTTGGTTCAAATCGTGTTGATTCCAATCGGGTTTGGGGCTTCGAGAATCTTTGGGGTTTCAGGATCCGAATCGGCGAAGGGATGTTCAAATCGATATGGGTTTCTGAGTTGCGATTATGCACAGTGTATTTGGTGATCGGTGGGATGATTGGTGCGGTCTGAAGGTTTTGTATTTGTATGGTATAGAAGCAGCGGTTTGGTGGTGTTTTTTTGGCAAGGAAATTTTGAGGCAGAGGATGGTCGATGCTGCAAGATTTGGACGATGATTGCTGGTAAGGGAGGGTCGATATTGACCTGGTGGAAGACGTGAGATCTTAGATGGGTGACGGACGGGGTTCAGCAATGTTGATAGGTTTTTAACGATTGCTGATCAAACCTGCTAATTGTTATTGAACCACGGAGAAGGCTATTGTTTTCCAGAAGAAAGTGGTTTGGATTATGGAGGACTTAACAGTTGTGTACATGACTTGGAGAGGTGGGATGAGGACGATGAAGTGTTGGTTTGAATTGTGGTTTATGGTTGGCGATGGTGAGGAAATTGGATGCATGTGGAGTTCTTCGGATCTGATCTGAAGTAATTGCTGGATTTTTGCAACCGATTCAGTTTTTGGGTAGAGTATGCTGTTTGAGGTTGGGTTCTTGGATTTCAGGAGTCATTTTTGGAGAAAGGTAGTTTCGGTAATGACGATCGAGTCACGGGGTCCCGATGTGTTGTCAAAGAGTTGGGGTGTTTGAACTCGATTTGAACTTGGGGGTATTTGCGGTTTTGTGAAGTCGGATTTGTACTGGTGATTGGCTCGTGACTGTTGGCGGGATGGCCGATAATGAATATTTGTTTGAATTGGTGGATACTGGAAGGGTTAAGAGACGAATGTGTGACCGTGAACTGTATGGTGGGCAATTTTGTGATTGGAAAATTGGGGAATATTGTTGTTTGAAGTGTGGACTATGATGTTGCTGTGGGTGTTGACCAGTTATTTTGCAGATGGAATAGAGGCTTGCGTGATGAGGATCTAAAGGAAGAGAGAAGGAATTTGCAAAGAACCCTTTTTTTCCGAAAATTTGTAAAATGTAAAGAATTGTAGAAAAGGAAAGAAATTTGAGAAAAGGAAAAAAGAATTAAGCCCGATAAGAGAATTAAGGTAAAGGAAAGACAGAAAGAAATTTGAGAAAATTTGGCAATTTTTTTCTCTTGCTTAATTCATGACAATATCAATGTAATTGATACACCACATTGCTAATCAAGATTTTTTTCTATATATACAAGAAAAAAATAAAAAAAATACTAACACGAATCAGAAATTAAATAAATAATAAAACTTAATTGTAACCTCCACGGCAACATCGCCAAAAATTTGATCGATGCTTTCTATGAATTAGAAAAGCGCGAATTATGTAATAATTAACTGCAAGCGCACAGATCATGTAGCATGCAGGTCGAACACAGGGAGGTAAATTAAATCAAATTATTTATATAATTTCGTAGGCGAGTTAGACAAATCTTGGAGATAGGATAAAATTGAAATTACAATGTAGTTCAAAACAAATCTAGTTGAACCGATAATCAAAATTGTAATTGTCAATAAAAACAAGTAAAACTGCAATTGAATGAATTATAGATTTGAATCTAATCGAATCTATAATCAATTCAATGATTAAGAATAAAACAGATTGCTGGAAATAAAATTGCAGAATAGAAATAAATTAACAGGAAAATAATATTAGGATTACCGCTGAATCTAATCAGACGGTCAATCACTAATGAATATTAAAATTGCAATAGCAATTGTGTTCTAGCAAATCTAATTGACTAGGCAACACAAATTTCCATGAAAATAAAAATTACATAATTAAAAGAAAAGCGAGCTTTACTAATGGAGAAAAGTTACAGGAAAAATGAATATGATTTACAATGATACAAAGGGTATTTATAGGAGATGTAATCTCCTTCCTACGAGAATAAGTGGGCCATGAATGAATCTCTTGAAATAATATATTTACAAATAAAAGAGATAAGATATACTTGAGATATTCCACGCAGCTTTCCTCTTTTGATTGGTGACATATGGCAAATTGATTGGCTTATCCTTGGAATAATTCATTCAAAACTTCTTTTATATGGAAGTTGAAAATGAATGGTTTAATTTGAGAAGAATATGCTAGCTTATTTCTTAAAACCTTTATTAGTGCATACATTACATATATACATAAGAATATATATATATATATATATATATATATAACAAATCACTATTCCATATATTCTTTAGAGCAAATAAGACGGTGTGTGTATAAATTCATGCTCCCTTCTTCAGCAAAAAAAAGGCTTTGCCAAGGAACGAACTTAGGTCTCTTCATATAAATTTCTATGCCTTTACCAATGAGCTACGACTTCTTTTGGAATTGAGAAAGTGTTGACATAAGGAAGTAGCTTTTCTTTGCAAGTGGCCTTTAATTGAAATGAAGGAGACATTAACTGACAATCTGTAAAAACACATAAAAATACCCAAAGTAATATTTATTTATAAAAGATAAGATATAAGAGCATCAAATAAACACATTTCTGTGCTAATCAAAGTTGCTATTTTCCTAGTGGATTGGAGCCACAAATTTTGACTTGGAGCAAAAAAATTAAGTTTGAAGCCCATAGAAATTTTGAACTTTTTTGTGCCATACAAACGTGGCGATGACGTCCCACTCACAACAATGTTCAACTTGCTGAAGTAAACCGATTCATTGGTGTTGGAGTCTTCTTACGCGTCCTTTTATAAATAACTAAATACTGTTGCAAATAATTATTATTTTTGCTAAATTAATAACTTTTGCAGAAGAGGTTCATTTGAAATGCACTTTTTTACATTATGATTGTATCAAAGTGCTATATATTATAGAATTTTGTATAAATCTGTTGGTGGTATTAATTGTTCTCGGTCATTATGTTTTTTGCTGTTTGAATTCAAATTTAAGCAGTAAACAAGATATACTTTTTTGGATGGAGCACTACCACGCATCAAGTGGCGCTGTCTCTGGAAACCTCATGGCCTGACTGGTCATGTCAATCGCCGTTAGCGGGGGTATTTCCCCCGCTCCACCACATAGGGTTTGCCACCTCCTTGAACCCACTGTTCGTAATGACAATCATTTTAGATCACTGTAAGTTTTTGTTGTATTATCTATATATTTTATTATTGTAATTTTAAGAGAGCTAATTTGCATGTATTTAATTTCATTTCAATTAACCGCATATTAAAAAACAAATATAATAGTTAATAACTATAAAACAATTAATTAAAATCACAAATTAAATACCCTACTCAACACCGTGCTTAGATACCATGTTCATAGCCGCAAACACATACACCATTCACTAACATTTCAATGTCTGCTCAGTGCTCTGCTCATGCTTGCTGCAAACGCACCTGAAGGTGCAATGTAGCAATATATGTTTATTTTGAAATTTACAATTATTCTTTAACGGTATTGTTATTGACACTTCAACTATTGTTAAGAGGGGCCATATTTTAAAAACACTCCACTCTTTCAAAAATTGTTAAGGGGCTACACAAACATATTATTTCACACTACTCAATATTCCCGGATCAGGAAAATGGGTTGAAGGAAGTTTTATTCAAATTATTTGGGCCTACGGACGCGGCTCTTTTTTTTCGTCTGAAGGAAGCGGTCGTTAAACTTTCGTTCCAAGGAAAAAGACTCAGCAACATTTAAATTTTTTCTTCTGTTTAATTTGGTTGCGATCTTCTTCATCACCGATTTCTTGATTCAAGACGACGCTCACTCTAATTTTGTATTCGATTTCTCCATTGTCAATCGATTTTCGTCTTCTTTCATTGCTACATATCTCCATTGGCGATTTCTATCTTCATTAAACAATTAGGTAAATTCAGGTATGCTTCTTTAATTTCTTTCGAGTATTTCTGTTTTTTATTGCATATAATTGTTGTCGATTAATAATCGTTCTTTTGCTCATCTAGGTTATACAGCTTGTTCTTCTTCCAGTAATTGATATCGAATTTGGATTTATTTCAATGGAGAAGTAAGATTTTAATGTTTATTTTTGCATTTCTTCAACAATGTTTATTGTTTTATAGTTTGATGATGTTCCGTCGTTCTAGTGAATATTATATGTGGTTTGTTATTTTATGCTATGTTTATATAGCATTACTGCAGTATTCACATTTAGACTATAATCTTGCCAGTGATATGTTTATTTATCATACGGTTTTTTAGTTAATGTATTCTTGTTTAATCCAGCCGCAACATTGGTTCTATTTTGTTATGATATGTAAATTTAACATTTATTGTTACTGTTTTATTCGTTTAAGTATTTTAATTGGATTTTTTTGGCAGTTCTGATACTATCAATAATGAAGCAAATAGTTTGCTTGTTATCTTTGAATACAATGAGAATTGTTATTCTACTCGTCTGACCACAGCCTCTTCTTTATTTGGTGTTAAAAGTGAAATATGTGATGTTTGGCCACATCTTAATCGGTTTTCTATTGAGATTTCTTATGTTCTTGAGAATAAGACTATAGTTATCGACACTGATTCAGACTTGCTTAGCATTTTATGTCTTCTAACTTTTAAGAAGAGTCAATATTTCAAGTTTACGGTTAAGGAGAATGTTGGTGTTCTGGAATCTGATAGTAATGGCTGTGGTTTGGGTTCTGAAAGCATACAAAGCACTTCGATTGGTAGTAATTCTGGAACAAATTGCGAGTCACATGCTGATTCATCTCATTATTTGAAAGATATGTTAAAGAAAGGTTCTCAGAAAAATATTGCGGATTTTCTTGGTTTTTGTTTTAATGGAGCTGAGGATTTTAGAGAGTTTTTAATGGCGTATCAAATAAAATATGGTTATGCTTTGATTTTTGTTAGAAACGCTCCGGATAGAATTTCGGTAAATTGTTCTTGGATTAATGATGGTTGCAAGTTTTATGTTAATGCTTCTTCGGATCCGGGCTTGCTCTCTCGATTTTTTATTAGAACTTAAAATTTTAATCATTCGTGTGGAGCGGGTCTTAGAGATGTTAATAGAGTAACTATTTCAAGTAGATTTGTTAAATCTTTGATTTTGGATCAAATTCGGGATGCTCCTATGAAGAAGTCGAAGGATATCATTGCGGAATTTAGAAGAGAGTATAATTTCAATTTATCATACTATTATGCTTATAGCGGAAAACAGTTAGCATTGAAAGAGATATATGGGGATGATGCGATGTCATATAATGATTTACGTTGGTATTCGGAGGCATTGCAACAGTATAATCCTGGTAGTTATGTATCTATGGATGTTGATTCTTCAACCAATCAGTTTGAGAGAATTTGTCTTGCTTTTGGTGCTTGCTTGCTTGGTTTTAAACACTGCAGACCATTAATATTTTTAGATGCTGCTCATTTAAAGGGAAGACCTGGAGTTTTGTTAGCTGCTACTTCTAAAAATGCTAATCAAGGTACGAGTTTAATTTTACTTTTGTTTTCTTTTTCTTGGTTCTTTTTATACCTATGATACATGAAACTATCATTTTTATGCACATTAACTAATTTTAATGCAACAATGCTTACACTAGATTTGTTTGCTTTATTTATCAATGGTTCCACTGGAAGTGTTTGTAGTATTAATGTTTAGACAGTAAGGTACTAAAAGACTAATATATAATATATGATATATTCATATATCATTTTGATTCTAATTCAATTGTGTTTGCCAGACATTACTATCATATTTCTGATGCTTAATGACGCTCATGTATCTTTGTTTTGGAAGGTCATTAATTAATTATTTTGCAGGTTTCTTTCCTCTTGCTATGGGTATTGTTTCACATGAAAACGAATCTAACTGGTCTTGGTTTTTGTCCCATTTGAAAGAAATGCTAAATGAAGACCGATCTCTAGTTTTTATGTCTGATCGTCATTGGGGTCTCTTATTAGGTGTTCCTAAAGTATTTCCTTCTTCATATCATAGCTACTGTTTGCTTCACATGGAACAAAATATTGGTAGTGTTGTGAAGGCAGCTAAAGGTGATTCTTCTGTTGTAGAGTTATTCAAACTTTGTGCTAGAGCTTCTAATATGTATGATTTTGAGCGATATCTTTCTAAATTTAAGAATATTGGGGGTATGGCTGCTGAAAATTTTCTACAAGATAAACCTTTTGATCATTGGGCAGATTTGTTTTTTCAAGGAAAGCGGTATGGTGAATATACTTCAAATGTTGCAGAAAGCTTCAACTCTTGGATTTTGGAAGATAGAGTAATGCCGATAACTTCTTGTTTGGATGGTATTCGAGTGAAAGTTATGGAGCAAATGGCTAGGCGAAGGGAGGAATGTCGTTTGTGGACAACGACTCTTTGTCCTGTTATGGAGGAACGCTTGTCTAAGTTAGTCGATGTTGGTTTTGGCTGGGATGTTTACAAGTCTTCAGACTTTGTGTTTGAAGTAAAATCCCCTAAATCTCATTTTGTTGATCTCAAAAATCATTTATGTAGCTGTAATCAATGGAGAATTACCGGATTTCCATGTGCTCATGCAATCATATGTATTAATAAGTCAAGGTTATCAGTTTACGACTATGTGGAGCACTACTTTACCGTTGACGCTTTTCGATCTTCATATGCTGAAGCCATTAATCCAATTCCTAATTTTGATAAGCCAGTTATTGCTGAAAATGATGTTATTATTAGGCCTCCTAAAGAAGTTCGCGGAGCAGGCAGACCTTCTACAAAGAGACGTGGTGGCTATGGCTATTCTCAGAATAAAAGAAATAAATGTAGCCAATGTAATTCTACAGGCCACAACAAAAGAAACTGTGAGGCTTCTTCTATACCTTGATGTTTAATACTGTTTTTTTCCACAATGCCCAATTTTTATACTGTAATGATACATATAGTTATCATTTTTTTCTTTTATTATGCAATTCATATATGTAAACTGTTTGACTATATGACTATTATGATAATGTTGTTTGAGTGATTGATTTATGTTAGATTTGCTTTTGGCTTCTGTGTATGTTTAGTGGATGTATTATTGTTTGCCATTTAATAATGCTATCTGCAATTTTTTTTTAATTTTAATGTTGATTAGTTTCTGTATGTTGTTTATAATATTGTATGTTTGACAGTGATATGGCGATTTTGATTTTTGTTATACGTTTGTATTGCTATAATATTGTAGGATGGTTATAATTGTGTATAATGGTTATATTACATAATGTTTATGTTGCCATCTGTATTATCTTTGGTTATAACATTGTTCGTCAATTTCTGCTAATTATAATAGTGGTTGATGGTTATTTATGTTTAGCATGCATTATGTCATTTTGTTAGTTGACAGTATTATTTAAACAGACAATTTACGCTATCTGCATATAGCACTATGCTTTTGAGAATAAGATAATTTATATTTTTTAATGTTTAAAGCTATTACAACTGTTATTGTACTAATTAATGTTTAGATTTCATCGACAGCAAAAAATAGAAAATATTTTTAAATAATGATAGTTTCATATATCATTTTGATATTCTGTAATGTTGGAAAACTTTTGAGACAACATCATATCATTTTGATATCATTACACGCAATTTAACAGTATCTTACTGCATGCAAAACAACAATATTGCAATTTGATGATGAAATAAAACATATCAAACTTTCAACGTTACCGTACTACAAATGATGTTATCAGCACATATTATTACAGACTAAACAGTTAGCATAAGTCTATTGTGCTTTCTAGAAATATAGCAAGGAAACTTATAAGAAAATTACAAGTAAACTTCAATATATCAAATCTAATTGCAATTAAAAATCAATCTTTTTGCTCTGCTACTGGTTTCATTTGTTCCTTTTCCGCCGTTGTAGATGATTTGAAATACTGTATCCGCTTTGAGTCGGTCGATCTCTTCCTTTTCATACATCTGCGGAAGATTTCCACTGTCAAGCAATTTAATGTTTGTCATTACAAACCAAGCACAGTCATTCCTACAAATGGCAAGAAAAGCATTTAGTAACAATCAATTATTGAGCTTTTTTTAAGACAGTTTACAAAATAGTTGAGTGTTGCCGCGTGGATGGTTACGGTATCACTGTTACAAAGGTATTACTAAATACTTTTCGTGTGCTTTATGTGAATGAAAACTGGAAACCACTAAATCTATATTTTAGGAATGACTAAATACTTACGAGGATGGTTCTTGCCGCGGGGATGGTTCTTGTATTAGTGTTTTTTTCCCGAAACTTTTATTCAAGATTCCCTTTTCCTGCCATTTTTTCTCAAATAGCCCTTCAATCTTCTTTCTCTGGATATGTAGAAAATAATTAAATTATGATAGTTGAATGTAGCATTATTCAGTTTTTGTCCATCAAGATACTAATTATTTTACCTGATCAATAGCGTGCCTGTAGCTTGGATTTGACATCCTTGTAGATCTAGTTAGAGGCTTATTTGAATCATAATGGGTCCATTGCATTGTGACATAGTTCAATTTCAAAAGCGTCCAATGGTTGATATGATGCAACGGAAAGAATATGTTGTCGGTATACTCATTCAGAACAATACTTTCTATCATAGGAAGAACTAGTTTGTGTATCACATTATCCAAATCATTGCTTATTGCATTCTGCATATTAAATTTTTTTAGCATAATTTTTAAAGAACTTAACCTTACTTTTAAAAAAAGTTTGCCTTACCGTCATTATAGTGGAGAAGGTATAGCTGTGCTCATACAACTCTTGGTTTTGAACATACCAGTCAATTATCTGATAGAATAAAGAAAATAATAACCTGTGTTAGTAGCTTTATACAAAAATGATAAGTTTTATATCATTTACAAAATATTTGTCTATCTTTGTTTTCGTCTGTTCATTCAATATGAATATCAGCATAATACGTATGTTGCTAATTTTTTAGGTGTGGTAGTGGCATTATATCAAAATGATACATTTATGTATCATTTCAAATACACCTGTTTATTTTCAATTTTTCCTGTTAATCATATCCCAGCTATTATCATAGCATACAAGGCTCTTTTTTGCATGTACAGTTTATATATACTATGTATAGTTGAGGCTTTATATCAAAATGATAAGTTCATATATATCATTTTGAACATACGTGTACATTGTCTATTTTTCCATCCTATTAAATGTGAATATAAGTTATATACAAATAAAAAGAAAAATACCTGGCCATCTGTGTACAATTCCAGCAAAATAGATTCAAGCATAGATTTTACAATTGTAATCCCACCCCTTTTACCATCATCTGATATGAAAACTACCGAGCTGCATTTTACATAAACACAAAATAAGTTAGTAGGTATTATTTCGATGAAATTGTAATGAAAAACTATTAATGATAATATAATTACTTACTTCTCATTCTCATTTGTTTCAAAATACGAAAGAACTATGCTGTTCTTGCTTTCTTCAAGAAGATTTAGAAGCTTGCTTTTTTTGACTTTTAAACTAGTTTGATAGTTTTCCCTTTTTGGCAAGTATGCATCAACATCTACTAGTTTGACTGTATTGTCCGTACCGGTGTCATTTTCTTCATTGCTTTCTTCTTCAATGTTTTCTTCATCGCTTTCTTCTTCAATGTTTGATACATCTTTCAACTCGCTGTCAATTTCTTCGTCGATACTAATTTTATTTTCATCTTTCTTTTCTAGATCGGTTTTTTCTACATTTTCTTCATGTTCATTTTTCCTTTCATCAACTTTTCCCTCAGCTTCTGATTTCTTTCGAGTAGCCCTTGTTGTCACCCTATTAACCAATGAGCTTGGGGCTATTTCTATTTTTGACTTTGATTTTTCCTTCTCTCTCCTTTCTGCTTCTTTCCTTTTTTCCTGTAGAATTAGCATTTGTTGTGTGATTTTCAGATCAAATGTGGGACCTTCGAAATCAATTTCATTTTGCTTATTTACATTTTGGCTTTCATCTCCTTCTTCTGTGCTGGTTGTTTTTGATTTCAATTTTTCAATTTCTTTTTTCAATCCTACAATCAACACTTTCTCTTTTATTCTTTCATCTCTTTCATTTTTCAGCTCTTCTTCAGTTTTTCTTAGTTTACTTTCCAGTTGTTGTATATACTGCTGAAGAGAGGCAATTTGATTATTATCATCATCATTTTCCATTTCAGATCTGTGTGGAGCATGTTGAACTTGCAATTTTTCTTGTTGCAGTAAAGTCATCTCATTTTCAGTAATTTGTCTCAAGTTCTCAAAAATCTATTCAAAAACAATAATAAAGTATCTAAATGATTAAATATAAATTTACAGGACAAAAATGTAAATTGAATATTACCTTTTCATCATCCATTCTGGTTAATGTATCGTTTGTGACATTGTTCTTCAGACAACTTATATCCCATTTCACAAACCTTGGGAAATTATTGTTGCATTTTGCCTTTTCTTCAATTAAATTAACATGTTCGCAAAGAAAATACTGCAAAAGTAAAAATAAAAGCATTTGAGAAAATTATATGTTTGGGTATGCAGGAAAATAAAATATGCAGTGTAACTGTGAAAGTTAATTAAATTCTATTTTCAACTATCATTTTAATTTACAAACAAAAAGGTATGTGTTATATAATAAGGTAGAAGATAGAAATTTTATATCTATGTTAATAAACCAATTGTTGCTAAAAACAGAAGGTTATATAAAATGATATGTGAAATTATCATTACATATTTCAATGTAACATTTGAACAAAAACATTGACAGAAAAAGCAAATTCTGATGTTTAATTAACAAAATTTAAAACATTTGAAAAAAAGGAGGTTTCAATGATTAAAGTTGAGTTAAAAAGTAACATAAAATAATGATATGTAGAACTATCATTTCAATGTAACTGGTTTAAGTGTACTTAGAGAAGCAATTAAGTTAATAACATAGGCTGTTGCCTGAATAATGCATTAATAAAAAGGGTATCTCTTACCAAAATTAGCATGGAACATCCGGACATTTGACGTGGCTTGGACTTGAACACTTTTAGTGAACGTAACAGTGAACATTGTATTGTTAATGGCCATGATACATCAAACATTTTTTCTTCATCAATTAAGTACTGTAGATAACCCCAAGGTAAATACATTTGGTTATCTGGAAAAAAGAAAGTTATCATTGCTAGAATTATTATTAGTTTTGGTAAATCAGTTTGATATTGATAATTTTCATTTTCAAAAACAAAGTTAATTCTAGCAATGGTATGTATTTTAGTAATATGATCAACTATTCCAAAATTCCTTACAACAAATTCTTTACAGTAGTCAGATAGGTGTTGAAAAGAAGATTTTGGTAGAGGAAACAAGTTTTTTCCATGTATTGGCAAACCAAACAGCAATGCAATATCTTCAGTCATAATTTTTAAACTTTTTTTCCCAATTTTGAAATCTTCATTCTCATCAGAAAATGTACTAATAAGAATATCCACAGTCAAAGTTGATTTTCTACATTCTTTCAAAGTTACATAACCTTCATATATAGAAAAAATGAACTGATGAAATGGTGTTTGTTTAATGAAATCTAATTGATCTGCTGTAAAACCTTTGCCTTTTTTAATTTTTTCCATTGTTTTGATCATGGCCATTAAACTACAACGATACTGATTTGTATCGACTTCTTTCTTTTTCTTTGTCCTTTCTTTTTTTTTGTATTTTTTGCTGCAGTATTCTGTGCATACACAAATGTTTAAATGTTAATATAACATCACAAATTCAGCATAATAGACAAATTCACCAAAACATTAAAAATGATATATAAAACTATCATTTTAATACTATTAAAAGTAACAGTAAATAACATACTGTTATTGATACCAGTAAGTAACAATAAAACAAGAGTAAGTAACAGTATGATAACTGTAAATTGGTAGTGAACATGGATAAAAATGATATATTAAGCTATCATAATTAACATTATCAATATTCTAAGCAATTTAAGAATAAAATGTCATATGAAATTATCATTACTTATAGGACAATCATGTTACTAGAAATGGTTCCATTACAAAAATGCTATATGGAACTGTCATTTTATTTATATCTTTATTCATCCGAAATCACAATTACTAAAAATGCTATACGGAACTGTCATTACTTATAGGACATCAAGCCTTTATTTCACGTTTAAACCAATTCAATGACTAAAAATACATGGCACACACAACAACAGTATTAACAAGGCAAAACTAAGTAAAAAAAAGGTCAAAACCAAAGATCGTGCAAACCATTCCTCTATAACTATCTTCTTTCACAAATCTTAATCATGCATTAGATGACAAATTAAAATGCAAAGTGATATCTATAACTATCATTATATTTTGTTGGAATGCAAAATGATATGCTAAAAGGCAAAGTGATATCTATAACTATCATTATATTTTGCTGGAATGCAAAATGATATGCTAAAAGGCAAAGTAATATCTGTAACTATCATTATATTTTGCTGGAATGCAAAATGATATGCTAAAAGGCAAACTGATATCTGTAACTATCATTATATTTTGCTGGAATGCAAAATAATATGCTAAAAGGCAAACTGATATCTATAACTATCATTATATTTTGCTTGAATGCAAAATGATATGCTAAAAGGCAAAGTGATATCTATCTATAACTATCATTATATTTTGCTGGAATGTAAAATGATATGCTAAGAGGCAAAGTGATATCTATAACTATCATTATATTTCGCTGGAATGCAAAATGATATGCTAAGGGGCAAAGTGATATCTATAACCATCATTATATTTCGCTGGAATGCAAAATGATATGCTAAGAGGCAAAGTGATATCTATAACCATCATTATATTTCGCTGGAATGCAAAATGATATGCTAAGAGGGAAAGTGATATCTATAACTATCATTATATTTCGCTGGAATGCAAAATGATATGCTAAGAGGCAAAGTGATATCTATAACTATCATTATATTTTGCTGGAATGCCAAATGATATGCTAAGAGGCAAAGTGATATTTATAACTATTATATTTTGCTGGAATGCAAAATGATATGCTAAGAGGCAAAGTGATATCTATAACTATCATTATATTTTGCTGGAATGCAAAATGACATGCTAAGAGGCAAAGTGATATCTATAACCATCATTATATTTCGCTGGAATGCAAAATGACATTATATTTCGTTGGAATGCAAGATGACATGCTAAGAGGCAAAGTGATATCTATAACCATCATTATATTTTGCTGGAATGCAAAATGACATGCTAAAAGGTAAAGTGATATCTATAACCATCATTATATTTTGCTCGAATGCAAAATGATATGCTAAAAGGTAAAGTGATATCTATAACTATCATTATATTTTATTGGAATGCAAAATGATATTCTAAGAGGCAAACTGATATCTATAACAATCATTATATTTTGCTGGAATGCAAAATGATATGCTAAGAGGCAAACTGATATCTATAACTATCATTATATTTTGCTGGAATGCAAAATGACATGCTAAGAGGCAAACTGATATCTATAACTACCATTATATTTTGCTGGAATGCAAAATGACATGCTAAAAGGCAAACTGATATCTATAACTATCATTATATTTTGCTGGAATGCAAAATGATATGCTAAGAGGCAAAGTGATATAAATAACTATCATTATATTTTGTTGGAATGCAAAATGATATGCTAAGAGGCAAAGTGATATCTATAACTATCATTATATTTTGTAATCCATGTATCAGGATTTTCTCGTTCTCATTTAGACGAAACATACAAAATTTCAACAAAATTTAATACCTTCAAAACCCTAGGACGCTTCCTTGAACGCACAGTACCTTCTTCATCGCCGATTTGCAGTGTGAGTTGTTTAACTGCTCTTGATTTTGCAACTCTAGCTTTTGATTTCCCACTTTTTGGAGATTTTTCCTTCGATTGAGGAGTTGATGATGCACGATTCGGGGATCTTGCCTTGAATACCCAATCGCCTATCGGCAAATTAGAGGTCGAAGTTGAAGAATCTGTTTCAGTTGTCGACATTACTGATTTTAGGGATTGATTTTTTTTTTTTTTTGGATCGAATATACTGATGATTTTTTGATCTAGACAAAACCCTAGAACGAATGAAATGGGGAACGGTTTGTTAGTGGGGTTAGTGGGGTGAAGCGCGCGTCCTTCAAACCAAAAATAAAAAGTTCCGTTCGTAATTTAAAATGCGGGTCTAAGTTTTTCCTTTAAACTAAAATCCTCTTCCCGGATTGCCCCTTCAAATTAGATTTCAAAACAAAAAACTTATTCGACAAGGGAAACCAAATTAAAATAAGCAGTTCGTCACTATTGCACCGAATGCAACACGTAATCAATTATATATGTATTCGACAGTGATATGTTGAAAATTAATAATCATTTTGGTGCACTGCCTCCGTAATTATAAAATTCGGCATATTTATGTCGATAAAAAAAATAGTTCGATCCTATTACTTTGAAAACGCTTATCCTTCAGGGTTTTAAAAAATGATATATGCGAATCGAAAAAAAAACACTATGGCCTTTGCAATATTTGTTAAGGTAAAATTACTTTTATTTGTTAACGGGCTATATGGGTAATAAGATAAAATTACCTTGATTTATTAAGGGGCTAATTTTCTCATTGGTACTCCCCTTAACAATTTTTTAAAAGAAAAAAAAATTGATCCCCCCTCCTTAAGAATATTTGGAGTGTCAGTAACAATGCACTTCTTTAACATTTTATAAAATATTTCAAAAAAAAATTGAATTTTATGGCTAATTTTAAATTTAATTCAAAATTTTGAATTTTTAAATATAGAATATTAAAGACTAATACTTAATTCATAATTATTGATTGTTAAATATTAAATGTTAATCTTAATTATTAATTATTTAGTAAGAATCACTAATTATTAAATTAAGTAATAAATATTAGTATTTGTTGTTCTTAAAGTGGAGTGTCCTTTTTTATTATAACAAATAATAACATGAGTACATGGTTTATACAGATTCGCCTAACTACTGAATTCAGATTTGAAGTGGTAGAACATTACAGAAAAATGAGAGTAGGAGCTTGGCAAAGTACCAAGACTAGTATGTCACATGACGTCTTTCTCGGGAGAAGAAGGAACTTTGGCTACATCCTAAGCTGGAGAAGAGCTATCATGTTAAGGACGAACCAGAGGAAGTTTAACTGGAAAGGGGGACATTTCCAGCATGTTTAGAAGCTTCAGTGGAGTTTCCAAAGAAGTGACAGGTAAGGCATATACAGGCTTCCAGCTGTATGTGACATCAATGTAACATGAGCGGAGGTTAAGGCAAACCTTGATCTGATTAGGGAGCACCCAATCCATAGAGATTTTTATCAATGCACACCGACACGCATATTCATAACATTCTCTGTTCTCTGTGCTATCAAAGCACCTGCGACTACCAATGCACTAACCAACCAATTAAAACCGAGGTTTAACCGGATGGGGCGCGGCATTACTAGCATCTTATGTCAAAATTAGGGAGGCATCCCTATTATACTTTCATATTGTAAAGTCGAACACTATCAAAATTCCATTGTAAATCCGGTCCCTATTTTCTAAAAACAAAGAAAATTAGTGTTGATATATGAGCAAGTTTTATAAATAATTGCTAATATTTCGGCCACTTTCACATATAAAGTTTCATTGTAAATCCGGTCTCTGTTTTCGAAAAACAAAGGAAAAATTATTACTAAAATGTCAGCAACTTTTATAAATAATTGCTGATATTTTTCCCCAACTTTTATACAGTGTACAAAAAAGTGAAAAATTACTGCTAAAATATTAGCAACTTTTGTAAATAATTTCTGATATGTCAACATCTTTTGTACCATGTACAGAAAAGCTGTTGATATGTCAGCGACTTTTATGAAATCCTATGTCTGCAACAATCGCGGATAAAAACAGGAACCTGATTTACACTAAAATTTAGTGAAAGGCTTTTCGTGTATTTTAAACCTTAATAAGGACCCGTGTCCAAAGTACCCTTTCAAATACCTGTATTAACGTAATAACCCGGAAATCCAAACCAATTTAAATTTTTTATTTTGGCAATTTTGATGAATTTTGAATATTTAAAATGATATATTTTAAATAATATCGACGAGAAATTTATTTTGAATAGAATTCGAACGTATATATTTATATTGATCGTCGTTAGAATATATATATATATTTATTTTAAATTATAAAAGGAATTGAAAATGGCGCGATAGTTCGAAAATTCGATTTCAAAGTTCAAATGAATGTACATGATTCAAAATAAACCGGATTTTGGCGAAACCAAAAATATTAGAATCTATTTGAGAATATCTTTCCAACGAATCCGAAAAATTGAAATTTCATAGCGGGAATAAAAAGTTATGTCCTGTTGAAAATTCAGAATAGTCGCTATGGAATTTCGACCCTTAAAAATGGGAATTTTGCAAACGACCTCGGTTTTCGACGAAACCACTTTTGTTGGATCCAGGATGTCAAGTTATTACTAGATTCCAAAGTTCATAATTTTTCGAATCAATATGTGAGCGTGGCAAAGGAAAACGTGTTTTAACAGTTTTAGTTGATTTTAATCGACTGGAAAATGACCATTTTTCAAATGGTCTCAGAATTTGATGAAATTAGTTTTGTTAGAACCGTATCGTCAATACGAAGCTAGAAATAATTTTTTGGGAATTTTTAGAGCTAGTATGTGGCCCCAGTAAATTGAAATGTGCGTTCAAAATCAATATATAGAGTTATATGTTGATTTTGATGAAAACTGATCAAAACAGTCGAATCAGCCTACGATACATATCCCATTGTGTTCGGAATTGGGGTAATTAGATAGGGACGACAGTCGGTGGGTTTGATTTCGAGTTCAAAACAAAAAGTTATTTTTCCGCGATAATTAATTATAAAAATTAAATTAAATTAAAAGGGTCAACCCTCTTTCCTCTTTGCCATAACCCGATACCGGGTAGAAATAAAAAAACCTAATTGAACGGCGATCGACGTCGCCACTGGGCCCCACCGCCCCGTCGCCATCGCACCCCCCATCGGCCTCCGTTCATCTCCTCCAACGCGCCCTTCGATGATCGATCCCCCTCCTTGGGCGAGCTACCCTGCCTCCCCGTCTTCCCCAATCCGAAAGTGGCCCCAGACCCTAACTGAGATCCCACCGCCTCCCTCCGCCATCACCACCCTTCCACGCCACCACCCCCCAACCAGCGCAGGCGCGCTCCTCCACCTCTCGGCCAACAGCGAACCTCCTCCTCTCCGTTACTGTAAGTTTTTATATTTTATTTTATCTTCATTTATTTTTAGTTTATCTTTTTTTTGTTTAGTTTATTAGGGATAAGAATAGGGTTTTTATATTATTATTTTTTAAACAAAGATTTGTTTTTTTAAAATTGAAAGATCGGATTTTTATTCATATGAAAGTGTAGTAAAAATGAGATTTTTACAATGGAAAAGACGAGATCTTTACATACGAAAAGAAGAGATTTTTATCATGTCAAAGAAGAGATTTTTATCATGTCAAAGAAGAGCTTTTTATCATTCAAAGAAACAATTTTTCATGGTATGAAGATTTGATTTTTATGTTAGTAAAGATACGATTTTTAAGATGGTAAAAATATGATTTTTACATATACGAAGTAGCGATATAAATTTGAATTTTATTGTTTATAAAGAAATGATTTTTGAAAAGATAATGATTCAATTTTTATATATATCGTGTTGAGATAAAAATGCGATTTTTATATGAAGTGATGAAATAAAAATGTGATTTTATAGCGATGATATAAAAATTCGATCTTTATATAAGAAGTAGAAATATAAAAATATAAATTTTATATAGGGAGAAGCGTTGTAAAATATATGAAGTAGAAATAAAAATAGAATTTTTATCTATATAGTAGCGGTGTAAAAATAGAATTTTTATCCATATAGCGTAGTTATAAAAATGTGATTTTTATATACATAGCAATAATATAAAAATGTGATTTTTATATATGTAGTGGCTACGGACAATGAAATTGACAAAAGGCGAGCACGACGAAGATTTCTACATAAGAAGAGTCGCGGCGTTTGGTTTAGCTAGTCGGTGAGAACTCCTCACTTTTATTTTTATTTCTAGTTTGAAATATATACTAGGATGCAGACGGTGTTTAGTAGCACCCGACACCCGTCGTCCACAGACCATGGATGACTTGTTTGTTTGATTGCTTTGTTGTGAAATTTGATTGTGTGATGTGGAATGAAATAAAATATTTTATAGTGGAAAATATTTTATAGTTAAAAATATGATTTTTAATGTGTATATAAAATAAATAGAAATAAACAAATTGGACGATTTGTTTATATACACTGATTTGATTGATATTGATTGGGACGATAAATTTTACACATCGTCCAAATGCACAAATAAAATCTGTATTTGTTGATTTGAAACCCCACACGGGTATTGGGAAGATATTTGACGTACACTAATCCCGATTGTTTAGTTGTATGTCAATCGATGGATTGACAGACTGTGTAAGCGTTAGTTATTTATATTTAATGCTTATGCAGTTGTGTGGTGCACTCTTGATGATGGTTGATGATTTATCGTTGCTGTTATATACATGTGTTGTTTGGGATCCATGTAATTGACATTATATGGTATTGATTGGGCCTCATTCTAATTCGGAAAATAAAGAATGAATATTCATGTGTTGAATAGAATGAATATTCATGTGTTGAATAGAATAAACATTCATGTGTTGAATAAAAGGCCGTGTTGATTAGATTGACGCCATTTTGACGTGAACGATATTTATATCGATTTTATTCATTTTTATAATGAATATAGAAAAGAAAGTGATTTCAAAATATAACGTTTTGAAAATATTATCATTTATAGATTAATGATATGGAATATTCAATTTTGATTAGAAATTGAATATGAAGTTGAAATCATTTTGAAAACGAATTTAAAACGATTTATTAAATACGTTTTGAAAGGAAATCTACGATATATATATATATATATTATATATATATATATAATGTCCTGAATAGAACGCGCCGCGCCTCGGCAGTTCGTGAATTTTGACCATTGACTTCGAATTGACGTTGCTGGAGATCCGACCGTCGGATTCTCCTAAAACCGGAACCGTTTGGTTCGTATCGAAAAGAGCTTTCTAACGAATATTAGAAATTTGAAATCTAACGGTTGGATTTGGAATTATGTCCAAATCAAATTTGGAAAAGGTCATTGTAAGTGCAGTTCGATGGCCGTTGATGGAAATCGACTGTACGGGCCTTGATAAAATTATTAAAAATAGTAATAATTTGTGTAAAATCATAAGAAATGATTTGGGAAGAATTGGGATGAAAAATTCCATATTTGTAAAGATAAAAATAGATTTTTATCGAAATGAACAAGTTTTGAACTAGAACAAAAATCAATTTATTTTTGAAATAAATAAATTGAATTTGAAAGGGGTTTTAAAAGTAACCAGAATTTCCAATAATTGAAGTGGAAATGGATTTGAATCGAAATTGTCTTTGGAATATTTCGATGTTGGATTTCGTGATTATACAGATATTGTTATGAGAATTTGAAAGATATATTTATATCATTATTTCCAATACGATATTTGTAGGTCGTAGAATTTGATATTGAATATAAGCCGATATATTTTCTATTCAGAGCCTTGTATTTAATATCAAATGTGATTTGGGTTTGTCGTGAATGGTGTCTTCTTTAACACTGTTCTTAAGCCCAGTTGAGAAAATATTAAATCTTTCTATTTAGATTTAATGAACTGTACCAATTAAACAATATTAATTGGAATTGAATTTAAATTGGTTTTTGGGTTTATCGTGAGCGGTATTTTGAATAACACCTGTTCTTTAACCCGATTAACAATGGGAAGTGATTTTTCGGTTTTTCGTGAACTGTGTTTTAAATGACATTGGTTTTTTAACCCAGTTAAAGACAGGATATTGATTTCTGTGAAGATTAAAACTAAGTAGGGTTTTAATGAATCTTTAATTAGATTGAAATAATCGAGAATGGAGTATCACCAGTTTTGCTCCAGGCGATAGTTAAATCTTTAATTAGATTTGAATATGAAATGATAATTTAATTTACCGATAACATCGTGGTGTTAGATATGAAGTATTACCAGTTTTACTTTAGGTTAGGATCGGGAAATAAAATAAATGATTACTTCGGTGTGGTTCGCTAATCCGGACTAATTTGAATTGATATTCAAAGGAAGATTAAAGAATAAATTTAGAAGAATTTATCTTTGATAAAATTAATGGGAACCTGTCCCAAAGTATAAGAATATTTGAATAAAAGAATATTCTGAATTGGAATGAGGCGTATGTTGTGTTTGTGTAACACTTGTTTATTATATACGCGAGTTATTCAAAAAGACCGGGTTTAACCCATTCCGAATAACTGATTCGACGTGGTGTCGAGGATGAAGACGGTGGTCGAAGACCGGAAGTCTTCACATCGTTTGGGTGATTACTGATGATCTTGATTGGGCTGTACACCCAAGAGGAGGGAATCAGTTGGTGATCGTCCAGACGTATTTGGAGATCGATGGATATGCGATGTACCAGGAGCCTCCAGTTTCGTTTAGACACAGAACGAACTTGTAAATGGACTGTGTGTCTGACATTGGATTTTACTCTGTGTGATTGATTTCTATTAAATATATATCTGTTTAGCGGCGGAGAATTTATTCTCTTGCTTAACGCCCTTCTCTGAGACGTACGAGCTCAGATGTTATATATTGATGGATATCAAACGCATGGAGTGAATTGCCTGTGTGGCATGCCTAAGTGGCAATATGATCAAGGCTTCTATTGAAAAGCAAAATCTTGTGGGTGATGATCAAAGCACGGCCTGTGTGGCATAGCTTTGTGTAGCGTTGATTCGCGAGCCTCACACCCCGGTTGTGAACCAGAAACGGGAGAAGGACCTCGGGGAGGACATGCGTTTCTTTCTAGCTAGAAGTGGCATCAGTAATTATACACGCCCTGACGAGTTTGAATTATGTGGTTGTTGCTATTGCGAGGCGCCTCAGATATATCGGTGACTGTGTGGAGCCGATGGAGCCATTGGGCTCATTTACGCCCCAAAGAGTGGGGGAACGCAGTGTTCAGGCATTTTAATCCACATCTGTGGACCGCCCCTGTCGCTCCAAAGGCTTGACTAAGTACTTGCCTGAGACTCGGGCTAGACAGTCTCGAATTCGGTAGAGGACTATCTTTTGCCTCGGTTCACAAAAGGAAACCCAATTTCCAATATGTGACAATTGCGGTTTTGATTGTATACCTGTATATGGCGACATAGTGGTATGGGACACTTATGCCATCTATGATTGATACTTATGATTGAAATTGTTTTGACACTATACACTTATAGTAATAATAAAAGATGAAATTTATCGTATCAAGCATTCTTTGGCTATTATAAGGTAAAAACCCTATCCTCCGGCTTGCTTTGCATTGTGTGATGGGACCTGGGTCTTGTAATAGCTTCATTTTTCTTTATTTATCATTGCGCTGTTTGTTTTGTGCACTGGTATTCTTGGGAGGAAACCCGTTCCGTGTTATACAGTGTGGTCCCTTGATTTACCTAACTTTAAAAATAAAGATTAATAACTGTTTTAGTTCTCACACCAGTCACATGACTGACCAGGAGTTTATTGTTTTAACCTAAACTCTGGGTGCCCCTATTTTCCACACGGGCAGCTAGTAGTTGTGGTTTTGCAGATTTATATTCACAGGATCCTGATTTACAGCTGGAACGATACTCGGAAAGCTCTGTATCCGTATATCGCCTTCAGTTGTGTGTTGTATTATTTTTCCGCTGCAGTACTGTATTTAAATCTCTGATGTTCTCTATTGTATAATATTTATTCAAACTCTGTATATTCTTGTATTCTGATGGAATCGTTGTAATAAACAGTTAAATGTTCTTCTGTCTGCGTTCCGATATGTGTTGTTCTCAAAGCAATATGTGCTTTCCTTACCGGGGAAGTTATTGGTTCTTACAGTGGTATGAGAGCTTTGGTTTCGGAGCTCGAGAACAAGACACATTAGAACCAAACGAAAGAATTCATCAGATATTGGATTAGTAATATCCAAGTAGAATGACTCGTTAGAGATGGGATCAGTAGTATCCTAGAACGAGTGTGAAGAGTATATTTTTCAAATGAAAACAATATTGTTTTGAAAATTTAAACCAGATTCAACGTATTTGAAATTTTTATTTATATTGATTTGGACAATCGAGTATATAAAATTTTTGCATATACGCGTCATGAACGTATATTCGAAGTTTTAATATACTGGATAGATATAGAATCACACTCTAGTCGCTCGAAGATGATTTTGATGATGGAGCTCCATCACCAATATTTATGTTCGTGTTTCGAAAGTGAGATATCTATATATTTCCATTAGGCTGGTGTGAGAACCAAAACTAAATAGGTTTATTGTTGTGATTTGGCATCAAAAACATGACTTTCTGTATGTATATCAAAATTATGAATTTGAAACGTTAATTCACTAATTGATTGATGGTTGTGTTGTTTGATTATTGGTTTGAAATTTTGAACCATTTAGCCAAATTGTACCAAATAGTGAATTGTATTAAAAAAATTATCGCATTTGCATGCATATACATGTACTTACATTGAATAGGTCATAGCAAGGAGGCTAGAGCAGAAGAATAAAATTGTTTGCCCGACAAATAGGTACATGTTTACTAATTTATTGGGTTTGGATGATTTTATGAGCCGATTGGCTAGCCGCATGGCTGTTTCTTTTTCTTTTTTGATTGATGAGGGCCATGGGAGGCTATTTGAAATATCCCAAAGCTCCCGGTGCAGGGGAGGTTATGGCGACATTTTTCGAAAATTTAGGGTGTTAGCCAAATTTTTGAAAAATTCTTAGAAACTGAAAAGTTGAAGAACTTAAGTCGTAATGAAAATAATGGAAGTTGAGTTGATTAGTTAAACAACTTCAGCTTCGTTCCTTTTCAGGGACGAAATTAAGTAGGGGAGATTGTAATAACCCGGAAATCCGAGCCAATTTAAAATTTTTATTTTGGCAATTTTGATGAATTTTGAATATTTAAAATGATATATTTTAAATAATATCGACGAGAAATTTATTTTGAACAGAATTCGAACGTATATATTTATATTGATCATCGTTAGAATATATATATTTATTTTAAATTATAAAAGGAATTGAAAATGGCGCGGTAGTTCGAAAATTCGATTTCAAAGTTCAAATGAATGTACAGGATTCAAAATAAACCAGATTTTGGCGAAACCAAAAATATTAGAATCTATTTGAGAATATATTTCCAACGAATCCGAAAAATTGAAATTTCATAGCGGGAATAAAAAGTTATGTCCAGTTGAAAATTCAGAATAGTCGCTATGGAATTTCGGCCCTTAAAAATGGGAATTTTGCAAACGACCTCGGTTTTCGACGAAACCACTTTTGTTGGATTCATGATGTGAAGTTATTGCTAGATTCCAAAATTCATAATTTTTCGAATCAATATGTGAGCGTGGCAAAGGAAAACGTGTTTTGACAGTTTCAGTTGATTTTAATCGACTGGAAAATGACCATTTTTCAAGCGATCTCAGAATTTGACGAAATTAGTTTTGTTAGAACCATATCGTCAATACGAAGCTAGAAATAATTTTTTGGGAATTTTTAGAGCTAGTATGTGGCCCCAATAAATTGAAATGCACATTCAAAATCAATATATAGAGTTATATGTTGATTTTGACGAAAACTGATCGAAACAGTCGAATCAGCCTACGATACATATCCCATTGTGTTCGGAATGGGGGTAACTAGCTAGGGACGACAGTCGGTGGATTTGATTTCGAGTTCGAAACAAAAAGTTACTTTTTCGCGATAATTAATTATAAAAATTAAATTAAATAAAAAGGGTCAACCCTCTTTCCTCTTTGCCATAACCCGATACCGGGTAGAAATAAAAAAAACCTAATCGAACGGCGATCGACGTCGCCACTGCGCCCCACCACCCTCGTCGCCATCGCACCCCCCATCATCCTCCGTTCATCTCCTCCAACGCGATCTTCGATGATCGATCCCCCTCCTTGGGCGAGCTCCCCTGCCTCCCCGTCTTTCCCAATCCGAAAGTGGCCCCAAACCTTAACTGAGATCCCACCGCCTCCCTCCGCCATCACCACCCTTCCACGCCACTACCCCCCCCTAGCGCAGGCGCGTGCCTCCCCCTCTCGGCCTACAGCGAACCTCCTCCTCTCTGTTACTGTAAGTTTTTATATTTTATTTTATCTTCATTTATTTTTAGTTTATCTTTTTTTTTTGTTTAGTTTATTAGGGATAAGAATAGGGTTTTTATATTATTATTTTTAAACAAAGATTTGTTTTTTTAAAATTGAAAGATCGGATTTTTATTCATATGAAAGCGTAGTAAAAATGAGATTTTTACAATGGAATAGACGAGATCTTTACATACGAAAAGAAGAGATTTTATCATGTCAAAGAAGAGATTTTTATCATGTCAAAGAAGAGCTTTTTATCATTCAAAGAAACAATTTTTCATGGTATAAAGATTTGATTTTTATGTTAGTAAAGATACGATTTTTAAGATGGTAAAAATATGATTTTTACATATACGAAGTAGCGATATAAATTAGAATTTTATTGTTTATAAAGAAATGATTTTTGAAAAGATAAAGATTAAATTTTTATATATATCGTGTTGAGATAAAAATGCGATTTTTATATGAAGTGATGAAATAAAAATGTGATTTTTATAGCGACGATATAAAAATTCGATCTTTATATAAGAAGTAGAAATATAAAAATATAATTTTTATACAGGGAGAAGCGTTGTAAAAATATATGAAGTAGAAATAAAAATAGAATTTTTATCTATATAGTAGCGGTGTAAAAATAGAATTTTTATCCATATAACGTAGTTATAAAAATGTGATTTTTATATACATAGCAACAATATAAAAATGTGATTTTTATATATGTAGTGGCTACGAACAATGAAATTGACAAAAGGCGAGCACGACGAAGATTTCTACATAAGAAGAGTCGCAGCGTTTGGTTTAGCTAGTCGGTGAGAACTCCTCACTTTTATTTTTATTTCTAGTTTGAAATATATACTAGGATGCAGACGGTGTTTAGTAGCACCCGACACCCGTCGTCCACAGACCATGGATGACTTGTTTGTTTGATTGCTGTGTTGTGAAATTTGATTGTGTGGTGTGGAATGAAATAAAATATTTTATAGTGGAAAATATTTTATAGTTAAAAATATGATTTTTAACGTGTATATAAAATAAATAGAAATAAACAAATCGGACGATTTTTTTATATACACTGATTTGACTGATATTGATTGGGACGATAAATTTTACACATCGACCAACTGCACAAAAAAAATCTATGTTTGTTGATTTGAAACCCCACACGGGTATTGGGATGATATTTAATGTACACTAATCCCGATTGTTTTGTTGTACGTCAATCGATGGGTTGACAGACTGTGTAAGCGTTAGTTATTTATATTTAATGCTTATGCAGTTGTGTGGTGCACTCGGGATGATGGTTGATGATTTATCGTTGCTGTTATATACATGAGTTTTTTGGAATCCATATAATTTACATAATATGGTATTGATTGGGCCTCATTCTAATTTGGAAAATAAAGAATGAATATTCATGTGTTGAATAGAATGAATATTCATGTGTTGAATAGGATAAACATCCATGTGTTGAATAAAAGGCCGTGTTGATTAGATTGACGCCATTTTGACGTGAACGATATTTATATCGATTTTATTCATTTTTATAATGAATATAGAAAAGAAAGTGATTTCAAAATATAACGTTTTGAAAATATTATCATTTATAGATTAACGATATGGAATATTCAATTTTGATTAGAAATTGAATATGAAGTTGAAATCGTTTTGAAAACGAATTTAAAACGATTTATAAAATACGTTTTGAAAGGAAATCGACGATATATAATATATATATATATGTATATATATATATATATATATATATTATATACAATGGCCTGAATAGAACGCGCCGCGGTAGTTCGCGAATTTCGACCATTGACTTCGAATTGACGTTGCGGGAGATCCAACCGTCGGATTCTCCTAAAACCGGAACCGTTGGGTTCGTATCAAATAGAGCTTTCTAGCGAATATTAGAGATTTGAAATCTAATGGTTGGATTTGGAATTATGTCCAAATCAAATTTGGAAAAGGTCGTTGTAAGTGCAGTTCGATGGCCGTTGATGGAAATCGACTGTACGGACCTTGATAAAATTATTAAAAATAGTAATAATTTGTGTAAAATCATAAGAAATGATTTGGGAAGAATTGGGATGAAAAATTCCACATTTGTAAAGATAAAAATAGATTTTTATCGAAATGAACTAGTTTTGAAGTAGAACTAAAATCAATTTATTTTTGAAATAAATAAATTGAATTTGAAAGGGGTTTTTAAAGTAACCAGAATTTCCAATAATTGAAGTGGAAAAGGATTTGAATCGAAATTGTCTTTGGAATATTTCGATGTTGGATTTCGTGATTATACAGATATTGTTATGGGAATTTGAAAGATATATTTATATCGTTATTTCCAATACGATATTTGTAGGTCGTAGAATTTGATATTGAATATAAGCCGATATATTTTCTGTTCAGAGCTTTCCAATACGATATTTGTAGGTCGTTGAATTTGATATTGAATATAAGCCGATATATTTTCTATTCAGAGCCTTGTATTTAACATCAAATTTGATTTGGGTTTGTCGTGAATGGTGTCTTCATTAACACTGTTCTTAAGCCCAGTTGAGAAAAAGATTAAATCTTTCTATTTAGATTTAATGAACTGTACCAATTAAACAATATTAATTGGAATTGAATTTAAATTGGTTTTTAGGTTTATCATGAGCGGTGTTTTGAATAACACCTGTTCTTTAACCCGATTAACAATGGGAAGTGATTTTTGGGTTTTTCGTGAACCGTGTTTTAGATGACAGTGGTTCTTTAACCCAGTTAAAGACAGGATATTGATTTCTGTGAAGATTAAAACTAAGTGGGTTTTAATGAATCTTTAATTAGATTGAAATAATCGAGAATGGAGTATCACCAGTTTTGCTCCAGGCGATAGTTAAATCTTTAATTAGATTTGAACGTGAAATGGTAATTGAATTTACCGATAACACTGTGGTGTTAGATATGAAGTATTACCAGTTTTACTTCATGGGATGAATAGGTTGGGATCGGGAAATAAAATAAATGATTACTTCGGGGTGGTTCGCTAATCCCGACTAATTTGAATTGATATTCAAAGGAAGATTAAAGAATAAATTTAGAAGAATTTATCTTTGATAAAATTAATGGGATCCTGTCCCAAAGTATAAGAATATTTGAATAAAAGAATATTTGAATAAAAGAATATTCTGAATTGGAATGAAGCATATGTTGTGTTTGTGTAACACTTGTTTATTTTATATGCGAGTTATTCAGAAAGACTGACCCATTCTGAATAACTGATTCGACGTGGTGTCGAGGATGAAGACGGTGGTCGAAGACCGGAGGTCCTCACATCCTTTGGGTGAAAACTGATGATCTTGATTGGGCTGTACACCCAAGAGGAGGGAATCAGTTGGTGATCGTCCAGACGTATTTGGAGATCGATAGATATGCGAGGTACCAGGTGCATCCGGTTTCGTTCAGACCCAGAACGAACTTGTAAATCGACTGTGTGTCTGACATTGGATTTTATTCTGTGTGATTGATTTTTATTAAATATATATCTGTTTGGCGGCAGAGAATTTATTCTCTTGCTTAACGCCCTTCTTTGAGACGTACGAGCTCAGAGGTTATATATTGATGGATATCAAACGCATGGAGTGAATTGCCTGTGTGGAATGCCCAAGTGGCAATATGATCAAGGCTTCTGTTGAAAAGCAAAGTCTTGTGGGTGATGATCAAAGCACGGCCTATGTGGCATAGCTTTGTGTAGCGTTGATTCGCGAGCCTCACACCCCGGTTGTGAACCAGAAACGGGAGAAGGACCTCAGGGAGGACATGCGTTTCTTTCTAGCTAGAAGTGGCATCAGTGGTTTTACACGCCCTGACGAGTTTGACTTATGTGGTTGTTGCTGTTGCGAGGCACCTCGGACATATCGGTGACTGTGTGGAGCCGATGGAGCCATTAGGCTCATTTACGCCCCAAAGGGTGGGGGAACGCAGTGTTCAGGCATTTTAATCCACATCTGTGGACCGGCCTTGTCGCTCCAAAGGCTTGACTGAGTACTTGCCTGAGACTCAGGCTAGACAGTCTCGAATTCGGTAGAGGACTATCTTTTGCCTCGGTTCACAAAAGGAAACCCAATTTCCAATACGTGACAATTGCGGTTTTGATTGTATACCTATATATGGCGACATAGTGGTATGGGGCACTTATGCCATCTATGATTGATACTTATGATTGAAATTGTTTTGACACTATACACTTATAGTTATAATAAAAGATGAAATTTATCGTATCAAGCATTCTTTGGCTATTATAAGGTAAAAACCCTATCCTCCGGCTTGCGTTGCATTGTGTGATGGGACTTGGGTCTTATAATAGCTTCATTTTTCTTTATTTAGCATTGCAATGTTTGTTTTATGCACTGGTATTCTTGGGAGGAAACTCGTTCCGTGTTATACGGCGTGGTCCCTTGATTTACCTAACTTTAAAAATAAAGATTAATAACTGTTTTAGTTCTCACACCAGTCACATGACTGACCTGGAGTTTATTGTTTTAACCTAAACTCTGGGTGCCCCTATTTTCCACACGGGCAGCTAGTAGTTGTGGTTTTGCAGATTTATATTCACAGGATCCTGATTTACAGCTGGAACGATACTCGGAAAGCTCTGTATCCGTATATCGCCTTCAGTTGTGTGTTGAATTATTTTTCCACTACAGTAATGTATTTAAATCTCTGATGTTCTCTATTGTATAATATTTATTCATACTCTGTATATTCTTGTATTCTGATGGAATCATTGTAATAAACAGTGAAATGTTCTTTTGTCTGCGTTCCGATGTGTGTTGTTCTCAAAGCAATCTGTGCTTTCCTTACCGGGGAAGTTATTGGTTCTTACAATTAATTACCATAAAATATAATTGTTAATAATTTAATATCAATTATTAATCATATTTGTTAATTACCATATTAAATTGGTAAATACTAACTATGATTACCTAATTATTTGCATATTACTATAGCGATTTATTAAATATAAAAAATAATTACCGATTATACATAATAATTAGTAATTATAAATTATTTATTAATAACCACAGGTTGTAAATTATGAACAGTTAGCTATCTAAGTGTTTATTTATAAATTATTAATTATAAACTACCATCTATAATTATCAAATATTTATATTAGTTATTTGTTGTTGTTAACTATTAACTATTAATAGTCTTTATTAATTAACAATTATTATATATTAACTATCACTTCATAATTATTTAATTTTAATATAAATTATTAAATTTAAGTTTATTTACTATATAATTATTGATAATTAATTATCTAATAGTAATTTTTTTTATTAAATAACAATTTAAAATTAATTATTAAATAGTAAACACTACTCCATAATTATTAATTATCATTATTATTTTTAAATAGTAAAAATTTTAAATGTTCAGAAACCTCTGTTAATGGCGACTGGAATTTTTCCTCATCTTTCTTCGTTTCTCTCCTTTTAACCCACTGTCCGCTCTCGCTAACCCTTCCATCCACTTCACTTATTTCATTCTATTCTTTTCTCGTTTCGCTGTTCCTCTGTTTTGACTTTCGTCATCGTGGAGGTTTTAGCCCGCGTCCCACTGTCTCAGCAACGGAGGAGACCAATGATATGCTCAGGAGCAAGTGCGGTCTTGCTGCTCACCTAGTTTGCGCTACTATCTTGCTATCTCCACTTTGGTTCTTGGAATGTTGTGTTCCTTTTTTGGTATCTTTCCATGAAGTAATTTCTTTGCTGTGATGCTTCCCTTTGGAACACTGCTTTGGCCATCCCCGTATGGTATGTGATGTTATACTTGAGGGATGACTATTTCAGTAGGTGGTACTTGCTTAAGAAGCTTGTATTCTCAAGTTATGCTACTCTGATATGCTATTGTGATAGGGTTGTCACTTGTCAAGTTTCCCTCTGTGACCCTGGTATGCTACAATTAGAATGTCAGTTAAGTTTTTGAAGTTTTCAATGACTTTTGTAAGTCAAGCCTTGTGGTGTTGCAGTTTCTTTTTCTTGCAGTATCCAAATGTAATTGATTTTAGACTCCTATGTGAGTATGCGAGTGATTTCAAGTTTATGTAGTGCTCCTTGTGTGGACTAGGATGACATTCAGTAGTCTGGACTTCTTGTCACTACTAAATCTGAGAATATTAGAGGCTCAAACATCTGCTTCTACATTAATAAATAAGGGCGGAAAATCAAATAAAACTGCCCCTATGGTTATGGGAGGCAGATTAATATCGGCCTGTATAAAAGGCGTCCCTAATGAGAA
The DNA here is from genome assembly GCA_030737875.1 of Allium sativum. NCBI lineage: Eukaryota > Viridiplantae > Streptophyta > Magnoliopsida > Asparagales > Amaryllidaceae > Allium > Allium sativum. The sequence continues at coordinate 107,667,151 of CM060918.1, forward strand.
TTAAAGGCAGATTGAACTCTATAATTGCCCCTACTGTTGGTGGCATCAGCCAAGCTTGTCTAAAAATTAAAGGTGAAAAGCATCGCCCCTATTAATTTTGAAAGTAAAAGTACTACAGGCAGAACAAATTGTCACTTTTCCAGCAGTGAGTTTCTTATTTAATAAAACCAACAGGCGTTAATAGGTGCCCCTACTGATACAAATATAACTGGCATGAGAACGTTTTACATAAATATGGTACAACAAAATATAGCACAACATGCTTTCCATTTTCTAAACATAATAGCAAAATAAAGCACAACATGCTTTCCATTGTCTAAACATAACATCAAAATATAATCCACATAAATGTAAAATAAAAATGTATATCACCTTAGCACAATACCAAAAGTAAATACGCTGTTTCCAAGTAAAAAAAAAACTCAATCACAACAATATGTCAAATACATAACAACAATCTAACACTCTATGCCCACAATCTTGTAGATCAACGTTCTTTTAATCAAATACTAGAGTGGATCCATGCTAAACTCCACTACGCAAGGAAATAAAATGAAACTGCATAGTGTTTTCTTGATCAACAATCTGCAATTAGCAAATCAACATTCATCTCCTGTGTCATGACATTGACTTGTAGTGAATCTTCTAACTTAGTAGCATTTTCTGTAGAAATTTAAAAGATCTATCAGTCCTTTATCAGATTTAAATAAAAGTAAAAAAGTAAGCTGTAATATTGAATTTTGAGAAGGACAGAAATAAACATCTGCAACCTAAGAAGTAAACCAGAGACAAGCTTTACTAAATTAAAACCAATCATGAGGCACATACAAAGTTGCAAACACTTCAACATAAAAGAGCAATAGATGTTCACTGGTCCCTACTCTAAATGTAATTGACAATATCTAAAGAACAAATATAAAACATGATCATGCTTACATGAAGCACACGCAAAGCTGCAAGCACTTCAACATAAAACACCAACATATGTTTATCACTGGTCTCTAGTCTAAATGGATTCGATTGCGACAATGATCCAAAAGAGTTTTTTAATGCTAACATGACATAAAACGAAGCATTATTATTAGATGTATGATGAACTTGTTAATGATAGAAGTTAATCACAGAAACACATTAAAAAAAAAGATGAAGAATCAATTATTTTCGAAAAAATTTGAGCAAGGATCTAATTACAATATCAGGACACGGTATAGAATGCAAAATGTTATCTGTAATACAACCAAATTATAAATTTTCATCAGAACTATGAAGGGATATGCATCTAATCAACTTATTTTATTTCTCTGTGATATTATCATGGATAAGTGGAACCATATCTTAGGGCTAAGTCTAAAGTCAGTGTATCCAATCTATTTCAGGTAAAATGGATGAGGTCTAGTATATCTATTGTAATATCGTCATCATTTCCTATCAATGCTGTGTGGTATTATCAACTATTTTTCTAACTTAACTAAAAAGGAGCAATTCCGAGAAGAAAAAAACCACTGACCAGATGATTCAAATTCATTACATTTAAAACACTTTAACTTTAACATCATCAAATTATCCAAAATATTAAATTCATGTAAGCATCTTGTATCTACAAATAGCACGGTTTATAATAAAATATGAACCTCAGAACATTAAGGTTGATCATTTGAATTGCGCCGCTCAGAGCAATCTATGACTCGAAAAGCAGGTCTCTACCCAAATTTTAGAAAATGTGTAATCTTATAAACAGAACGAAGCTGCTACATTTAGATATGTCTCTCATGCAAAAGATCGGATCGGCTGTAAGGAGTGCGAATGGTTAAGACAACAGAACGCTTTACCTTAATTGGTCTTGTAAATGTCATGAACAAATCCATCTTATTTAGAAATGGTTTCATATATAATAACCCTTACAAGTTGATAACTTAACACTCGCCAAAAAGTTATCAATCTTGTTTTCTTTCAAAAAAAAAAAAATTTGAAGATACTTGGATCAAAAGGAAGTACGGAAAAACAAATAAGAAATAATTACAGTAACTTATTAGTATGCATTGTCCTTTAAATTTATGTAACATGTCATAGTAATAAACCATAATATAGCGGAAAAGACAAAATCAAACTAGCCCAAATCTACACATAATTAATTTTTGAATTTAATGGATTATGAAAACGAACAATGTTAGACCAGCCAACAATCGAAACCATTACAAGAAAACATCCTAAGTTCTATCTTTTAGCTATCTAATATTTGGGCAACCTACAACTGCATAATGCTTTACAAGTCAATAAAATATAACTCAACACTGTTTTCTTTCTGGCTTTTAGTTTACATCTTTCAGTTCCCAAAGCATACTCTTTTTTTCTTACCTTTTTCCCTCTTTAGAACTCACCATCCATGATTATTTATTTTTTTCTCTTAGTGGCAATTGAAAATTATACTCTATACCATATAGATATGATTCCCAACAGTTTACCCTCCAGATTTATTGTAAGAAATCGTGCATAGAACTGGGAACAATGACAGTAAACCGATAAATAAAACTAACGGTAAATTTCAGTTGTACCTCAAATTCCTCAATTTCAAGACCTTCGTCGGCCATTATACTTGGATTGTAATCAGGGAGTGACCGTAGAAGATCCTGAGCCTCCTGCCATGTACTCCATTGTATCTTCACTTTCAATCCTCAACCATTTATATTTTGATCCAACGGTATTTCCTGTCCTTCTAATACGATTTTGTGAAGATTTGATAGGAGATCCATCATTTTATTTGATTCCTGCTTGATCAGATATAGACAAGGTGGTGACATCTGCTGCAGTTGACAGATTTCTAGATTCTTTGCCACCATTTTGAGATGAAAGAGTGGTAGCTGCACTCACTGCCGAGTCGCCTGTGCCTTCATTTCAATTTGGAGGTGTAGGAATATTATTGGTCATAACTGCCTATGTATCCTGCAATGGAATTGAAGTCCCCACCAAAAAATTAGTAAATGTTTTTACATTTTAGAACAATAATCCAGTCTGTTATCATTGCAATCAAATTAACCAGAATTAGGTTATGTTGCACTGGCTTTAAAATGCAGAAGAAGACAATTTCAAATTATAACTAAGTAGGTCTACTATCATTGAAATCAAATTAACCAAAATTTCATTATGCTGCGTTAGCTTTCAAACTATGGAAGAAGAAATTTTCAAATTTTAACCACAGGATCAAAATAATTAAAGAATATATTTAATTATCTAATGTATATAAGTCGATGTTGATCTGTTATAGGTGAAGACTGAATTATCAAGTGATTTCATGACTTAAAAACCATGTATGCAGTGCAAGAATCATTTACCTATTAAATATTTTTGAACTTCGTCTTATTTTCTCTTTATCAAAATTTTGACCCATATTTTTCTTCTATAGAATTCATATGGTGAAAATTGGAACTATACATACCAGATCTCATTGGTCTGATTATTTCTTTGCGGCACAACTTGGAGGCACAGCTAGCAATCCTCATCTGTCTCTAATATGAACCATCATAATCTGAAACAAGGATCTGTCCAGGAAAATATAACATGAACATACTTTTATGCTAGGGAAAGGATGTGGGTTATAATTACCTATTAAAAGTTAATACCAATCAGAGATTCTTAAAAATGCTGAATATTAATATTCATTGAAAGAAGTTTTTTATCATGAATAGGAACACTGATATTCATGTCTATGTGTGCCATAATACATCAATTTATTTTGCGTTGAAAACCAACTGAGTATTATGGATTTCAAAACACATATATCCATGATTACTAAGAAATGTTAAAAGCAATTTGAACTTGACTACTAATTATTTTAGAGCATGATCGTTAAAAGATTATTTTGTATTGTTTTTTTTCTTTTTCATTTACTATCAAAATGGATAGAAGAAAGGAGGAGGGGGGTTATTTGTCTTGTGTAATTAAATACAATATATTATATTTGATTGTGAAATGTGATTTCCACGAAGAGTTCAAACTTTTAAAATATGAGTTTGATTTTAAAGATTCAAGATTTTCTTTTCTTTCTATGCTTTTTAAAGTGTTGGAATGACCAATAATACATCACAAATAAAAAATCCATTCTAATAACATTTATTTGTTATTAGTTGCGGTGAGGTTGCTTTAACTTTTGTCTTAGAATTTAAAACATGCATGTACATGAGAAACAATGTTATTTAATAAGAACTTACATTTACTTAATCATTAATTGAATTTCAAACAAAGTGTTTTTTTTTTAATTTAAATGCTAGCTAGCTTAGGTAAAGATGCTTTATCAATCACCTATGACCTTAAATTGATGGGCTAAATATAATAACTTATGTGTATCTTGTATCGTTTGCTTTTGAAGTATTTAGTATTTACCTTGTTAAATCTAGTTTGAATATCTTCAGTGGATGTCTACCTAGCAATGCAAACAGTTCTCCTCCAAGTTGAAATTCTGTTATTAAACAAACATGTGTTGCACGCTGATAAAATAAAAACAAAATAAATATTAAAATTAGTCAGCCTGCTAAAAGAAACCATAACGGGTGGAAGATGAACTGAACCTCAAAAGAAGAGCATGATGTTGGGACAAAATGATGATCTAATGAATAGAATATTTCTCTCTCGATGCATGTGTGTATATAATTAAAACATGGGCATCTAATTCTTTTCCCAGTGTAGAATACTTTGGCTTATCTAGAAATGTACAAAAGCTTGTAGGTAAATGTAACAAATAACATTTTCATAAAACCAAATGAATTAACTTCTTTTTTCCGAATGTATTGCTACGTGATCAAGTTAGTTTGAAACACTATGAACTATGACGCAGACCAACTGACAAAATATCAATAAATGCAAGAAACCCTATACAAAAATAGTTTTCTAATTGCTAATACGTTGTTAATGAATTCTTAGTTTACTTATTTTGTATATTGAACTGAATATGAAATAAAAATTAATAATCGTTACTAATAAATTTAATGCATTTAATGGAGGTTTGAAATAAGACAAACCCTACTACGGTTCATAACTAGTGTTTTTTTTCCATTGCCTTCAATATAACTAGTACCCCAGTACCTTTCAGTTCCACCAACTAAAGATTAAAGGAAAAAAAAAACTGAGTTACATAGCAAATTGAGTTAACGAAATCATGCAGCAAATAAACCGCACAAACAATCATATGAACGCATTTGTTCATGTGTTTCCCCAAAATAATATAATGACTTCAAATGATCGGCAATATCCTGTTATTAGTGTACAAATTAACCGAATGCTGCTGGAATGTCCGTATCGATGTTAAAATAAGATTGTAACATCAAATGATGGGCAATATCATATCATATTATCAGTGTACAAATTGGCTTAACGTTGTTGGATCATCCGTATCGATGGAAAAATAACATTGTAACTTCAAACGACTGACAATTTTCATATCCTTTCCATTACCAATTTTTCTATAGAAAATTAAGTCAAGGCGAAAAAGCACTTGCTAATTTTTGACATGCTTTTTTTCCCTATCTCCTTATGATCAGAATTTCAGTTAAAATCAATATCATATATGCAATTTAGATGATAAGAAATACCATACAAGAGCAATTTTGATAATAAAACATCATAGATTCACGGCACAAACATATATACATTCAGAAGAAAATATACAGTCAACTATATCTAAATAATAAGCATACGTCTACTTCAAGGTTCAATAAGTTATTCAACATGCTACTGAAAAACTACGTGCAAAAATATTCATCAAGATTTGATTTTTAATTGTTTCCGAAGCACAAACAAATTAACGAAACTAAAATTAAAGTCATTTGCTTGTTTGAACATTGAATATATCTCGATTATTGCTAAGTTTACTTTTGTTTAACCGTCTTATTAACATATATGCAACCATACAGTGGTTATCTGAAGATGAATTGGAATGATAACTTTATTTAACAGTAGCACGTTAATAAGCCATTTGTACTAAAATTAGTATAAAATATGTTGTAAATAACTCAATAACCATCCACACTGTATTATTACTACTATAAAATTTAAACTTTTTATCAGGTCCACATTAGACGGTTATCAAACATTACAGGTTTCAGGTGACTGGTAGATAGGAAGACGGTCAAACATTACAAATTAATTAAACTGAAGTTACAGGTTTTAGGTTTTAGGTGACTAGTGGATAGGAAGACGGCCAAACATTACAAATTAATTAAACTGCAATTAAAGTCATTTGCTTGTTTGAACATTGAAACATGCAACTTATAGGCAATTAATTTTGAACAGAAATTCTCATGCAAACATAGACAAAAAAGGAATACGAGTGACTAACAATTAAAAATATGAGTTAACAGTGAAGAGAAATTTAGTTATGACTATTAAAGTTTAGGATAATGGACCTCTATTGTTTAATCGAAATTGTTTTCTTCCTCGATTTCAATGAGGAAGAAGCGCTAAAAGAATATGAAACAAAACCACATAGACAATAAACTAAGGGGAAAATGTAAAATAAAATTGAAAATATACATCTAAGTTGCTTGGATCTAAAAAAAGTCTTCAAAAAGTAACGCAGGTTAGGGTTTAGATACGATTCAAATCATGATATCAGACAGATACTCACTTTTGATGTTCGATTAAATTGGAGAATTCCATTGAGCCGCAACATGATTCCTGATTAAGATGGAGTGATTAATGCCTTTTTAAACGACGAATTAATTTCTCAGGAGGTGGAACTGAAGAAAGATTAAAAAAGCAAGGTGGAGCTTAGCAGTCATCTAAAACTTTACCGCCACATGCAAATATGGATAAATAACAGAGGCACTCATCTTTGCCTTGATAGATACTAACAGGGGCCAAAATGAATTTTGCCTTTCATTGTTTACGGGTGCGCTTCTAAATGGCCTAATAAATAATTTGTAAAGGCTAATGTTTGTTATGCCTCTGATGAGGTATCATTGGAGGCCATACGTTATGAACGCCTCTAGTTTAGTGCCCCCAATTTCCTTAAAATTAGTAGTGTGTCCAGCTCCTGTACTATTAGATAACTTAGTAGTAGTGGTCGGTCTACTCAAACAACCCTATGTACTTGTTAGGCAAACTACTTATCACTTGTAATTCATGTATTTATTATTTGTTATAATAAACGGTGTTAGGGAACACTAAAAAAATCAGTCGGTCTTCCATAAAAATTATCGTTGTTTTTTATTTATTTCAGGAAAGTATAATTTATTTTCTTCAAAAAAAAAAATTAAACTTTAACTATAATTATTAGTTATAGATATAAAATATTAAATAATAAATGTTACTTCTTAATTATTACTACTAGTTAAATTATGAATTAAATATTTGTCTTAATATGTCTATTACAATTGGTGGAAAATTACAGTTGTTAAAAATATGTCTACTGCAACTGACCAAAAATGCAGTTGTTAAAAATATGTTTATTGCAACTACTGTGAAAATGCAGTTGCTATAGTGTGTCTATTGCAGGTCGTGGGAAAACACAATTCTTAAAAGTATGTTAATTGCAACTGGCAGGAAACACAATTGCTAAAAGCATTTCTATTGCAACCGGTAGAAAAACTTAGTTGTTAAAAGTATGTATATTGTGTCTAGTAGAAAACCACAGTTATTAAAAAAAATGTTGCAAGTATCAGGAAATGTCAGTTGTTAAAGGTAATTTTTGCAATTGTTATCTTGCGCCAATTGTAAAGAACTAGTTGCAAAATGGTCATTTTCTTGTAGTGTCGTCTATATATCCAATGTAGGAAGTCACATATACAAGTCGTTTTATTCATTTTACTATATCCGAGCAGGATTTGGATATTGGTCATGGGTGGAAGGGTGATACACATCAACACAATTATGAGCTCCATAAGGTGCAGGCACCCATGTGGCCTAACTTAGGGAACTAGCATCAGCCACATAATCTTCTACATGATACTGTTGACTATGTTAGGTAGGATCCTCAATAATAGAGGTATTATCACATGATATATAACAGTTGGTCTAATGAAATATATCAAAGCTTCATCGGTAATGGTATCACTAGAAAAGTGTAAAATATACATAAAAAAATCTGTATATGATGAACCAACGGTAACACCACTCTCGGGAGGTCAGTTGGGGAGAACGGGGTTGCTTTGGCAACCCCGTGGGTCGCTAATGCAACCCACCGGGTTGCCAATGCAACTAGGCTTAGCCAGCTTATTTAAAGCCGACTAGAAGGACTGAGATTTAAAAAAAAAACTCTTTCCCCCTAGCCGGTTTAAATAATTGTGTAAGGCTCCCCAGCCATTTTTTCCTACCGTTGTTTTTTTACCATGATTGTTTTTTCACTGCTATATTTATACACCAACCATCTCAAAACTAAACAACTCAACTTCTTCTTCTACTTCAAAATTTATTTCTGTTAGAAAACATTTTTTCAACGTCAAAGGAAAAACGAAGGCTTCATCTCAATCTGCTTAACATTAACACATCTACCAATCCGAACACCACCAGTTTCCTATGCAATCCTCTTATCAACAAAACCAAACTTCCAACTTTGGTACTTTCCCTAATGTTCAAAACTTTTATTTTCCCCAACAAAACCAAAATTTCTATCATTCTCAACAAAACTCAAATCATTGTCAAAATAACCAAAATTCTGGTTATGCACAGAATGCCTCTTTTCAACAAAATTACAATGATCACCATTACTTGTCTCCCATCAGCCACCAAAGGTTAGTCTCGCTTAATACATCTCTGAAATTATCAAGAAGCCTAAATTGTTTATTCGAAGACAACAGTGGCAGAAGTGAAGAAACAAAATTTGATGTTACCGAAATTCTAGATTCATATACGAATACCTCGCCAACTAGATCTCATAAAATTGTCAAATGGTCTGCAGGTGAACAAGCTGAATTAGTGTCTGTTGGGTTGAATGCTCCTGAGACAACATAAAAGGAACGAGTCAAAGTGAAAGTTCATTTTGGAGCTCAGTTTCGAAATTATTCAATGGACATAGTCCACGAAACCCCTCAAGATCCATTGACTCTTTGAAGCAGACTTGGAAGAGAATCAATGCCAAATTACAGCGTTTGAAGGAGACAATGACAATGGCCATAACGACATGGATTTGGTACTTCTCCTTACATATTTTTTTCTTTCTATTTTTGCAGTATCGTATATTTCGCTCAACGTACATGAATTCATGCCACACAACTAAACCACGCAAATGCAGTGTATATGACTGAACATAAAAAACGAACCTTTCAACTTAAACAATTGCTACGATATACTTTCAAGAGAGGAAAAATTGAGCAACGTAAGCCAAGGACATTTAGCAACACGATTTATGCCCAGAAGGCCAATGAAGGAAGCTAGTTGTGGTAGTTCAGATCCCTAGGAAAACACCAATTTATGACTAGATCGGGCAGTAGGCCTCCAGAAAAATATAAATCTAAGAAAAAACTACCATAGATTATAGTCCATACTACAAACAGCTAAATAGTCGAATGGTTGCTGCTGAAGAAGCAAATAAACTGTTTAGTGAAACAAAGGAAGCTAAGAGATTAGAGAGATCACAGGAAAAACAAAGAAGACATAAAGAAGTTCAAGGACTAAGAGAACACGAATTGGATTTAAGAAATCGTGAATTTGCTCGACTACAACAAGCTGATGATATGGCACTTTTAAGTTCCAACCTTGATACGTTAAACGCAATTCAACGTTTGTGTATGGAGAAGCAAATAGAGGATCACTATAAACGCCTTGGAGGATAGGATGTAGTTCAGTTTGTCATGTATTGGTTTAGTTATTTTTTGTTTTATCATTATTCATGTTCTAATTCCTAAGTTTAGGTTATGTAGTAGTCGTAGATTTAAGTTTGGCAAGTTTGGCAGTTGTTGTTGTTGTAAAAGTTCATGAATTGAATTTGGTGTTTAAGTCAATACTGCCATTACTGTAATTGTGTTAAGCTTATCATTTCTAACTAATTCCTAACATCTATTAAGGCAATCATGTCATAATTTTGTGCCTTTTATCAAACACGATGTAAGCTTTCACAACTAACTCAGCTGAAGACCAATTCATGCTTGTCATTTTCCCTTGTGCGTTTAAGTGTAATGTTAGGAATGAGAAAGGAAACAATTTATAAGCAGGAATGTTTTCGATTCTAAAATTAAATATTATTATTTCATATAATTGTAAGAAATGCTATTTATAAGCAGTGATGGTTCAACGAGTGGTCAACTTCAATGACCAGATATACGAATAATGAAATACAATAAGGTGTTGTCAGCCACAAGGAGTCGATTAGCGTGGCATACATCAATGTACATAATGATGTTGTTTGCACATATTGTGAATGTGATGTCAATTCGAACAACATATTATCAATACGTTTCTCTCCACATTAACACAAGTTTACATACATAAATATGGGTTGAAATATGTTTCTTCTACCCAGTTCTTTACTCAATTATTCACTTATTCCTCACTCCTATTCAATTAAAAAGCAATGTTGTTATGGATTTCATTTATGGATTCTGACTGGGCGTCGGTCAACCCACCTTCAGATAGTCCACGCACCAACAAAGATTGGCTTATAGAGTATCAAGATCAACACTACGAGGACGTTCGTCGTGATTTCCGGAATCTTGACCAACTACGGTTACAGGGGCCTGTAGAACCTACGTATGAACAAGGAGTTGATCAAGCATCGATTGTTCAACCTCTAATTCAACAAGAGACGGATCCACCAGCAGTTTAGTTATACAAACTCCACACGAATAAGAGGTTGACTCGTATCCTGTCACTTGCTACTATGTATACACAATGAAGGTTGTAGTAAGGGCATATGGAGAAAATATTGGGCAAAGATTCAAGAAATGTCCAAGTTACCCAAATGGTTGCAATTACTCGGAAAGGATGGACAATCGTTTACGTCCACGTGCCATCGCATATGCGAATAAGTTGGAAGTAAAGATACAGAGACTTTGGAATGCTTTAGAAGAACTGCAGTTTGAAGGTAATATGTAGTGTATTTGTGTTGTGTGTTATTTACTCCATATGTTTGTATCAGTTTACTAAGTATGAGGTTATGTTATACTATGTTATTTCATGTTTTGCATTTCACAATCAACAATGAATTAATTAAGTATCAGATTGCTAAGCATGAGGTTATTTTATGCTATTTCATGTTTTGTATGATTTACGCAATCATTTATGAATTAATTTACATAGAATCAATGATAAAAAATGAATTGATACAAGTTACAAGTAACAAGAAATAACACACAATATACAAGGTACAAGATCAAGAAGTTACAAGTTACGTAACATAAATACATGCTTACGAATACATGCAAAAATAAAAGTACAAGCTACAATAAACAGCAACAACATAAGCACAAATACTTCAAACAAATAACAATGTAACGATACATGCATCTAACGTTATATAATAATGGTACATCCAACTACAAATGTATAATACAAGAACTCAAACTATGTCTCAATAGCGCCCCATATCGTCCCAGAGAGAAACAACAGGTTCAAAAGGGTCATCGTCATCATCATCGACTCCCAGTGCAGGATGATATCGATCGTCATCAGCAGCAGTAAGCACGTTAATACGATTTTTCAACTCGTCAATGTTTTTGGTGATGCTATATGTACATTACGTGTAACGGCCCACCTCGCAACAATAGATATTTCCCCCGAAATGCGCTGTGTCGATGCCCGACTAGCACGGGACAGTCGTCAAAAGAAAAGGGTTTGAAACGATGAATCATTAAGAACCTATAGTATATCTCACAGCGCATGGAATAAAATATAATAATAACATACTTGATATAAAACAAGCAAGACAGTGCATAAGATGTAAACTAAACCATATCCATTAGAGTAGCGGAATCCCAAAATACAGCTTAGGATCCAAACCATTATTACAACTTCAAAATACTATCTCTAAAAAGGAAATAAAAGAGGTACACTACTAATGCCCAAGCAGTGACCAGCAACAACACAGGGAGAATATATGTATATAGTACGTGGAAGCTGCCTGCTCGTCTCCGGACAGCTAATCGTGCATAACCACCTAACCTGTCTGTAGTCTGCTTATTTAGAATCACCCAGAGTAATAAGAAGAGACATAAAACTCTGGGTCAGACGAAAGTCTGGTATGAGCGATAGCAAATCTATACCATTAGATAGAGCAATAACAGGTTTAAGAAATCATACCTGACCCGGACCTGCAACCAAAGTGTTAGCACAACAAGATGTACAATACTCTAAGGTAACCCTAACATATAGTGTAAAAATGGGAGTGTACGTGTCATGGTGATAACAAACATCAAACATAGCAATCATCTTCACATCTCTCACTCATTGCGTAAAGCATACAATATCCACCGCTTTGATCACCAGATCCATTAGGGTCATGATGGAGTCCAACTCCGTACAACTATCGCTACGACCACTTTGCCCTTTGTGGCCCTGAAGGAGTCCCACTCCATACAACCTCTGACCCCACTGCACTGGTCTATGGTCAATAACCTTATCGGGTCAACCAATCCATATAGCCCTAGTCCTGCTTCGTCTACATACCCCTCTCTTAATGGTGAACCAAAGTTATGGATATCGATAGCCCCTTTGCACACGTCCCGCAGCAAAGCCCAACTTTAGAAGTTAACTCGTCGATCCCCATTTGGATCTTGAGCCATAATGTAACGACCCGTATTCTACACATCATAGGATTGTAGAATATTTATTTCTTTCCCATGTGAAGTTGTATGGTCATGTAACTTTGGGAAACATCCATTAGAGTCATTTTCCATGTTCACGATTTTTGTCGATTTTTAAATGACCATTTTGCCCCTAGTTGGTACTGTTTTGGCCATAACTTTTGATTGGAAAGGAATTTTGACCTGAAACCACTTCCATTAGATTCGTTTGATGGTTTACCTTTCCGTAGAGTGGTCATAATAGCCAAACGGACTTACCGTTTGGGAGATATGGCTGAAACAAGGTTTGGAGGGTGAAAAACTGCTTAACCGGGCCAAATCGGGTGATTAGTGAGTAGGCCCATAACCCATTTCGGGATTAGGGTTATGGGAGGGCTGAAATGAGATGGAGAATCATTCCATTTCAGTTTTCTAGCCTCCACTTATCACCAAGGATCCCTAAAAATGGCCTCCAACCTCTAAATCACCTCCAAATCACCTTTTTGTCAAGGATTTAGCTTAGCAACCCCTAATCAAGGAAGATCTTCACCAAAGCAACATAGGAGCTGCTGTTTGGCATTGAAATTCGCATCAAATCAGAGAATTATTTCAGATCTTAGTTTATTTGTGGCTAAGGTGAGTGATTTAGCTTAGCAACCCCCAATCAGAGAATTAAGGGTGATTAGTGTTAATTTGGAGTGTAACGACCCGTATTCTACACATCATAGGTTTGAGCCGCACTTCCTGACAGTCTTCCAGCAAGCTATTTACGCCACACGACTGCATTTTCAACCATTCTAACTTTTCTAAATAATCATAAAGCATCCCAAACAGTAGTAACAATATTCAGGATCAATCAAAAAGATCAAAACATCAATCATATAGGTTATTTTAGATCAGACATACCCAAAACCATGATTTTCCCCTTACCCATGTTTAACCATATGATTAGCAAACTTAATCCAAATTAATCCAAATTTATACCAACGACATAAAATAATATTTTAGAATATATATATATTTTTCCAGAATTTTTAGATGTATAATTTAGCTAATTATCACTAATCACCCCTAATTAGCCATAATTAGTGTATAAACATGCAAACACTCACCTTAGCCACAAATGAATGTTAGATCTGAAACTTATACTGATTTGGCATGGACTTCTATGTAGTGCAGCAGCTCTACCTCAAATTTTAAGCTAATCCAACTTGATTTGATGTTGATTTGCTTAATTAGTTATTAGAAAGTGATTAGAGAGAGAGAGAGAGATTTAGAAGATGAAGGCCATTACTAGCGTTCAAGAAATGTTTGTGGCGGCTGGAAAAATGAAAGGGAATGTTTCTCCAAAGCCTTTCAGCCCTCCCATAAACCTAATCTCGAAATGGGTTATGGGGCTAGCTGCTAATCACTCCATTAAGCCAGATTATGTTGTTTTTCCATCTTTAAATCTTATTTCAACCATATCTCCCAAACGGTAAGTCTGTTTGATTAATGTGACAACTCTACGGAAAGGTAAACCATCAACCAAATCCAATGGAAGTGGTTTCAGGTCAACACTCCTTACCAATCAAAAGGTATAGGCAAAACAAGATTCGCCAGGGGAAAAATGATCATTTAAAATTTGGCAAAAATCGTGAATGTGGGAAATGACCCCAATTGTTGTTTCCCAAAGTTACATGACCCTGTGACTTTGTATGGAAATAAAATAAATATTCTACGATCCTCCGATACGTAGAATGCGGGTCGTTACACTCTCCCTCCTCTCCCCCCCCCCTTTAAGAAAATTCGACCTCGAAATTCCTTAACCAAAACATATGATGGTGCCCCACATGCATGTAAACCATTTACAGACAATCAAACATACATAATAACACAACAAGCCTATCCTACTATGCGGTTTACTAACAAGGGAATAACTATATCGCAATTAAAATCTTACCAGGTAATGAGCGCTGGATACGACTTCCTTATGTTCTCCACGGTTTCCCAAGTACATTCATTCTCATTATCACCCCACTAGACCTTAATCAGTTTCACCGTCTTCCATCAGAGTTGCTTTGTATCGTGTCTGATAATACGAACTGGTCTGCGGTTTCCAACTGCCTCGGGTTCTATCTCGATATCATCCAACTAATCTGGTGAAATAGTCATATCTGAATCGTGTATGAACTTCCTTAACTAAGAAACATGAAATACGTTGTGCACTCCCGCCATCTTATCAGGTAATCCAACTCTATATGCTAAATTCCCAACTTGTTCGAGAACTGGAAATGGAAAAACAAATTTTGGTGCCGATTTACCTCTCCTACCAAATCGAATCACAGTCTTCAATGGAGAAATCTTGACGAATACCAAATCGCCAACGGAGAATTACAAATCTCTTTTCCTTTTATCAGCATAACTCTTCTGCCTATCTTGGGAAGCCTTCATTCACTGTTGAATAACCTTGATCTTATCCGAAGTTTCTCTTATTACATCTGGCCCAAGCACAAACTTCTCACTAGTTTCCCACCGACATGATGGTGAGTTGCACGGTCTTCCATACAAAGCTTCAATTGGAGCCATACCAATACTGGACTGATAACTGTTATTATATGCGAACTCAACCAGATGCAAATGGTCATCCCATGAACCTCCAAAATCCAATATACAAGCTCTCAAGAAATCCTCCAGTACACAATTCACCCTCTCTGTTTGACCATCGGTTTGGGGATGGTACGCGGTACTGAGATGTAAATCTGACCCTAAAGCCTCTTGTAAGCTCTTCCAAAACCCACTAGTAAATAATGGATCCCGGTCACTCACAATACCTCTAGGTACTACATCAAATCTCACTACCCATTTCATGTACAGTTCTGCTAAGTTAGTTGCCGTTCTATTCGACTTGACCGGTATAAACCTTGCACTTTTGATCAATCGATCCATAGATACCCAAATACTATCATGACCCGATCTAGTCCTTGGTAAACCATCAATGAAATCCATTGAGACTTGTTCCCATTTCCATTGGGGAATTTCCAACAGTTGTAACAAACCACTATGCTTCTTTTGCTCGGCTTTAACTAACTGGCAATTCATGCACTTGGATATAAACTTCCCAACGTCTCTCTTCATCCATTCCTAGTATTATGTCTGCTTCATGTATCGATACATTTTGTTACCACAGGGATGTATAGTTAGCTTCGAGTGATGACACTCTCTGAGCACTTCATCTCTCAATCCATTTACGTTAGGTACAACCAGCCTCTCATTCTTTCGAAGCCATCCTTTTCGATCAAGTCCATACTTGTTCATTATCTCGCAATCGATAGCCATCTCTACCTTGGAGATGATTTCCAATTGATTAGCACCGTCCCTATGGCTAGAACCAATCCGCTCAATCAAAGTCGGCTTGATCGTCAAACTTGCTAACATCTTTGGATCCAATTCACATTTATGTCTGAAATTATATCCCGTGATATACTCCAGCTGCTTCCATTCCAGAAACGTAGCCCCCAAATGGGTATGTTTCCTACTCAATGCATCAGCTACCACATTTCCCTTCCCGGGTGTGTATGCAATATTGAAATCATATGAAGCCAAGAACTCTAACCATCTCTGCTGATGGAGATTTAAATCCTTTTCAGAGAAAACATACTTCAAAGACTTATGATCGGTAAATAATTCAAATCTTTCTAACAAGAGATAGCATCTCCGAATCTTCAATACGAACGCGATAGCTGCCAATTCTAAATCATGGGTAGGATACCTTTTCTCATGCGGTTTCAGTTGCCGACTTTCATAAGCTACAACTCTACCTCCTTGCATCAGTACAACACCTAGTCCGGTACCACAGGCATCCGTGTATACCGTCATCTCTTCATTCCCCTAGGAATAACTAACACTGGCGCACACGTTAACTTCTCCTTTAGAATCTTAAATGCATTCTTACACCTTCCGTTCCAAGCAAAAGCTTAATTCTTCTTGGTTAACTGAGTTAACGGTGCTACTATCTTGGAGAAGTCTTGAATAAATTTATGATAGTATCCAGCTAACACTAAGAAACTTATCACGTCCGTTGCATTCTTTGGCGTAGACCAATCTTGCACCGTAGCCACCTTCGTAGGATCCACGACAATACCATTCTCTGAAACAACATGGCCTAATAACCTCACTTCCCTCCTTCAGAAGTGACACTTAGAAAATTTCGCTTTCAATTGGTGTTTCCTCAACACCTTCATCACTATCCTCAAATGTTCCTTGTGTTCTTCCTCTGTCCTCGAGTAAACCAAGATATCGTCCATGAACACAAGAACAAACTTATTTAATTGATCCCTGAAAACCTTATTCATAAGACCCACAAACTATGTGGGTGCATTGATCAACCCGAATGGCATGAACAACCACTCATAAAATCCAGACGGCGTCCAAAATGCCGTTTTAGGTATACTCTCAGCTGCTACTCGGAGCTGATGAAAACCTATCGTGAGATCCAACTAGGAAAACACTCTTGCTCTATTCAGTTGATCAAACAAATCATCTATCCATGGAAGAGGATACTTATTCTTCCTAGTCACCTTGTTCAACTCACGGTAGTCCACACATAAGCGAAGAGAACCATCGGCCTTGGTAGCAAATACAACTGGTGCTCCCTACTCGGAAACTCTTCTCCTGATAAATCCCTTCTTTAAAAGATCACCTACTTGCAGTTCGAGCTCTTGTTGCTCCCTTGGTGCCATACGACGAAGTAGCATCACTATAGGTCTTCCATCTTTCACTAAATCAATCTGAATCTCGATCTCTCGGTGTGGTGGAAGTCCGGTCACTTCCCCGAAGATGTCTGGATACTTGCCAGCAATAGGCACATCAGATAACTCATCATGCAGGATGTCGAGGGAATTTAGAAAACTAGCCATCACCCTATCACTAGGTAGGAAAACCAATACCACCCTCTGCCCATCATCCACCCTCCGCCCATCATCCACCCTAATGGTCACCAAAGACCCCTCACAATCCACCACCACCCCATACCTTTGGAGCCAATCGACTCGCAAAATAATGACAAACCCAGTAAACCCAAAACAAAGCAATCACAAGCAAATAGACATCCATGACTCGATAAGACCAAATTACGACAAATTATGCAAAGGCTAGTTGGACCACTGATCGGGTTCGTCAAAACTAAAGGTTTATCGACAATCTTGGGTTCTATTTCCAACCTATCTACCAGGTCACTAGTTACGAAGGAATGGGAAGCCTGGTATCAAACAGTACTCGAACTGGAGCATCATAAATAGAAAACATACCTTGAATAACGACACCCTTTCCCTTCTCCGCTGCAGTTGGGGAATTTGACAAAGAAGGAACAGCGCTGATAGCATATTCTTTCACGATCTGCTTCTCCTTAGGAGGTTGTGGGCATTTATCCATGTGATGTCCCACTTGGCCACAACTGAAGCACTTCCTGTCCGTTGGTGTAACACCCCGTAATTCTGTAGCATTAAGTTTCACAAATTAAAGTATACTTAATTCAAAACATAAGAATTAAGGGAAACGGGTTACGCCATTGCGTTCGTCTCGGAATTATGCATGAGATAGAGTCTGAGTTTGCATTAATCGGACTCCGTATGAAGGACTTATGGTCTTCAAAAGTTTCAGAATTCGATTTAAAATTCGAACAGGTCAAAAACGAGTTCAAATTCGAAAAACAGACCCAGATTGGGCTGGGCGGAAAAATTCCCGCCCAGGACCCAGGTCGACTGGGTAGTCGACCTGGGGGTACCCAGGTCGACTGAGTAGTTGACCTGGGGGTCGACTGGGTAGTCGACCTGGGGGTACCCAGGTCGACTGAGTAGTTGACCTGGGGGTCGACTGGGTAGTCGACCTGGCCCCTGAGCCAGGTCGAACCCAGCCCACTTCTGGCTGGCCTGGTCAGTGTTGGTCGAATTTCTGAGCCCTGGAGTGTCACTAGGGCTGAGTTGTCTTCTCTTGATTGGTTTCACTTTAGAATGGACGACTCGTATTAATCTTGGCTTCATCGACGACTCTAATCAATTTACAACTCTATAAAAAGGACCTAATACTCAACCTAATTGACACAAATAAAATAAAGAAGGAGCCATCATGCTGCTGAGACGAAACTAGGAATAGCCGTCAAGTTAGAGAGAAAGCTAAGAGACGATTAAGAGTTGATTCAAAAGCTTAAAGCTACAACTAATAAATCAAAACAACGTCTACAACAAAGGATAGCATCACCAAATTTAGAATTCAGAATCCTGAATACAAAATTCGTCATACGTTGTAAGTAGAGTGCTATTCCGATATGAATGAAAATTGGAACTTGATTTGTGTAGAATGAAAGTGGAATCGTACTTTAATCGTAATGATGCTAGTTTATAATTGTATATTGCTATGATTTTATTATAAATGGATTTGGGATGTTGTAGTATAATTACCATGATTAATTGTGCGTTTGCAATGAAAAGTAACACACCTTACAAGTATGTGATTCGCGTTGGAAATTGGCTCTTACATGATTTTGGTTAATAAAAGTTGTATACATATTTTGTTACAACCAAGTTGAGACTTATGCAAGTATGATCCACTATTATGACTACATGATTTAGACCCTTGTATGTATATTCCTATGATCATCTCTAGTGTAGTTGGATCCATTTGGGTATTATGATTCATATATGTTTATGTTGGAATATGCCTCATAATTCTAGTTGAACCATACTTTTGTATTAGTAACAAAAGTAAGCACCTTTGTGAACATATAGTTACTTTATGAACATGACTAGCTTATGTTTGATATTATGCCTAAAAATATAGGCTTATGTTGTAGTCAAGATCATAATAGTGATGTCTAATCAAGTTAGATCCTTATTGTAAATGCAAGTTTACATGATTAGATGGAAACATAGGATCCATGTTTAAGTTTATGCTTTATGTCCAAAGTATATGCTATTACAATGAAAATACACTAGTCTCTAATTTGTGATTAAATAGCTATGTGCAAGTTCATGCGTTCACACACCCCTTTTATGTTACTTAGAATATATACATCATGTTCTAAGCCTCCCCTTTTTCATGTGGCTAAGTTGGACTTAAATGTTAAGCCCAAACATATGTTATCATATAGCAAACATATAAGACGGGGGTAGTGACGTTGGGTTAAAAATAAAACATATGTGTTGGCATGTTTGACACATGCCAACGACTTGAGAACATTTAAGTGGTATAAATTATTATACCCAATAAGAATAATGGGCCGCAAATATTTACATATAAAATGAAAAGAGACAAATATGTGGATTTAGAAAATATGATATGCTTAACCCGAGGTTGGATTGAGTTGTGATGTAAACCCGCCCGGACCCGCCCGGTTGTCCAGTAATCACAAAAATACCTATCCAATGTGGGTGGTTAAGGCATTGAGCCCAATAAAGACCCGAGGTTAGACTGAGTTGTGGCGTAAGACTGCCCGGAACCAACCGGCATACAGGCAGCCACAACAATACCTGTCTAACGTGAGTGGTTGGTGCTTTAATTTATAAATTAAGGCTAAGTCAGGATTGATAGGATTAATACTTAACCAAATTAAACATGTTAACTAAAATGATGGGTAGGGTTAAGTTTAATCTGGACACTTAACCAATTTACTATGTTGATTAGGTGAGTGGGGAAGGTTAAGCAAATGTTTAACCATTATAACTTGATTAACTGGACTAGTGACTGAGGTTAAGTTAATAAGAACACTTAACCATAGAAAACATGTTAGTTAGACTAGTGACTGAGGTTAAGTTAATTAGAACACTTAACCATAGAAAACATGTTAGTTAGACAAGTGATTGAGGCTAAGTAAAATTAGAACTCTTAACCATGATAACAAGTTGATTTGGCAAGTGGGTTAGGTTAAGTCCATAGGAACACTTAACCAACTTAACATGTTAACAAGACAAGATTTGTAGGGGTTAAGTAACTAAGAAAGACACTTAGCCAATCTAACATGTTAACTAGACTAGAAGGTACGGTTAAGTAAATACACTTAGCCAATTTAACATGTTAACCAGACTAGAAGGTGGGGTTAAGTAAACTTAATACACTTAGCCAATCTAATATGTTAACTAGACTAGAAGGTGGGGTTAAGTAAATACACTTAGCCAATTTAACATGTTAACTAGACCAGAAGGTGAGGTTAAGTAAACTAGAACACTTGACCATCATAGCATGATAAGATGAACAAGGTTAAGTTAAGACATGAAAGGGGTAATACTTAACCATTAGAACATGTACAGAGACTAGGGTTAAGTTAACTAAGGGAACACTTAACCGTTATAACATGTTAACTAACGAATGTCAAGGTTAAGTTAAAAAGAACACTTAACCAATACAAGATGAATAGGTAGGGTTAAGTAATAAGAAATACTTAACCAATATAACTTGGTCTGTGGTGGGGTTAAGTCAACATGAAATACTGATAACACTTAACCAGTTTAATTTGACAAATGAATGGGTTAAGTTAACTCAAATTGACTAATGACACTTAACCAATCCAACTTGACGAGGAAGGGGACTAAGTAGTAAACCTTAGTTGAAAAGGGGCTAAGTAGTAATCCTTAGTTAAGATAACAACGATTCACGAAACTAAGTGGTAAACCTTAGTTAGGAAAACTAAGTAGTAATTCTTAGTATAACACGAGAAGGAGCGAACGTCCATCTGATCTTAAAGAAGGCTCCAACGAATTAGGTTACGAAGCCCGAGGCTTCGTGGGGACGTGAGGGTACTCTTGGTATCCCTCTGTGAGGCTGCAGATGATCCTCCTGGGCTCACAGAGGTTAAGGTCTGTGTTAGAAGAACCAAGGGTATGCCTTGGTTGCAATATATGGCAACCTAAAGACTAGGATGGACCATCGTGATTCGGCGAGACCAGTAGCCCTGTGATAGCAACTCGTCGTCTACCTACCATCTTGAGTCAATCGAGATACGTGAAGCGGAAAGGCGGAGAACTCCAAGAGACCATATACTTGCTATCTAGTTATGGGTGTGGATGGCCATAGGACAGTGGGGCATAGAGGGGCCTGCGTATAGTTCTCATTTTTCAAGGTTTGCCTTTCATTAGTTGAGGGAGGCGTCGAGTGGGACCATAGCCACTATAAAAACAGACCTTAGCATCTGCATCGGCAGATATCTGAAAGCTCCTGACCGAGTTCCGTGTTTCTAGAGTAGCCCTGCTACGGAACTCGGGCCGCACATTGCAGGACATGTGCATCTAGACAAGCGATAACGATTCGCGATACATACGTGGGGAAAATCTAGGAACATTTACCACTCTAGGTAGTGTGTCCTAGACTAAAGGGTATCGTTCGACAGGTAGCATAATCCCTAGTTGGACCTAGGTGGCATAAACCCTGAATCCGAGAAGCATTCAACGGATAGCGTAAACTCTAGTTGAATCTAGAAAGCACGTGATAGAAAATCCTAGATTAAATCTAGGTAATAAATAATAAATGTACGCCTGATGGTAACCAAAATAACAGGGATTGGGATCACGTTATCATTACTAGTTGGGACACTAGTTAGGTGGTGCAGAGATTAGTACGGGGTACGATAGTATATTCGGTTCGAGATAACTTAACTTAATTTAGGGTGCTTTCCCATTTCCATCATATACTTATCATGCTCTTTTTCTTATCCATAGACTGAATAGTCACTAGACTTACTCAGGCTTTATGTCCGACTCTACTTTTCTTTCGTCTTCTTTTCTTCCGTTCCCCCCCCCCAGGTAGTTGAGGAGGGAATAGTTCAGCTCAGGTTAGATTGGACCGCTGCTCTTCCCAAGCTTGAAGATTCCTGGACAAAGTGCTTTGGACTCTCCTTTTCGCTGCTATGGCTGGCTTATGCTACATTGGGGAATATAAATGTATTTTTATGCTTCTTTATTTTGTATGACAGATGATACTCTGATATTGGAAAACAATTGTTGTACAAACTATCTTATCAATAAAGTAAAGTTTTATTTTCCGCTGTTTAATTTATGTCCGTCTTGTAATTTATCTGCATCTTTTACCCTAAATGCTCCACAGAACTTAGTGCATTCCCTTTGTGAGTGACACTAACGGATGTGGGGTGTTACAGTTGGCTTTGCTCGACAATCTCTGGCATAGTGGCCCTTCTTGCCACAGCCAAAACACTCTATATCTTTCTTATCCTTCTTTTCTTGACCACCCATAGTTTGGTTCTGTTTCCTTTTGTTCTGTGAATTCTTCTTGCCTTCACCGCTTGCCTGCGGTTTTGGCTCTCCTGCAGATATAAAAGCAACCTCAGCCTTGGTCTTAGGGTAAAGGCTCTCTGATCTCAATGCCTTCCTATAATAGATTCGAAAGTCTCATCAATATGGTTTATAAGTCTTTTCCCCAAGTACTCATCTAAGCCAGTTATGAACTTCTTGTTCTTCTTCTCGGCAGTATCGATAAGAGATAATCCATAGTTCGATAGGGTATCAAATTCAAGAATATATTCCGAGACTACCCTACCATTCTGCTTAAGCTCCAAAAATTTCCTAGAAAATTCCGATTTCTGAGCAGTTGGGATAAACTTATCATTGAAGCGAGTCTTAAACTGATTCCAAGAAATTTGATCCTCGGGAGTAGCCGCTTTAATGGCATTCCACTAATTCATAGCCTGTTCTTGAAGCTGACATGATGCTAGCTTCCTTTTCATTGCATCATCGATCCCCAAATCCTCGAAGATGCGCTCACAATTATCTAGCCAATCTTGAACCACCGTAGCTGATTCTGTTACATGGAACAGCTTCCCACCAAGACTAGTATAATCCTGGTTAAGCTTGGCGAAATCGGCTCTAAGCGCCTGCACTAGTGCACCACCATCATTAGCAGCATTAGGAACTGCTCCCTGAGCATCCCTAAGCATCTCTCGCATGAAGGTAGTAAACATCGTCCTTATGTCAGGGACATTGCCAGTGTTGGCCCCTGAACCAGTACTCCTCGTATTTCGGCTCATCGTTTAATCTGTAAAGAGAAAACGATTAACCATCTCCTTAGTGGTGCCCGTGCAGTGCGACTTCATCCTTAGATATATTAATAGTATTTATATAGTTTTTGAAAACCAAAATATCACAAATATGCACTCTCATATACGTATACTATCTCTCCCTGATGTCTTCCCCTAGGTTAAACTAAGCAACCCTGGCTCTGATACCAAGTGTGACGGCTCGCCCCGCACCATCAGACATTTCCCAGTGTGTTGTGTCGATGCCCGACTAGCATGGGACGGTTGTCAAAAGAAAGTGTTTGAAATGATGAATCATCAAGAACCTATAGTATATCTCATAGCGCAGGGAATAAAATGTAATAATAAAATATTTGATATAAAACAGGCGAGACAGTGCATAAGCTGAAAACTAAACCATATAAATCAGAGTAGTGGAATCCCAAAATACAGCTTATGGTCCAAACAATTATTACAACTTCAAAATATTGTCTCTAAAAAGGAAATAAAAGAGGTACACTACTAATGCCTAAGCAGTGACCAACAACAAAACATGAAGAATATATGTATATTTCGTGGAAGCCTCCTGCTCATCTCCGGACAGCTACTCGTGCATAACCACCTAACCTGTCTCTAGTCTGCTCGTTTAGGAGCACCCAAAGTAATAAGAAGGAACATAACACTCTGGATCAGACAAAAGTCTGGTATGAACGATAGCAAATCTGTACCACTAAATAGAGCAATAACAGGTATAAGAAATCATACCTGACTTGGACCTGCAACCAAGAGTTAGCACAACAAGATGTATAATACTCTAAGGTAACCTAACATATAGTGCAAAAATGGGAGTGTGTGTGCCATGGTGATAGCATACATCAAACATACCAATCATCCTCACATCTCTCACTCAGTGCGTAAAACATACGATATCCACCGCTTTGATCACCAGATCCATTGGGGCCATGACGTAGTCCAACTCCTTACAACTATCGCTACTACCACTTTGCCCTTTGGGTCCCTGACGGAGTCCAACTCCATACAACATCTGACCCCACTGCACTGGTCCATAGTTAATAACCCTATCTGGTCAACCAGAACACATAGCCCTGATCTTGGTTCATCTATATACCCCCTCTCTCAATGGTGAACCAAAGTTCTGGATATCGATAACCCCTTTGCACACGTTCCACAACAAAGCCTAACTTTAGAAGTTAACTCGTCGATCCCCTTGTGGATCTTGAGCCATAACCTCTCATCTGGACTTCCTTTGCATCTCGGGTTTTAATCAGGTTAGAACTGATCTTCAGGAGAGTTCACGATCGTCGTCGCGCGATAAAAGCTCAAGCCTGGTTCGTTCTTCATCAGTTCGTTTGCTGTCCAGGATCAAAGACCGGTTTGTGGTCCTCCTTCGATTCGTGGCTTTCCCCCTTCGGCTCGTGGCTCCCCCCTTCGGCTCGTGGTCCTCCTAGGTCCGGGTCGTGGTCCTCGTATGGATCCGGCTCGTGGTCCTCGTATGGATCTAGTTCGTGGTCCTCGTATGAATGCGGTTCATGACCTCCTGCTCGTGGCATCGGTTCTTGGGAAGTAGGTGGCTCACGGTTCGAGGTGCTTCGGCTCGTGGGAAGTAGGTCGTTCACGGTTTGGGGTCGTGATGCCTAGGTCACAAGCCACACTTCCTGACAGTCTTCCAACAAGCTATTTACGCCACATGACGGCGTTCTCTACCATTCTAAATTTTCTAAACAATCATAAAGCATCCCAAACAGAAATAACAACATATAGCATCAATCAAAAAGATCAATGCATCAATCATATAGGTTATTTTATATCAAACATACCCAAAACCATGATTTTCCCCTTAACCATGTTTAACCATAGGATTAGAAAACTTAATCCAAATTAACCCAAATTCATACCAGTGACATAAAATAATATTTCAGAATTTCTACATATTTTTCCAGAATTTTTAGATGTATAATTTCGCTAATTATCACTAATCACCCATAATTAGCCATAATTAGTGTATAAACATGCAAATCACTCACCTTAGCCACAAATGAATGTTAAATATGAGACTTATACTAAATTTGCAAGGATTCCTATGTAGTGCAGAATCTCTACCTCGAATTTATGCCATTCCGACTTAATTTGATGTTGATTTGCTTAATTAGTGACTAGAAAGTGATTAGAGAGAGAGAGATTTAGAAGATGGAGGCCATTACTAGGGTTCAAGGAATGTTTGTGCCAGCTGGAAAAATGAAAGGGAATGTTTCTCCAAACCCTTTCAGCCCTCACATAATCCTAATCCCGAAATGGGTTATGGGCCTAGCGGCTAATCACCCTATTAAGCTTGATTAAGTTGTTTTTCCATCTTCAAATCTTATTTCAGCCATATCTCCCAAACGGTAAGTCCGTTTGATTATTGTGACCACTCTACGGAAAGGTAAACCATCACCTGAATCCAATAGAAGTGGTAAAAGGTCAAAACTCCTTACCAATCAAAAGTTATAGGCGAAACAATATTTGCCAAGGGCAAAATGGTCATTTAAAATTCGACAAAATGACCCCAATAGTCATTTCCCAAAGTTACACGACCATATGACTTCGTATGGAAATAAAATAAATATTCTACGATCCTCTAATACGTAGAATGCAGGTTGTTACATTACCTATCGAAGTCCTACATGCATCTGATATAGCTCATCATAAGGAATAACAGCTGGATCTCAGTACTGCGTAATCTGCGACCTTGAAATATCAATGTATCTATCCACCTACAGTTGTACCTGGTATGCCAACAGTCCAACCATAATCTGGTGTCGTAAAAGGCTGTGGTGGATGAGGATGCTAGGGAGGATAATATACTGCGTACTCTGTGATAGGTCCTGGAAAATAGGTGGTACAACCCCACTCTTGAGAGTGGAAGGTCCGACTAAATCTGATGCAGTCGCATGCACAAAAGTGGTCGTATGTAGTGGATAGTACACTCATGCCAAAAAGAAAAGTAATTCCTATGTGTAATGATGAAACTATTAGCTGATCACCACTCCCCGACTTATTTCAGTAAATTAACACTGGCATAAACCCTCAAATGAGTCTTATCAGGGTGCAGAGCATTAGGAACAAAATAACCATCGTATATCTGTCCCCAATTACGCTTACCTATGTACCAATAGCATTCTAAACATGGTGGTGATGATACCAATGGGAAGCATCCACCTGAAAGAAAATAAGCCCCCTGAACCGTATGGTGGGTTAAGGAAAGGGGAACCATTATACGAACGTCATAAAACTGACTCTCGCGTAGTACACATCTCTATCTGATTGCGAGTCACAACAAATACACAATGTGCCTGTCCTCTTGGAACGTCCCTACAGTTATCTAGCGTCCACGCTTTCACTCACGGATAGAATAATGATAGTGTGAGATCCAACGTAGGATACTATAACGACCCAGGGATTTTCGACTCCGAAAATCGACACAAATACCAATGTCGACTATTCAGACATCGGAAATACCGGATAGTTAATATAAAGAAGTTAGAGGGTGAGAATAGATAAGGTAAAACTATTAGAATAGAAGAAGAAGAAGAATACAACAACATCAGAGTAACCCGAATCTCACAGTGGAACGAATAAAATATAGTATACAAAATAACATTGAAACACAAATTTGTATTTGTATATTAGAGTACAACACTTGCATCACAGCGGAAATAAACAATAGCTATAAAATGCTGCTGAAGCATCCTGCTCCAAGCTCCATCTTGTGTATCAGTAAATCCCGACTACTTGACTGCCCGTACAAATTTGGGCACCCAAGAGTTTAGGGAAAGAAAACAAAACAAACTCTGGGTCAGTCATGGGACTGGTGTGAGTAAACTCCAATCATTCGGTTTAACTTTTCCAAATCCTTTTCAAAAGAAAAGATAATCACAAGACCGATCCATACATAAACACAGATGGTTTTTACCTTACGATAAGCCAAAACATTTTCAAAATTAATACTTTTCTGATATTATAATAATGTCTAATCACAAATAATTAACAATCTAGCAGAACGCTTGCATCTCACTCTCTCCACACACACACACACACACACACACACACACACACACACACACACAGATATATATATATATATATATATAGTATACAATCAAAATTCGCAGGCGCTTATTGGAGATTGGATTCCAACTATGACAAGGTATGGAACCACTTGCCGATCGTGTATCTCTAGGTAGGAATACACTGGGTTCAACAAGAACGTCTTGCAACCCGGCCACACATGACCGATCACTCATTTCTCTTGAGTGTATCGAATATATTATCACCTACGGTTGCTAGCAACATAACCATTCCCAGGAGATACAGAAACGAAAAGAAGTAACAAATATGAATATTCTCTAGATGGTGATAATACACCCTAATGGGGGCGACCCACATAGCCGTGCTGCCTGCCTGATTTTTGTCATTTCCCGGTAGATAAGGCTTGAGGTCATAACGGATCTTTTGACAAATCACACCTCCATTTACTTTGAATGCCACCTCGTCATACCCGCCAAATCACAAATTGATATCCACAAAAATACAATGGGTATAAATCTAAGAGAAACGAATTCCTCCACCACCCAAACGTGGATACGTTTGAAGATCAACTTACGTGATCTATAATATATACTCTGTCAGACATTCGTCCGTAAATGTTGTCCTGGGTCTGGACAAACCAAAGGCACTTATTCTATAAATCCATCATAGGCCATTTCTACCTATGATCATCAGAACAGCCCTTGCACAACTCCGTCTTCAATTATCTTCTTCATATTTGATTCACAACGCTAATGCCCATACAGAGAGGTTTTCAGATAATGAATCTGATCCCGGTCTCTCCATATTGACAATGGAAAATGGGCAAAACTTTGATAGTCGGTGATTTAACTATCAAAGGGAAACATGTGTACAAACAACGGTCATATTTCCAAATGGAAATATTACCGAGCAAATCATCAATCAACGCTGATCCCCTTTAATTTAATTTGTCATTCAATTATTCATTTCCCTATCTCCATTTCCATATATTCGTAAATTCTTATTTTCTAAATTTAGAAAATATTCGTTATTAATCATTGGAAAATATTTCCATATTTGCTCTCATAATCATATTTTCTGTATTAGAAAACATTTTTTATTCTTATTTGAAAACATTTCCACAACTCCTTCATTGGATTTAAACAGATGTTTAAATAAAACATTGCTATGCCAACTCGAACCATTAATACTTATTAACTAAATTCAATTAACTAACCTTCACTATCGAACCTTAACCATTCCTTAGTTAAAAATGATGTCAATCAAGTTGGGGTATAACTTCCTCTCAGACCTTAACTGAATCAACATTTTTAACCTCGCAATAAATAAGGTTCACCTTTTAAATCTTTAACAAACTTCCTTACGTAACTCTCGGATTCTATTTACAAATCCACTTCCTTAGTAGAATTCATTTTATTATCACAATAGTGTTATAATCCCGTACTTCCGGTATATATATAGTAACTTAAATATAACTTTATTTCTTAATTTAAAATAATAACTAAATAATAATTAATTTATAAATAAATAAATCTTGATTAAAAATCGGAAAGTAAATAATACTTTCCTACATACGATATAGTCAAATTCCAATGTATAATTCTCTCTCGAATAATCTCTATTCGATAATTCTATTCCGAATAACTATATTCGATAACTATTTTCCGAATAAACTATATTCGATAACTCTCCTTCGAATAACTATATTCGATAATCTCTCCTTCGAATAAACTATATTCGATAATCTCTCCTTCGGATAACTATATTTGATAACTTTATTCCAATAACTAATATTCGATTAACTCTAATTCGAATAACTAATATTCGATTAACTCTAATTCGATTAACTATATTCGATTAGCCCTAATTCGAATCACTAATATTCGATTAACTCTAATTCGAATAATTAATATTCGATTCAACTCTAATTTGAATAACTAATATTGGATTCAACTCTATTTTGAATAACTAATATTAGATTCACCCCAATTTTGAATAACTAATTTTATTTTAATCCAATTTCCTATATTATCCAAATTCCCATTTAAATTTTTATTTCAAGTCCCAATTTTTCTTTATAAATGTTTTAATTTATAAAATAACTATTATAATCCATTATTCACATCGAATATAAAAAATATTTTTTTATATATCAATTCAGTTTGATTTCGTATTTTAAAATAATATCCTATTTCTAAGTCTTATTTATACTTCTATTTATAGATTTTTTCACACAAAATATCCTTTTTATTTCTAACTCTTAGATCTCATTTATAATTCTGTAATGACCCGCATTGGCAGAGGTATTATGATTAATTTATTTAATTATATCAATGGTGGTGTAGTGGATTTAATGGTCGTGGAATTAGATAATGATGAATATTTAATTAAAATAATAAATTAAATTCTGAAATAAACATAATTGGCCGAAATGACGATATGGTGTGAACCAGATCATCTGTGATATTTAATTCAGCTTGGAATTGAATTTGAATAACGAATATATTCAATCGTCGACAGTTGAACGTATAGTTTATATTATAATTATAAACGAGCTCGAAATGGCGCTGTAGTTCGTAAATGGGCAATTTGAACTTCAACTGAATGTACAGGATTCGTTTTAAGCCGGATTTCTATGAAACAAGAAACGTGTGGAGCTGGTGGAGTATATCTTTCTAGTGGAAGAGAAATATCGGGATTTCGTCGTGTAGATTTTGAGTTATGTCCAAATCAAATTTCAGAAAAGTCGCTGTGAAATTCATTTATAATTTGCGACGCTTTATATACGTTATAAATGGATTTTCAATATAAACTGAATATCGAGATAATCTGGAATCTGAAATATCAAACTGTATATTCTGATATGATATTCTGGAGCTGTACGATATCATATGTGAAGATATACGATAATATAAATATATTTATATTTAATTTAATTATATTTAAATATATTTATATATTTAAATTGGTCATTCAGAGCATTAAAAATAGCCAGTTGTGCAAACGAAGTCGGAATTCGACGAAACTAATTTTGTTGGATCCGCAATGTCAAATAGTTGTTAGATTTCCAGTTTCGTGATTTTTAGAGTCACTGTGGGGCCGTACGGATTTTTAGAGTGAAAAACAGTCAGTATTTTGACGGTTAAAAATACGCTGTGTGAGCATACGAAGTCGGAATTCGACGAAACTAGTTTCGTTGGGACCGTAATGTCAAACTCTAGGTGCATGTCAGTTTTCGTTACTTTTGGGTATCGTATGTGGTCACAGGAATTTTTAGAAGACCAATACACATAGCGGTTGATTATAATTTGAATATTAAAATATTTAATTTTACCTATAAATATACTTCATCCTTCCTAAACCTAATTTCCATTCTCTCAAAGTCAAACATCTCATTTTTCCGCCGTTGTTCTTATTACAGCAGAAAGAGAAAATGGCAACAAAGAAAATCAAAGGAAATTAAAATCAAATCCTTTAAATCCAACAATTGGTATATTCGAACTCCTGTGGAGTTTCTCTTCGAATTCATATCCTTTATACATAGCCCGATCGGTGTTTTTGGGGTGCGAAAGTTAGACAGTAGAGCTAGGGTTTGGGGTTGTGAAGGATTGGAGTGCTGATTCATGTATCGAATGGCGTAGATGAGTTTATGGGGTTAAGTGGCACCTAGCTGCGAGTTTTCGAAGTGTTTGAGGCACAAAACGTTCGGTACTGTAAGGTACCAGTGCGACATCATAGTAGGGACACAGTGAGCGAGTTAGATGTTTTTGAGGTAGGGCGATAGAGATTTGGTAGGAGAAGAACTTGGTAACGTTGGTTTGGGATTTAATGAAGTGGAGGAGGAGTTGGAAGGCGGTGAAGTTCGGCAAAGGGTGAGACTGTTTACTGGGAGCGACGGAAATTTTAGATTTGGGGAAGAAGGCTGTTCGTTCGGGTCTGGGTATTTGAAAAGGAGGGTGGGCCTAAAGTGAAGGGGTAAAAGCCCAAATGAAATTTGTTTTAAGTTTTATTTAAATTCAAATTATTCGCATAGCTTGCATAGATCATAACTATCGCATACTGTATCAGAATTCAGAACGGTCAGTCACGTTAGGACCGTATGGACGAGAGCTTCACAACGAAGCTGACTGGAAGTGGATTCGAGCTCGTATGAATTTATGGCAAAATAAATTGTCTGTTTAAATCAAAGACAGTTAATCGTTTTTAACGATAACAGTCCAATGTGAGTAAATCTCACTAACTCTGAACAGTTTATAATTTCATGTTGTATTGTTAGAACTGTTAAAATTGTCTGTTTGACTGTGTGTTGATTGTTTGATTGAACTGCTAGTCAGTTAGTTAAATTTCTATATTGATTCTGTTTAACAGAATATATCATATGGAACTAAAAGTGATGTTATCTATATTGTCTAACATCTGTGATGCAGGAGAACAGGTTGGAGGAATCCGACTGGATTCCTCAACAGTTATTTTATTGTTTTTCATATATTTTGATATATGATGTGAATTATAACCTGTTGTTGATTGTGTGTGTATGGACGATATTGAACATCGTGATTTGATTTGATTGAATACCATGACATACCGGAATGTAGATAAAGGAGATTTTTCAAAGTGATATTGAAAAAGAATGTTTATAAAGTGGAATATTTATAAATAAGGAATATTTATAAATTGGGATATTTATAAATAGGAGATATTTAAAAAAAAAAAAATTCAAAACATTTTCTTTTTGAATGGAAAGGCCTGTGTGGCGAGTTTGGGGATTTTCCCGATGCTCCCGATACAAATGAGGTTATGGCGAATTTTCCCGGGAATTTAAGGAGTTAGAATATTTCAAGAATAAATTTGAAAAGGAAATATTTGTAAACCATTTACAAATAGAATTGGAAAGGAAACATTATAAAAAGGGAAATCATTTTTAAAGGGTAGAACCGTTATTTAAAAGTAAATCTTTTCAAATGAATAAAACGTTGTTAAAAAGGAAATCTTTATAAAGTGAAAGGAGAAATCGAATATGGTATTCGAAGTTAGTTAATCGAATATAGACATTCGAAAGGAGAAATCGAATATGGTATTCGAAGTTAGTTAATCGAATATAGACATTCGAAAGGAGAAATCGAATATGGTATTCGAAGTTAGTTAATCGAATATAGACATTCGAAAGGAGAAATCGAATATGGTATTCG